>CM047805.1:159574820-160174820 GCA_026214975.1 Gentiana macrophylla
GGTGCTTTTATAGAGTTTTAAGTCGGCCGGAAGTAAGTCGGCTATGGGCGGCTCGTCTGGTCTCGTGGGCGCCCGTCCGGTGGATCTTGACTTTGCTCTGAGGCGTCCGTCCATCTTCGCGTCAAACTCTCTCAATGTAAAATACGATCTTTGGGCGCTGTGCCTTTATCAAACGCCCGTCTGAATGGGCGGAATGAGGACGCTTCGTCTAAGATCTTTGAGGGCGGATTTCTTCATCTTTATCCAATTTCTTCAAGCCAATTCCAACTCTATCTTGAATAATTCGACTTGAGCTTCATTTATCCACTTATAGCATTCGAAAATCAACACCTACATGATAAATAAACAATGCAAAAATGTAATAAAATCCAAATAATAATAATTCCATTAAATTAACACTTAAAATCATCAATTTTGCATACAACCCTCTTAAAATCATCTTTATTAAATAATTACACTTAAACCCTTAATTCTCATGTAAATTACGCAAATGTGGGAAAAATAATAATGAAATACACCCTTAATAATCATATAAATATGGCCTTAACACAGGACATACCTGAAGAAACATCTGGAGTGTCTGTACTTGGAGCAGGATCATGAGACATGTCATCAGTAGGAGATTTGAAGGGCATAACAAACAAAGAATCAGACTCATTGATGTTGTGATCATCTATATGGACAGACCTATGAGGACCTTGAGAAAAGTTTTCAGCAAAAGGAAAAGTGGACTCAACAAAAACAACATATCTAGTAATATATATCCTGCCACTGACATCAAGACACAAGTACCCTTTATGGACAGTACTGAGGCCAAGGTTAACACATCTAGTAGAGTGAAACTGAAATTTGGTGGTTTGAAAAGGTCTTAAGTGAGGGTAGCAAGCACAGCCAAAAACTTTAAACTGTTTATAATTAGGTTTAGAGTGAAACAAACATTCATAAGGGGACTGATGATGCAAAACAGGAGTTGGTAGGCTATTTATTATGAAAACAGCCTGTTGGAAGCTGTGCCACCAAAAACTCAAGGGCGTTGAAGCTTGAGCCAACAATGTGAGGCCAAGTTCAACTACATGCCTATGTTTTCTTTCACCCTTCAATGTTGACCATGAGTATGAGGGCAAGGATGCCTAAAGAGAATCCCTTGTTCCTTTAAATAAGACTCAATACTTCTATACTCTCCCCCAATCAGATTGAATACACTTGATAGTTGTAGAGACCTGAGTCTTAACCATCTTCTGGAATTGTTTGATGATATTACAGACTTCTGATTTTTGTTTCAGAGGAAATAGCCATGTATATCTAGTATGGTCATCCACAAAATGCACATAGTATGAATAACCACCATGAGACTTAATCAAGGCGAGCCCCCAAACATCAAGATGAACAAGATCAAATAAATGGTGGCATGATAATCGAGAGACACATATGGTAAAGCATGAGACTTGCCAAGCGGCATGATTCACAAAACAAAAGTTTTCCATTAAGAGTGACATTAACACTTTCCAGAATTTGACTCAAAATCCTTTGAGAAGGATGACCTAGTCTCCTATGCCATACATTAGGATCTTTATTGAAATTAACAGACTGGACTTTGCTAGACTCAGTAAGAAAGACAGACTTGACTTGAGATTGATACTTGGATTGAGGGAGCTCATGACATGCTCAACTTGATTGCCCATCTTGTGCAGACCATCCTCCATTGTTCCTTTGAGAAGAGGCATCCTGTTTATCTTGGACTTAACAACACAAGAGGAGTCGAGAGAATTCAATAATTACATCATTATCACTAGCAAGTCTAGAAACACTAAGCAAGTTTTTAGTAATAGCAGAACATGAAGCATTGATTTAAGTTTTAAGAATTGTGAAGAGTGTGTTGTAGGGATATTAGCTTGACCAATATGAAGGATGTTGAGTTGCTCACCATTACCTACTCCAAGTGTGTCGAGAACCGGTGTATCCGAACCAAGTGCAGATTGTTTAGGTCCCTAGTGATATGATTTGTAGCCCCACTATCCATATACCGGGGAAGAATCAAAGCAGTTGAGGTGAAGCCAAGTATGCAGCAGTCTCAGGATCGCCTTGATTATTTGAGGGCCTGGCATTACTCGATTCTTCTTTGGAACTGTGAAATTCACATCAAACTGTGCGGCACTCAAGCACAGCAGTGTGACCCTTCTTGCTACAAAGTGTGCGACACGCCACTATTGGAATTTGACATGCCACATCTTCCTCCTCTACTACTGCCCCTGCCTCTGTTGGAATTCTGAAATTGAGGTCTAGGATCAGAGTAATTAGACCCCCTGTTATACATCTGAGCAAGATTTGCAGAGGAATTTGATCCTATAGCACCTGGATTAAACCTTTCTATCAGCCTTTCATGAGTAAGAAGTTGAGATTGAACTTCTTGCCAACTCATGGATCCAACTCTAGCAGTAATGTTGACAATTGCAGATTCATAATCCCTATCTAATCCACCAAGAACTGCTAAAATAAGTTCAGACTTAGAAATGGGATAACCAGCTGCCAATAACTTGTCAGAATAAGACTTCATCAAAGCTAAATAGTCACTCATAGATCTATTCCCTTTTTTCTGTTTTAGTAAGGGCAGTCTTATATTCTAACATTCGAGCTTCAGAATGAGAATTAAACAAGCTTTCAAGAGTATTCCAGATTTCATAAGACGTTGAACAACCTATTACCTCAGTCAAAGCCTGTTCGGTCATAGAACTGAGAAGCCAACCCATGAGCAACGAATCCGTTGAATCCCATTGTTCTACAGCTGCTGCTAAATGTAGATTCGTTCCAGTAGACAGAGAGCTGGGTCTAGGAACAGTTCCAAAGAGAAATCCTTCCAGCTTGTACCCCTTGACAATTGGAGGTATGGTGTATTTCCAGAGAAGGTAATTTTCTCGATTGAGCTTGACAGTGCAATTGGAGCGAATGAGAGATGTAGAATCAGCTGTGGTACTGGAAATAAGACTGGGGGATGGAAGATGACCAGATGTCAAGGTGGGACTGATGATCGGAAAAGTAGAAGCTCCGGTGAGAATGAAGCTGGAGTAAGGACCTCCGGTAGTGAAAGAGGTAAACTGAGGAAACAAGGACGATGACCATGGCAAAGTGAGAATGGCCATGGACAGACTTGTTGCATGCGTCACCGGTGCTGTATTTACGGCAACCGGAACGGAACTAGTTAGATTCATCACCGGTGCTGAACTTACAGTGACCGGAACAGAAGCTGGACTTACAGTGGTGGCCACCGTAGACGTTGCAGCTATAGACGTCGCTGCCGACGCCATTAGAACCTATCTCTGCTACCAAGTTAGAAAAACAGATAAGGAAGATGATGAAACAATAGCATCTTTTGTGTACTCATTTCATAATGATTCTGATTACAGGCATGAGAACATATATAGCTAGCCCCTAACAAACTTGGCAGACCATATCTAACTAATAGATATGGATTAGGATAACAACATAATATAAACCATTGGATCACATACTACATGTAAGGACTAGATTAGGCCACATCATCACTTCATATCTTAACATGTACCTATAATAATAGTAATAATATATTGATATTGATGATATATATACCACTATACTGTATATTCAATGGTGACTATGTTTTGATTTGGATGTGAGTTGTAAAGAATATTGATTTCAGATGTAGACGCCACTCCGGTTCACTCAACTGCGCGCTGCTTCCCACCACTTCTACTATCCTCCCTCTTCTCAGTTTTTATTTTTTTTTGTTTTCCCGGAAAAATATTTGCTCTAAAATCTAACATAAAGTCTATTGCCCCTCAAAGTAAATAAAAAACAGAGTCTATTGGAAGAGGATAATGGTATAACTAAGTGGTAAAATAGCAGATTGTTATAATGAGATATTATCTTTTGAGTTTGGGTGTTTGAGTTGGATGTTCTGTATGGTGCGCTGAGGTGATTGGTAATGTGAGTGGTAGGTAATGAAGATGGATGGATAGAGTAGTATGGTGTGTTAAAGTGCGTGGTGGAGTATGGCTACCTCACCCCACATAACTCTTCCCCTTTCATCAAACCTTACCTTATGCATCATACCGTACCCATCATATTCAACCTCATCAAACCTTAATTCACTATATATGCTCTACTTGTGTCACTGATTATATAATTTGTTCCATTCCATTTTTTCACAAATCAAACGCAAATGAGTTCATTACATTTCATTTCATTCTTATGATTTTATTTTATTTCATTTCATTTCATTCCTACGTACCAACTATGTCATTAATGACATTATTTTTCAGAATCCGCTACTAATAAAGGTCGTAGAAAATGTGAGTGAATGTGTACAATCTTTAGCAGTGGCGGAGCCAGAATGTTTTTTCAGCGGAGTCCGTAAATATTTAACACACTAAATAATTTTTTTCACAGGGTCCGAAATATTTTCTATAGGTAAAATGTAGAGTATTTTTATTTTTAGCGGGGTCCGTGGACCCCCTTTACTCCTTACTAGATCCGCCCCTGATCTTTAGCAAACTCTCTATTTCTACCGGAGCTGTTGATTCTCCTTTAGCGATATTCCAAGGGTCATAAGGACCTGTACTCGGACTCAGGCGGTGCTCCTCCGATTTTCCGGGAAGAATTCTTTTGACCGTCGAAGAACTCTGCATATGGTAGATGATTTTCGTTTGTTGTTGAAGAACGCCAAATTTCGTGGTGATCTTCAATTTGTTGAACTCCGGATATGGCGGATAATCTTCGTTTGTTGTTGACGAGCGCCGAATTTGCGGATAATTCAGAATGTTCTTGAAGAACTTGAAGGCTTATTGGTTGCTTTTTAGATCTTATATTCGGTGTTGGGCAGAGTTTTTTCTATGGCTTCTTCACCGATTGTTGTTGCTGACAAGAACTCCGAACTTTGATGGATAATCTTTCATCGTGGAGACGACTTTGAGGCTTTTTTCTTACTCCTTCGATCTTTTATGCGGTGGTCGAGTAGATGGCTTTATGCTTTTTCTCTAACTTTCTTCACCACTTATTGTTGATGTTGATGAACTCTCGGATATAGCGGACGAACTTTGACTTTGTGTTGAATACTATCGGATGTGGCGGAAGAATTTTGATTTTGTGTTGAAGACTTCCGGATATGACAGAAGAACTTTGACTTTGTGTGGAATACTCTCAGATATTGTGGAAAAACTTTGACTGTGCCGAAGACTTTGACTTTGACAAAGATTTGAAGGAATACTCTGTATTACACACGACACTTTCCGGCGTTTTGATGCTTTTAACAATGTTTGTGGTGTTGTTCCAGGGTGCTTGCATGCTCTCTCTAAGTCTTCAATCACCCACTTCTCGTGGGTGAGAAAATACATTTTCAGGTCGTTTTAACACCCCTTATTTCATTTCAGGTCGAGTCAGACCTGACTTTTTTTTTTAAGTTCCCCGTTGAAAAATTCAAATTCGCCCCGTTGAATTTTCCTTCAGCCCATTGAATTTCACCCTCGCCATGTTGAATTTTCCCCCAGCCCGTTGAATTTCAACAGGGTGAAGTTGAATTTTTCGACGGGGAACTTTAAAAAAATATCAGGTCTGACTCGACCTGAAATGAAATAAGAGGTGTGAAAGAGACCTGAAATATATTTTCTCGTGGGTTGATGATTTCACTAAAATCAACGTGTGTTTTGCAAATGGCGAATGTCTCCATATTCATATGTGTGGTGTAGCCAAAAGATATGAATGTGGTGATTATCTTTTGATTCAGGAAATGATATATGCACTACACAATATGTGTAGTGCACATTCATTACATACTTTCTAACCAAAGATGAAAGTGTCGATTCAATGATTAAATTGTGTCTAATAATCAATGGATAAAAATTTGTAGTAAACGTGTAGTGTACATATTGTATAGTGGATTTATCACCGCCCTTTGATTTAATTTAATAAGATAATCAGTTTTTGCTATTATCCTTTTAATTTCGTAATGATCTTATACATTCTAAATTGAAAAGATAATAAGAATTCATTATTATATTATTATTTTTTATTTATTTGATTGAAAATGACTCTTAATTATGTCTTGATGCCAATGGGGTGCCGTGGGAGGACCCGGAGGACATGGAACGCGTGACAGAGGATTATTTTAGAGGCATTTATTCATCTAATGGGGCTAATATTGATCTGGAGGGGTTGCAGTTTGCTGAGCTTGATCTAGATCAGCGGCAGGGATTGGCTGCGCTTTTTATGCGAGAAGAGATTTGTGCCGCTTTGAAGCAATTGCCAGGCCGGAAATCGCCAGGGCCAGATGGTATGCATGTGATTTTTTTGAAGAAATTCTGGGGAATTGTGGGTAATGACGTCGTGGTTGTAGCCTTGGATGTTCTGAACAATGGGGCTCCGTTAGGTACGATTAATGAAACTTTTATTGCTCTGATATCTAAGGTAGCTACCCCTACGGTTATGACTGAGTTTCGACCGATTGCGCTGTGTAACACTATTTATAAACTCATTTCTCGGGTAGTCATTAATCGGCTGAAGGGGGTGATTGGGGATGTTATTTCGGGCAATCAAAGTGCATTTGTGTCTAGACGTCTCATCACAGATAACGCGATTATAGCTTTTGAAAGCGTCCACTATTTTCGGTCTGGCATGCAGGGTTGTCATAATAACGCGGCATTGAAGTTGGATATGGCCAAGGCCTTTGATCGGGTCGAATGGCAGTACCTTTGGAGCGTTATGGAACGCATGCGCTTCCTCTTACCATTTATCGACTTGGTCCGCAGGTGTGTCACGAGTGTTTCCTTTCAGGTTCTGATTAATGGGAAGCCTAGCCAAAGGATTGTGCCTACTCGGGGCATCCGACAGGGTGATCCGCTATCGCATTTCCTCTTTATCATCTATGCAGAGGGGTTTACGGCACTGTTAGACGATTATGTGCGCAGGGGTGTCCTCCGGGGTATTCGTTTTGGGAGAGAGGTCGGGGTCACGGTTTCCCATCTGCTTTTTGCTGATGATTGTATGGTCTTCTTTGAGTTGTTGGACGGGGTGACGGAGACGTTGGTGGATTTGTTTGCCAGGTATGGGGCTTTTTCTAGACAAGCCATCAATTTCCATAAATCTAGCTTGTATTTCTCGGAGGCAATTTCTTTAGAGCAGCGGGAAGTGGTTTCTAATACACTTCATATTCCTTTAGGCGATGGGTCCGGAAAGTATTTGGGGTTGGTCGAAACAAGCGCCAGGTGTTTGAGTTTCTGAGGGATAGGTTGTGCAAGAAGGTGGCGGGCTGAAAGGATAAACTGCTTACTCCAGTTGGGAAGGAGGTCTTCATTAAATCGGCCCTACAGGCCATTCCCACATTTATCATGCAGTGTTTCAAGATTCCCACTACTCTGATCCGGGAACTGGAAAAGGTGATCTGGGGTTTCTTTTGGTGTGACACGGAGTCAGGACGGCTGATTCATTGGAAGAGTTGGGAGGCATGTTGTCTGCCGAAGAATCTAGGCGGTCTGGGCTTCAGGGATTTAGAATGTTTTAATTTGGCATTGCTGGTCAAACAATCTTGGTGGATTATGTCCACTCAGTGGTCGTTGGCGGCCCAGGTACTTCATGCAAAATACTTTGATGAGGGCACCATCTTGTCTGCTAGATTGGGCTACCGGCCGTCGTTTATGTGGCGTAGTATTCTGGAAGGGTAGAGACTTATTACTCAGTGGGATGAGATAGAGAGTAGGGAATGGGGAGTCTTTATTTGTGTTTCATGATGCGTAGACGGAACGGCGACCGTCCTTTCGTATACCTTATGCTGGTCACCCTTTCCTGACTAATGCCAAGGTTTCATCTCTATTTATCCCACATATGCGTACTTGGGACGCCCTTCGAATTCGAGATTTATTCCATCCATGGGAGTCAGATGCTATCCTGGCCACTTCTATTGCTTCAGGGACTCACCCGGACCGGCGGATTTGGGATTATGACCGCACGGGCACATACACAGTCAAGTCCGGGTACATTTTAGCGCTCTTGCTTTATCGGCCATCACTGGTGGCTGAGCCGGGGACTTCAGGTGGGGCAGATCGGGTCTGGAGGCGATGTTGGCAGGTCCCGGTCCAGCCTCGTATTCAGCATTTTCTATGGAGGTTCCTTCATTACTGTTTGGCAATCGGCTAGGGCCTTATGCGACGCAATTTGGGGACAAGCACATGCTTGGCATGCGGGGAGACAGTGGAGACCCTGCGGCATGTCTTGTTTGAGTGTGAGATGGCAGATAGGATCTGGCAGTCCTCCCCTTTCTATGATGTTTTGGGGTATCACCGCACGTCCTCCTTTGCGGATTTTTTATGCGTCTCTTAGTGGAGCGGGGGATACCGGATACATCGTGTGTTGTGGGGCTGATGTGGGGGATATGGAAAGCACGTTGTTCGGCGGTGTTTGATGGTCAGGCCGTTTATGTCTCGGCAGTATGTGTGCATTCTTTGGCAGCGACAACAGAGTTTAAAGAGGCCCTGGCGGCCTATCGGGTGCAGGGGACGCCCCAGCATTTGGTGGATTCTTGGGCCCGCCCGCCACAGAAGGTAGTAAAGTGTAACGTGGATGCTGCGGTGAGAGAGGATCGAGCAGGGATAGGGCTTGTTATTCGTGATTACGCAGGGACATTCTTGCATGCCGTGAGCTATCCTCTTGATGGGGGCGGTCGGCCGGAGTATATGGAGCTTCGTGGCATTTACTTGGCACTGGAAGAGGCGTAACGGCTGCATTTGTGGCGGGTGGAGGTGGAAAGCGACTGTCTGGCTTATGTGCAGCGGCTTCGACAGAATGTGGAGGACAATACCGCTCAGGGTTGTCTTCTTAAGGATTGCTTAACTCTACTCCCTAGTTTTGATTCCGTTTCTTTTTCTTTTGTTCGTCGTGCTGGTAATGTACATGCGTACCTTCTTGCGCGTCATGCTTTGTATTTACTTGATGTGACTTCTTGGGGCAGTTTGCCTCCTGAAGATGTTTTAGCCGCGTGTTTTGCGGACGTTAATTAATAAAATTTGTTGTTTTTCAAAAAAAAATTTATGTCTTATTTGTTAAAAGATATTTAGAGTAAATAATTTGATATAATCTCTTATAATTTTAATCTAAAAGATAATATTTCTTTTAATTATCTTTATAATCCTCTAAAAATGATATAATCTCTTATAATTTTAATCTAAAAGATAATATTTCTATTAATTATCCTTTAGTTTCAATTTTTAGAGGATTATAATAATTATCTATTGATATTTTTTCTTAACGAAATGATTTTATTAAAACCAACAAACAAATGATAACTAGACCATTGCTGAAAAATAGTCGGACAAATTTCAGATCATCGCCAACCTAAAAGCTAGACACCACAGCACTAAGAAAATATCAAATAAATAAATATCGACATAAACATGACGAGTAACATATTTAATGTATTACGTATTTTTTTATATCCATCATCCATAACTAAATATTGCAGTTGCGGGTCTCATCAAAATTTCTATAGACAAAAGCCCAATATTAGGACTTTATGATTGAGGGCTTCAATTGACATTCAAACACTCAAAAGAAATTACTTTAGGCACAACAATTATTTTTCATGAAAATAACTTTGTTGGTACTAGCGTTATTTTTTAAACTAAAGTCAGTGGCACTAACGTTATAGTTATAGAATTGTCACTAATGATTAACACTAGTGGCTTTGACGTTTATAATGTGATGTCAGAAATAATAATAAAAATACATGTGTAGTGACAAAAGTAAAGAAGAGAAAGAAAAAAATAATGATGACAATAGTAAAAAATGTGGTGCCGATAGAAGTTCCTTATAAGTGTCTGGATTTTTTTTCTAATCAATCTTGACTTTTTATTTCCGGTCAGGCCCAAATAGAGGCCCATGTACTATGATTAATCAACAACTTGCGCAGAAGCAATAGTGAGCCATAGGGCCGGCCCTGGTTTTCAACATTCACCTTCCTCCTCATACGTAGCTATGATCCAAGGAGGAAAACAACCGGCCAAACAAACTGGAGATTAGTTTTTACAACACATGTATAAAATACCGAGAGAGTCGGTTTGCAAAGGATGGTTACTACTGTCTGTCGTACGGATTACGGAACTCTCGTGTTACACAAACTTTAGAATGGTCATGATGCAAATCCTACTTGATGCACCACAACCAATAGAAAAATTTGTGGATGACAAGGACTCCTACATGTGAAAAAAAACACCAATCATAAATCTTGAAATTGATGACTTGGTGGTCCAATACTTGCACCCTAAAATTAGTGCTCTTGTTATTATAATGCTTTCATTGATTTTTATGGTGGTCATTCACCATCAAACTCATTCTTAATCTTGATGGATAATATGTTGACACACATGCACACCACTTCTCTTGTACTGACAAGTGTCCATTGAGTTTGGTGGTTAAAGCTCCCTCATCACCTCGGAGGCCTCCGGCATTTTCAAGAGGCCATATTTTTATTCACCTCGGAGGCCTTACCCCTGAGTAAGAGTCAGACTCTTCAGGCACGACCCGGACCGAACTCGGATTAGTCGGACCAGTTAGTTTCGGATACCGGGGGCTTTAAGCAGAAAAAAAAAAAAAAAAAGTCATAGCTTCGGCAAAGTTTATTTTATTCATGACCAAATATAACCGAATTTGGAGTAACTTACCAAAATGCCTATTTACCATTGAACGAGCTCTAGGAATCAAGTCAAATGTAGTTCAATTTAGTTTAGCCGTTCATAGTTTTAGCTCTTGCGAGCCAAGAGCAACATAGTTTTAACTAATTCGACAAGAGTAATGCACGTTAGGTCCGTGCTTAGAAGTAAGGTATTTTAACTCTTATGCTTAGAGTAACGCATTTTAAACTCGTGCGTTGGAGCAGTATTTTTAGTTCATTTGACGAAAGTAACGTGGTTTAAATTCGTGCTTAGAAGCGTTGAATTTTTAACTCATTTGATGAGAGTGACGCAATTTAGGCTCGTGCTTAGGAGCGTTGTATTTTTAACTCATCCATGAGAGCAACACAATTTTGACGCGTGCTTATGAGCATTATATTTTTAACTCATTTGATGGTAACGCAATTTAGGCACGTGCTTAGGAGAATTCTAGTTTTAACTCATTTAATTAGAGTAACCAGTTTAGTCTCGTACTTATGAACGTTGTATTTCTAACTCATTTGATGAGAGTAATGCAGTTTAGGCTTAAGTTTAGGAGCGTTGTATTTTTAACTCATTGATGAAAGTAACACAATTCAGGCTCGTGCTTATAAGCATGTTTTTATGGAAGCTTAGAGAGCTCCTTAGTGGTACTTGGCGTCGTCTGTCGTCTGTACTCTGTAGTTGTTGAAACAATTGCTATTAAGTCAATGTATACTTAACCCCAAATTTTGCGCTCTGCCCTTGCCGCAGCTGCCCTCCCCTTACACTTTCCGGGCCTTAATCACATTCAAACATAGACTTAATAACTCGTTAACTCTAACCAGAAAATTAGGCATATTTCCTTTTTTTTTGTGTGTTTTATTTTTCAAAGGTAAAATTAGGCATATGTTTGAGACCTTTGGGTGAATATCCTTTTTCAATCTAAAAGTGTAAAGTCCCACATCGGTAAAATAAGAGAATGCTCACCCCCCATATAAGTGTGAGACATAAAGGTCTTGAAAACTCGGGTTAGCCCTTTTAGACCAAACGAGGACGGCGGTCTAAGCAGTTGACCGGACCATTTATGACTCATTTAACGCTACTGGCCCGGGTGCGAGGCGTTCTGAGAATAGGTATTCAGAAAACTATCGACGGAACTATGCTACCGCACCGCATAAGAAGACGGTGTAAGGATGACCTCTGGCTACCTCTCTGGTAGGGACGATCCGAAACGATCTCGGCCGTCTGGCGAGGACGCCGATCCCCTTATATAGAGGGAGAATGTAAAGTCCCACATCGGTAAAATAAGAGAATCGCCACCCCATATAAGTGTGAGATATAAATGTCTTGTCATTAACTCGGGTTAGTCCTTTTTACCAAGCGAGGAGACGGGCGGTCAAGCGAAATGAATCACCATTTACGACTATTTAAGCATGTAAATGACCTTAGCCAGGCGCGTTAAAAAAGAGAGTCGTGGACACTTATCAAATGCCAAATATAAACCATCAATTCCAAATATATAAGTTGCGAAATAATATAAGTAATCAAAAGATTGAATCACCATTTTGATGAGAAGTTATTGTGTGGTGAGAGATTTTGATGTGAAGTACGACTTGATAAACGATCGAACCACACACGCTTTAAATACGAAATAAAACCATATATGGTTTGGGATGCCACACGATGCCTCCATGACCGTGTGGAGACATTTCTGTGATAACTTCCCATTTTGATGGCCCCCCAAGACCAAGGGGAAGAAAAAGTCAAACCTAGAAATAGTATGCTTTTTTTGGACAATGTTGAGGACTCGAAATTTCTTGTCTCCGTCTCATATGAAATGGTCAATAATAATAATTATATTTATAAGACAAATTTAAAATTTCGGCTATATTATTTACACTATTTCATAGATACCCATTATCAATATATTTGCTGATACCCATTATCAATATAAATAACAGTCTTAAATACTCTAAAAGACAATCGATTAGTGATGGACCCAGCTATACTTTCAAAGGAGTTTGATGTAAATTTTTTTCATTTAAAAAAAATACAGTTCCTCTCAAAAAGAGAAAAGAGAAAAGAGAGAGAGATGTAAGCCAAATCTTTTCAAAATAGACAACAAAGAAGATTGACTATAAAAATAAATAGAAGTTGTAGTGGGTAGATTTCCTATACTGTATACAAAAATATCAGTATTCTCCTTAAAAAAATCATTATTTAGATGATAGCTCAAGAGCCCTAAAAAAGGAAGTCCAATATGACATGAATTTTGTAGTATTATATACTCGTCCCTAGGGCCTACCTAGCTTTAATGTTGTAGTGACAACCTAACTGGAGTGTGTAAGTTTAAATCATGTATAAAATAATCAACTACAGTAAAACGGTTTAAATACAAACTAACTAAGTACACTGAATCATTTAAACACGTCATTGGAATTATATCATTCACTAATCATAAAACACGGGATGATGAGACATCTTTGGGTTCGGGTTCAGGTTTTTTTGTTTGTAGTGTTTGTTACAACATAATGAGATCCATATTTTTACATCATTGATAATAATGTAATTTATTGATTGACATTGACTCCATTATGATATATGTAACGCCTCTGTCCCGAATAACGAATCCTTATCCGGACACGGGACGTTCGTCACGTGACATTTAGAGTGAACCATAAATCTCACGTAAGCCTCGTGTCATATTAGAGTAATTAAAAATTCGCGCGGAAGATAACAAGTTGAAGACTCGGGAACTAAACCCTTAGGTATTTTAATAACAACCAATAACCAGAATACAAATGTTGTCAAACTAAATCATAAATAACTAAAAACAATACTATTATCCATTATCACTCACTTGCCTAAAAAGAAAGAACAACTATAAAAGGAAACTGAAGCATAAATGATAACATTGCTCCATCATAAGCTAGCACCCCAGCTCGTCATCAAACCCATCATGTACCTGAGATCTTATTATTCCAAATAAAGGAGTGAGCACTGGCTAGATGCTCAGTAAAGAGAAAGAATATCGAAATGGAGATTCATGGCTGTCAAGTGTCGGAAGACACGACATGATTCCATTTTTTTCACAAACAGTTTAAAGACATTACTTGTAACATAATGATAACTACATTTAAAGCATAACTTTAAAACGTAAAGGAAATCCACATTGAAACAATTACTTAAAATGCACAGAAAACATGCCTACTTACTACGCTAGTTTATCTTGCACGTACTTGTTCAGCTACATTAACTACTCACTTACTATGTTCGTGCTCTACTAATCAAACTTACGTAAGTCATCTACCAAACCATACTTTATTTATACTAACCATAACATGTCCGTGTCTTGTCCATTCTGTCTATGTCTCTAACTTACTTAACATGTCTTTGTTCTTGTCTTAATTGTTCTGTGCATGTTTCTTACTAACTTGACTCGAGGCTTGGTGCAACACGGGTAATATGACTAGCATACATCCAACGTGGGTCTGGGTCACGGTACCCCGCTCGGTACATCGTCCTGGAACAACATGGTAATACAAATAGTCATGCATCCGACATGGTCCTACGCTCAGTACCATGGTAATCCGCTCAGTACGTCGTAAGGTCACTAACTATAAACAAATAAGAGCACATAAAGCACATAGATTCGGTTTAAAGTTCATATGTAACCTACGTGAGTATACAAAGACCGTGCCAACACCGAACCGTCATCCTATCTCCATTACCGGTAAATTAAACACATAATTTTTTTTTACATAAAAGCAACTACAAAACAGAATAATGTTTTGAAAATGTAGTTTGGTAAATATCCGGCAACACATAATTATGTCTAGTTACGTGCAGTTTAATATAAAACGATATTCTAAACAACTTAAAGACATAATCTTTAAATTAAAAACGAATTTTTTTTATAAGAAGAACATCCTTACCTTTTAGACAAGCCGAACCAAACAAAGGACGATGATTAACTTTCTACGAACACGTGAAAACCTAACATGAATCTTACGAATCCGAACTATAAACGAGATTGAAACGATAAATTAAACCAAAAGGTTACAATAATTACACTCTTGAGATGAGACGGATTTCGAAACTGGTCCTGAATCAAGACCTGCCTCCAAATTGAGTCTTTGATTTGTAGACATGTCCTGGACAAGGTCAGACACGCCCTTGACATTGAAACTGGGCCACTTAACCGAGAGCAGTGCTCGGTTCAGCGAGCTAGACTCTCACAAAACTCTGAAAATGCAAACATTATGTATTATCGGTTGTCTGAGAGTCTTTTTATAGGTCCTAAACAACCCTAGTTCTGTTTTCAAAAAACTTGAAGGAAAAAATAACCTAAAAGAAAAGGAATAAAAAAAAAAAAAAGCTAATTATGAATGGATTAAAATATCCTTACAAAGAGGTTGAAGGTTTTACAATAAATAATGTAACAAAATGCAGTACTATTAGTATTTGAATGTTGTTATTAATTTAACGGTTGTGTCAAAACAAATAACATAAAATGCTTTTTATGATTGATTATAAGGTGACTAAATTATCATTAATTGGTCAGATATCATTATTATAAATGATAAGAAAATGTATTGTATCACTTATTATTAAATGTAAATATTTAAGTGAAAGAAAGGAGAGAAAGAGATATGGGTCAACTTCAACAAAACTGACATTCTTGGCATTTCTTTCTTTACTTGTTCTGCCAATCTGCACTTGTGTTTCATCATCTCTTTTCTCCTCTCAGCCCCTTTTTAATTTCCTCACACACAATATTATTCTTCATAATTCACACCACCTGCCTCCTCTTCTCTCCTGTCTTTTTCCCCCATCCGTCATTTTCTCGGCATTACTTCGTTGCCAATCTCAATCTGCAGTTCTTCTTGTTCCAACAACTGATTTTAATTTTTTTTTTAATGGAAAATACTGATCAAGAACACAATTCCTCGTACTACATCACAAAACAAAGCTCAGCCACTAGCAGTGGTGGATGTTCCAAAGCTCAACTAAGTCTACTCAAGATTCTTCGTATAATTCAAACCATACCACCACCACCACCACCAGAAATCCCACTAGCCCAAATGGAGGAGGAAATACTACCTCCGGTCGCCGTCGACGATGAAGGGCTTGTTGGACAGGAAGTCCTGCAATCTGTAGCCATAAAAGAGGAAATTGAACCGTTTGAGATGAAAGCTAAGGATTGTGATAACAATCAAGATAGAAATAAAGAAGAGAACTGTAAATTGGGTTTGCTCATCGAAGCTGCGAGATTGATTTTAAATGGGGATCATGAGGCAAAAGAAGATGAAGAAGAAGAGGAGATGAAGAAGGAGAAGAAGCAAAGAGTTGTGGACTATGACGTTAAGGCAATGAGAAATGGAGGACAACAGCTGAAGACGGCGGATTTACGCCGCCAGGAGACAGAAGTACCGAGGACAGTGGTGGTGCGATCGAGAAGAGGGAGGCCGCAAGTTCTGCCGGAGAAGTATAGAGACTCAGTTCTTGAGCCATGTAGGCCATCCACTAGAAGCCGGCCGGCGGCGGCGGCGGTAAATACTCGCAGTAAAAGCATAGTGAGGCGAAAATTGTTGCAGTCTGGATCATAAAAAGCATACGGGTCCGACCAAGAAATAGTCGTCGGGTCATAGTATCCATGTTGTATGCAGTATTTTTATTTAATTTTTATTGTAACTTGTCATTTTAGAATCTGAATTTGTGTGTTTCAGTTATTTTAGAATTTGAGAAAAATGTAGCATGATATCTAATGAGTTGGTTAATTTTTTGTTTTATTTTTAGGGGTAATCTGTAGAAGAGCAATGACACACACAACCGTTGTGACATAAGGATTGCCACAACGTGAATCTACATCGTCTACACCGTTGATCGATATGAATATAATAATGATCAACGTTGTGTCATTCGTTGTATCCATATCATTACTCTCTGTAAAACAATTTATTATTTTATTTTATTTTATTTTATTTTATTTTTTGTTTAAAAGAAATGATAGAGTCACAACGAAAATCTTTGCTTAACAATGATCATCACTATCGATTATCGTGGGGCCTGGTTCAATCAATATAGATCCCACAACAATCAGTGCGGATCGTCATCATTACAGATTTTCGTTAATGACTTTATCACTCCTCTTTGTTTAAAGCCTTGGGTATCCAAAACTCACTGATCCGATTAATCCGGAGTCGTGCCTACAAAGTCCGTAAAACAATTTCGATTGCACAGTAAAAGTACTGGCGACACAAAGGTATTGCAGCAAATATGTACTTGGAAGAGTAGAGTTATTATCTGGCAGCCGGCCGGCAGGGTGATGCGCATTCAATATGGGAATTTCACCAATCTTATGACTTTTCAGCTTTAACTTGTTAGGGTAGATATAAAACTTCAATTTCATTAGTTTTAATAATAAAGACATTCCTTCAAAAAAAAAAAATAATAATAATAATAAAGACATGTCCCTATTACATATCTTTTAGATATATTTATTATTAACAAATAAAAATGACTAATGATGTATATGAATCAATATTTTTTTTGAGAACTAGAAGGAGTAATTTATTAAATCACTGTCTGCGAGCAATATGAATCACTATTAAACGAGCAATAAAAAAAAGAGGGCAGATGATACGTTGGGTAAGTATTCGGGGTATGGTTTTTCGGGGGCTGGCGCTGGGTGAGAGTGGTGGTGGAGGGGCTGTTTCGGGTTTGTGGCGGGTGATTTGTGGATTTTTTTAGAGAACAATATTCAAGAGGTGGGGTGGGCCGCAAGAGATCGATTTCCTTCATATTCTTTCTATTTGATTATTCAATAATGATTGCTTGGCTTCAATACTGAGAAATTTCAGAGATAAATTCCATTTCATAGAAACCTGACGGTGAAATTTCACTACAATTTAGTTTTCTGTCCGCGAAAAAATAAATTCATTACAATTTAAACACATGAAGAAAATTTCAATATAGTAAATAAAATGGGTAGTGTTATTTTGTAAGGATTGGTTTTTTTTAAGGTATAGTTTCTGGGTTTAGAGTTTAGGACAATGATCTAAGCATCAACTTGATGCACACAAAAATATATTGAATGCATTTAAGACAATACATTTTGAGTAAAATAAAAAAAAAATTCTCTACAACAAAACCAACGATTCGGAGGATGCGTGGGGGTATGGTCGGTGTAAATTCTATACAACAAAATCAACCATTCGGAGGATGCCTGGAGGATATGGTCGGGGTGTACTAATCATTTTCTCAGAGTGGGAGTTGGGGAGGTAGAGACAGGGTTTAGCTAGGATGATTTATGAACAAATTTCTGGGAGATTGGGTGTAGATGGTGTGTTTTACTTTATTTGATTATGTTTTGTTTTAATATTGCAATATAAAGTGTGTTTTTTTTCTGAAATATATTCTATAGTATGTCATTTTGTCAAGAAAATAAAAGGTGTAGAGCTTTTTGGCAAACAAACTGCGAGGGTGTTTCTCTTGTTTAGTTCAATTTAAAACTTAAAAAAAAAAAATTCGTAGAAGGTAGAATAAAGTAATATCTCATGATTTTTTTTAGTAACTACCACAGCATAATCACAAGATATTAAGAAGGGAAAAAGGAACAAAAATATACAAATTGGTGCTTCACCATAGTCCCGGTGCTCAGCCATGTCCGGTGAGTGGTGCCGGAATATGATGGCTTTCCGGTGTCTTCTTCTTCGTGGCCGCTTTATTCGAGGAGGAGATGCCAGCAGGCTTTAGGCTCTTTATCTGCGTCTGACGGCGGCTTGAGCGAGGCGGTGTAATCTAATAATGTGTATCGTTTTAGTTTTTATTTCGAGTTTGTTGTGTTTGTTTTTTGTTTGTGTTGGTGAGTAATAGATTCACCAGAGGATCTATGTGTCAAATCGGCACCTAAAAATCTTTCGTTTCCTAAAAAAAAAAAAAAAAAAAAAGCAACAAGGTGACATTAAAAGAAACCGGAGACGATTGTGAAAGAAAAAAACGGGATCCTTATTGACAATGTACGGAAAACTAAGACTAAATTGTCGATTTGGCTTCTAGTTAGGGGGGAGTGGGGGGGGTGGGGGGGTTGGTGGTGAGTCTCTTTTGTTTCTTTATTATTCCTTCTTTCCTCTTGTCTGGTTCCTTCTTATACTCCATTCGTTCTAATTTATCTGTGACAGTTGTCAAAATCATGTATATTAAAGAGGTTAGTTAATGTATTAACTTTTACGATGAAATGACTAGAATATCCTTGGATATAATTAATGTGACATTGTTCTTTATATCTCCTAATATAATAATATAAAATAAATAAGCAGAAATCAGTAAAAACAAAATAAATGTTATATTGGAAATAATAATGGTATATGCAACACCAACAGTTGTAAAATTTGCCTTTATATCAAAGTTTCTAACTCAACTCAAGAGGAAAATTGGTAAGAATTAAAAGGGAATTAGGAAATAATATAAGTAATATTTGTGTGTATTTTTCTAGGGATAAATGAAGGAATAATGGTATATGTTTTACAACACCAACAGTTGTAAAATTTGCCTTTAGAGTATCAAAGTTTCTAACTCAACTCAAGAGGAAAATTGGTAAGAGATTAAAAGGGAATTAGGAAATAATATAAGTAATATTTGGCGTGTATTTTTCTAATGAATATTTGGCAAAAAAAAAAAAAAAAAAAACCACTACGATCAATTATGTTGTCTAATTTACAAAATAAAGTGACACACAAGCCTGGGCTCGGCGATATCCTATCATTTACAGATTGTAAATCAACTGCTTTAAGCAGTCAACTTACTCATCCAAATCTTCTCTTTTGTTCTTTGATGTTTTATGAAATATGCGGTGCAAAGTTCTTGGTCCCCCAGTCTTCCTGTCGAACCCTCGTACGCAGATGAAACCTGCGTAGTTAACATTATACAAATGTTAATTAAATGCAGCGGTATATATATATATGTATGTATGTAGGCATTATATATATGTCAAATAAATCAAAACCAAATGATGGAAAAAGTCTTTCAAACTAATGTATTTCAAAGATATATACAAGTGTTTACCTCTCCAAAAGCAGTATGTAATTTTTTGGATATCCACACCTGCCACACAAAAGACACCAAAACTTGAAAGAAGTTATAATAAACTACATTAGCTAAATTGTGGCCATTTGAAATAATAATTATAGCGATTATTACCAGTGAATATTGATGCAACAGAAGTGCCACAATATAACAGTCGCCTGGGTCTATTCCACAAGAGCTCTGTAGGAATAACGATTGGGTTTCGACTAGTTTCATCATCAGCAAAAACCTGCATTAATAAAGAGAAAATGAAGACACAGACTGTGCATTCGAGTCCTAAAATAGTAGCAAGAGATTTACCGGAAGAAATCAACTGGGTGATTTTACCTCATTCGTTTGGAAATATGTGCCGTTTAGTGGAAAACATCCCCTGTTTGCTGTTTTACAAGGTATCTGTTTTACATCATTGAATGAACGTGTCATGATGAATTTACACCAAACTGAAGAAATCAACAACTTCTCAACATAAATCAACAACTTCTCAACATAAATTTTTTGATTGACAGGCTTTTACTCACCAGAATTGTTCCAAGGACCGTCGTTTGATCACCTTGTTCTTCTATCTTAAGGTCCGATTTTAACTTTTCACCTAATATACAAACAAAAGCAGTAATAAAAGAAACATGTAAACAACCTGTTCCATCTCTAATATAGTCTAAGAAGACAAAGGATAGTAGAATTCATAGCATGTCCCTTAATGATAGATATCCTAAGAAATCAATTCCATCAGAATCTCCATCCCAAAAAAAATTAGCATCCTTAAACATATTTAAATGTTTAAAATTTGTTGGGATAAGGATAGGATGTTGATATAGGTAATGAATGACTATTATTTAAAAATTAATAGGGATAAGAATGAGGATGTGATTGAAGAATATATTGTATCAAGTGACAGTAGAGAGTCGGACATGTATGGAACCAAATGTTCGAGTGTGCAAGGTATCATATATGATGATTGATGATAATTAAGTTCGTTTCTTGTACCTGTTGTCCAAATTTTAACAAGATATGGACAGGGGTCGTCATGCACCCGTTCTTCAAACTAGATAGATAAGAAAAAGAAATCAGAATGGTAGACAAACTTAAAAGTACCATGCAAAATTTTTTTTGGATGGTATCTCCATACACAGATACACATACACATGAGTTTCTATGTTTTATCTCCACATGAGGAGATACCGCTTAGTTTTTGTAGGGTCTCCTAGGAAACTAGGGTACAATATTATTGTATTAAGAAGAAGAAACTTACCCCTGTCAAAAGAGGATGGCCATCTTCTAGTTCGTACCTGCATCAAAATATGTATTAGTTAGAAGAACTTGTTACAGAATCCACACTCCAAATTTAGCTATAGAAAAGTCCTTATCCGTAATATTGTTACTAACATTATATTATTAACACAATATAACACATTATGACATTAATATATAGTCCATAGCAAAAAAACCCAGAAAACCTATTAAAATATCCAAGTCTTTTCTTTGGGGACTGATACATTATATAGGAAGCAGACTTGGATTTACTAGCGCACATAGTCTAGTTTTAAACACTACATGAATATAGACATGCCACTTACACTTGGTGTTCTGTACGTAGCCCGCTCCTTTTTTTCATAGGGATCGAAGTAGATTCATGAGTTGCAGAAACCAACGTGTTTAATATTATGTCGAGTTGCATACAATTTCTCTTCTCCATCTCCATCAGTAAATTTTGTTTAAAGGCTTCAGTATTCAGCTTGATAATGGGAATTTCATCATCTTTCTCAGAACACAATAAGTCTTCAATATCTCTAAGAGGTTCCACAAATTCTCGCTCTGGAGATGATGGAAGTTCAACGAGTGGTTCACGTGCACGTTCATACCGCGGTTCTGACAGAGACCCTTCAAGAAGAAACTGTGTTGGTGTTTCCGTTGCAGGTCGTTTATGCCCTTCGTCAGATGCAGATGCCTCTTTATTTGGTGCTGGAAGTTTGAGCTGTTCACTGCACAATCACAATCAAAATATATAAATGTCACCAAGTACAGCAGCCTGTTATTTCATGAATTTAATGATAACTTCGAAAATGTCATTTCTGTCACGATCACCATATATAAAATATCAAGCAGCATTTTTCAGCAGTAGCTTATTTTTCATACCTAGCATATTCACTGGCAAAGTGCCTGCACTCGCCTTTCATTGGACAAGCATTGCAATTGGGCCGTCTCTTCCTACATAAGCCCTTCAAAAAATTTCAAAGCATGTTAACTTCTATGCACATATAAAAGTGAGGGTATCAGAAATCTAACGGTATAATATATTTGAAAGAGAAAGACTTTACCTTCCCAAAGGTAATCATGTGGTAGTGTAACTCAAAGCTGTGTAGCCAATATTGAGTCAGTAGATGAAAAGAAGATATAAATTTTTTTTTTTTTTTTTGAGGAATAGAAGATATAAAGTCAGTGTAACATATTTAATTGATTAAATTGCACAGAAGCACTCAAATGGAATAAGTGTTACGGTTTTCTACTTACAGTTTTCGTTGATCAAGACTTTGTAGACGTGGCCATAGGTACTGTTGGATTTTATCTACCAGCGGATACCTGCATTAGGAACAGTGTCATAAAAATTATTAAAAAATAAAATTAAAAAAAGGTAGCCATGACTTGTATACAAATTCAGACCCCTATCCCCAATTAAGTACAAAAGTACATACTTATCTAGAAGATGAATCAGAATGCCATCAGGTAACGGTTCCAGTGGTACCCATCCTAGACGCACGGCTATGCGACCAATATTTGTGTCAACCTTTTTGAAATAACAACAAATTATTTGGGTCAACCTTTTTGAAATAATAACAAATTTAGTAAAAAGAGTCAACTGAAATGTACGACTTAAATAATAACAGATGAGAATCTTACTGGAAAAGCATGATGTTTAAGTGCCAAAAGTCGAATACACTCAACGCTTTTCAGCCCAATCCCACCTATGCTCCTTAAGTAATCCCTACATGATTACATAGTTAATAAAATCCTAGACATGTTCTCCATATTCAGCTACAATGGCCTTATATAATGCTACATAGCAAAAGAACATATTCCCAAGCACAACATTTATTCAAGAGAGCAGATTAATCAGATTTTAACGAAACATCGGCCTAATCCACATTCATAAATTAGAGTCAACATATGGAAACACAAATTTCAGTTAATTTTCAACTGATGGATTGCCATAGGGAGGACCGGTTCCTTTGGTTCTACATCAAATGAATACCATGATACAATCAAAGCAGGGAACGGGGCATCTTAACTACTTACTTGGCTTTAATAGGAGGAACATCACGTAACCATTCTAAGTCCAAACTTCCATGATCCCGAATCAGTCTATCAAGGATGTCCTGAAAAATCACATATTAAAAAAAATCGACTCAGTATGTTCAAGATGACACGTCTAAATCCGTAATTTTAAATAACAAAAACAAAGTTTCATTTAATAAATTTTCTCTTATATTAGCCGTACCTTGATCCGTCCAGCAATTAGATTGTTCATTCCTCGTTCTTCAATAACTTTAGATACCTCTTCAAAAGGTGCACGCTGGACAGCCTCCCAATCAACAGCATCAAGACTATCATAACTCCTTGGTTTACATGTACAATAGGTACTTCTCAGTTCATCCCAATTGACACGATCATCCGGCATTTCCGCTTGTTTTTTTTTGCTTTTTCTTGACGGATCTTCAAGCTCAGGCACCAATTTATTATTTCGTTTAGCAATCTTCGATGTTTTCCCACGCCTTTTAGCTTGAGCTATGGCAATTTCCCTGCCCATAGTGTACCAATAATTAGGGGTTGACGCTCTTTTGTTCTCACTCTCCACATCAACAGTACTTTTACTTGATTCACTTGCACCATTTTGGCTTAGCTCATCCATGTCCTTACTGGTGGGTTCAACGCCTTGAAAACATGACTGAAAATTCATGTTAGCAAGTTCACTTGAAGTTGATGGGGAACTTCTACAATCCAGAGGACCAGATAACCCAAGAACCAAGTTAGCATATGAAGAATCCAGGTCGGGTGGTAAATTCAAGTCGGGTAGCAAATACAGGCCAGGATGTCCACTACTTGAACATGGTGAACTCTCTGGAACACTCTCTCGACGAGACAATTCCATATCAGCATTTGGAGGAGAGTTTTGTGGCTGATGAAAATTTCCTGCATTCTCATTTCTCGAGAATACGCTGTTTTTCTTCCTACCCCTTCGAAGCTTAGGAGGATATTTGGCTGCTAGAGACATGAAAGCGGAACTGAAAAAAGAAGTGTCAAACAGAGGTAACATGAGAATGTGTATATTAAGAATAAAAGGGGCTATTAAATTGTGTATATATGTACCGTGGTCGTGATGTACCTTGATAGAACATCTGTCACATTTTGAGTCAAAAGAACTCCAATCACCGAGTCCAAAACCGATCCTCCCCAATGTGAGAAACGCCTGTCACCTGAAATAGTTCTTCACGATTTAAGTTTGATCTTACTGGTAAGGACTGAAATACTATCATTACGGCAAAAAATGAGATGAAACACAATGCTAGTAATTCATCGAGTACGACAAATTTCCTAGGGTGAGAAACAAAAAAGATCAATGCTAAAGCTTTTTTTATGAAATAAATTTATTAAAACCTTGGAATAGGTTCATGCGGGAGATGAACACATCAATGCGATCGCTGAGTTGTTTTGTCTCATCTTCCATCCATTCTTTTGTCTGTTCATCAATTCCTTCTAGACCTGCATCGTTCTCCATCAACAAGTTCCAAACTCTAATTGTATTTGGACAGATATCAACCGAAGCTCTAGGTTTAGGTTTACGCTTCTGTTCTCTATGAGGAATCAATGCATGGTCAGCTTCTCTTTCTTGCACCACAAGTTCTTGTCTTTGTGCCAAATCAGCTCTGCCTCCATAAGGAATCAATGCATTGTTTTCTTGTCTTTCCTGCACGTCAAATCCCTGCATCTGTGCGGAACAATGTGTCCTTACATAAGGAATGAACGAAGTATAGGCTTCTCTATCGTTCCATAACTTGCGACAGGGGTTTAATAAATCTTCTGAGATAGAGGTTTCTGTCCAACCTGCAATAAATAGATCAAAAATTAGTGATAGTCTTTTATATCGGAGTTCATAAAACAAAGTTGAGATAATTACAATCCTGCTCCATGGCATTAAATGCTACATTCTCCAAAACAAGGTTCTCCTGCTGTAATGGTTGTGTATGTTTATGCATACCAAAAATGGTTTCATCATAGCATGAGCACCAGCTTTCTAACCCGGCACTATTACACTGCCCAAAACCATACTGTACATCATGCTCGTACAGCATTTGATTATAGTTGTGGGAACCACGAGCCAGAGTTGCTGAATATAAACTAGTCGCCACCTCAGCCTCCACGTTTGAGACATCTACTGCTTCCAGTTGGTTTTTCATGGTTTCAATAGCTAGAATCCTCTGGCAAGAATTTGCTTCAAACGGGATACGGGTGGTATCTAAACTAGTTACTGCCACTTTCTCAGCATTTAAGATAGCTTCGTGCTTTTTTTGGGGACGGAATTTCTTCGACCTTTTTCTTCTTGGAAATTCGACAAAAAATTGAGACGAAGCAGCTTTGAGATCCTCAATATTCACGAGTGTCTTTTTAGAATTAAGCTTTTTTCCTTTATGCTCACGTATGATTTTTCTCATTTCAATACATGACCCGAAATCCTCAACTTCTAAATTTTTATTGAAACTCCACCAGATAGGCTCATTTGCCGTGTTAACATCAGCAAAATTAGCTACTGAACCCGTGGAAACTTGAGAGCTTGCATTCTCATCTTTCACATTGTTGCTAAAATCAAGAGCCCTTCTACATGAATTTTTTTTAGAGCGCCTGGAAGTGCTTTTCCATGATATTGCTTCAAGTAATAAAGTAGCACAATCCTCCCTCGGGCTTCCATCCTGATTGATGCACTTCTTTTCTAACGGTTCAGGAGTCTGAGGCATCCCTGATTCGTGCATATTTTTCCTGGGTTTTACCTTCTTTTTTGATTTCGGAACCTTTTTGGGTTTAGTTCTGTCATTTATCTTTGGCCAGTACTTCTGCTTCCTGGGTTGTGTCGTGCTCTTTCGATATTTGTTGTCATTCCCCACACAACATGCTTTTGGGGCAAATTGTTGACCAAAATCTGCAGAAAAAACAAAGACATCCACATATCAAGACAATCCAAGTGAGCATTGACTAGCAAGTAATTTTCATATCAGACTTCATGAAACAGCAAACCAGAGAAAGCAATTTTATTAGTTCATGAATCATGAATGTACCTACTTAACATTCTTAGTTCTAGCTTTCATATTATTGTCAGTTGTGAATTATATAAAAGCTCGTCAAATATAAAGAAAGTTCCGTATAAAAACAATAAATGTGAAGAACACTTTAAATAGCCTGCCCTTTAGTTATATGTGAAGAGAGTCCAACGAAAAAAGAAGTTCAGGCAGCAACCGACTAAGAAACGAATAACAGTCGATGCATGAGCATACTAAATTCTCATCACAAAAGCTTAGTCATGTAACATAAATATTTTCTAGCTCATGCATTATCAAACTTAGAATAAACTTGATGTTTACTGTGGTTCCACTTATGCTGCATTCTAAAGCAGTTTCTGTACCAGAAAGGCGAGATACAACAAGTCTGTTACAGAAATCTGTAACCATTTATCTTAAGTATTGTCACGAAAATGTGGTGATTCATCAATTTGCAACTGTAATAGGAATCATGGTTCAAGTCACCATCTCAGAATTGACTATTATGTGAGGACAGTTCAAGCATCATTGCATCCGTTGACCAACTATGACGAAGACATAATTACATCAAAATTGATTGTTGATTCTACTTTTTTGCTAGGGGATGGATATACTAAGTTATTCTTGGAACCTTAATTAGCACATTTCATTTTGAATTTGATCTATTCTATTCTTTGAGGTTCAATCCACACCATCTGATCAATTTTGAAAACCAAAAAAGGAAAATTGTTATATTAGTTAACTTAGTTCACTCGCTTCAGTTTAAAAGGTACTGGAAGAGCAACCTCATTCATTTCTTACCAGTTACAACCAGTCAACAAATTCATGACCAGCATCTCCATCCATCTTTCTTTTTTCATATGAACACACCCCCAACCCCACCCCCACCCCCACCCTCCATGTTGATCACACATCCGCTTCTTAACCAACGAAACTCCTACCATTCCATTTTTGGTCGGATGATCATTTTCATTCATTGTTCCCAGTCATCTGCCAATCAATCTTCTAAATCCAAAAAATGTATATAAATAAAGACCAGAAAGGACTAACTAACTTCAGAAGTACTAACAATCTGACGTGTATTGAAGTTATACATGACAGTCAATCTGTCAAACACCTGACATTACAAAGACTGCTATTAATAAATTAAAGAATTTAATGCCATTATCGACTTGATTTTCACCACCTCTAGAAAAGTGGTGCAGAAAACAAAACGTGTATCTATGAAGCATGCTGAATAGTGATGATGATTTTTATTTTTTTTTTTTTTTTTTTTTTTTTTTTTTTTTTTTTTTTGAGGGATTGATGATGATTCTCAGACGTGGTAGATGAGCAAATTCAGAAGGACCCTACCTAATAGTATAATTTATTAAAAAAATAATAAACAAAGAAGGAAAACGACAAGGATGCACCAAATTATGAGTAATCATAATCAAAGGTAATCAAACAAAAAGCAAAATAAGCAGGATAAGAATATTTAAGGCCAGAAAATTCAGTGGTAAGGATGTGCGATGCATATGCACCGTTGATTACAATTACAAGAGGAATTACAAGAGGATGTAAAAGACATTTGAAAAAAAAAAAACAGAGGAACAGAGGAAGATAAAATTACTTGGGATTCCGTCATGAGCTGCTTTACCAATCTGCTCTTGTGACGGCATCTGCTGCTGCATGCAACTAATTTCCGGTAAATCATGCCCGGTAAAATCACAATTTCTCAAATTTTGCTGAGTAATTGGGTGTCCTAAATCCTCAACATTGCCACCAGCACCTCCATAATGAACCACCCCTTCCTGATCAAATATCAGAATATTGTCATGTTGCCTTTTCAAACCACCTGAATTCAGAAATCTTCTCCGTTTGTAGGTCGATTCAACTGGTTTTCTTGCTAAAGGTGGAGGCGTCGACTTCTCTGGCGTCATCACTGGTGAAGGATCGTCGTTCACTTGAAATTTCCTTAGTTTCGACGGTGACACCATGCTTTGTGAGGAATATTTCACTGCGTGCAGTTACCTAGATTTACACTTTGCGTCGTATAGTTGGAGGAGGACTAGGGAGTATTGTAACAAAAAGATTGGGGTTTAAGATTTAGGTTTATCCCCTTATAAAACTATGGAAAAGTACTCTTATCTTCTTCTCTTTTTTTTTTTAAAACACAGGGAAAGTACTCCTATTTAATAGGTAAATTTGAAATCTGAAAATTGAAATCTGGACTGAATTATTTAATTGTTGAAGGGGATTCAAGTGTTTGATAACATTATTTTCCTGAAGTATTAATATAGTAAAATATACAATTCGACCTTCCATTTTTTATTTCAAAAACACATATGGTAAAATTGAGAAAAAATTATTTTTCACATAATATTTGTTAAAGTTTTTATGTGTTTAGATTATATATTTAAAATATTTATAAGATTACACCGTAAAAAATTATGAGAAAAACAAATGAAGTGACTATGTTGGTTACATTTTTCAATATCACATGATATCTGGTGTTAACCGGCGGCTTCACGGTCGGCCTCGGTTTAGCTCCACTGACTTAACCGTGCTCAGAATTGAGAAATTTACGAATTTAATCACGAATCTCAAACGGAGGACCTGAACCGGCAGTTTTTTTTTTTTTTTTTTTTTAATTTATTTAATTTTTTTATTCCCTCCAAGTGGACCAAATCTCCAAACACTCTCCAACGTATATATTTTCAAAATTTTTGAATAATTTATTTTTTATTTTAAAATATCACACACTCATCACACTATAAATACATATTCATTTCATCACTTTTTACCCACAGTTCTATTATAACTCTCATATTATAATATTATCTACCATTATAAGATATTTCGGATAGTGATTTGAAGTTGTTCTGAATAAATCCCTTCACTTTATCACATTCAAATATATTATTTTGCAATGTCTATCATTGTGTCTGCTTTTCATTTTTTTTTTGAAAAGAAAATGTAAGTTTAATTTACTTACAAATTAATCAGAAAAAATAAACAATTAGAAAACTATGCATTATTATTTAATTACTTTCAAATATATGAATCCAAACTGAAAATGCATAAAACCCTTCATGAATGTGCATGTATCCGTTTAGTTGCGATAACATTAATTCGTATGGCAACTCGAATGCAAACGATTATAAAATATTTACTTCATGAAAAAATATCTAACAATTTAGAATATAAGTTATGAAATTAAATATTATATATAGATATGAAATTAAATATACAAGCCGTGTGTTTTTTTAAAAATATAGTTATGAAATTAATTATTATATATAGTTTAATAAAAAAAATTAGAATTTATTATTAATTTTAACGTAAGTAATACAAATTTTGTAAAAAAAAATATTGATTTTTTGGAACCGTGATCTGAACCGTCTGGACCCGGGAACCGCCGAGACCCGGAACCGGCCCAGGGAACCGCAAACCCGCCGGTTCCCGAGACCTGGCGGAACCGCCTAGAAATTGGAACCGATGGTTCCGGTTCCATTTTGGACCCGGAACCGGAGGGTCGTGCCAGAGACCCAGAACCGGCCACGTCTCTCCGAACCCCGTTAGGGCAAAAAAAAAAGAACATCTAAGTGTCATTAATAAGTATAATACTGATTTATTAAAATAATCTCACGCGTTTGGATTTTTTTATTTAAATAACTTAAGCATTTTTTTCTTGAAGAAAACTTAAGCATAGCACCTTTTCGCATACTTTGAAGGCTTGAACTAATCTTTGTAGTGTTGATTTTTTTGTGTTTTGTTTCGCTTTATTTATGATTTGATTTCATTGGAGCTGCCTCGTTTAATTTTGTTGCGTGTAATTGGAAAGACTTTGTGGGTATTTGTGATACGTGTGGTATTGCGGTTGTTTGTTTTTCCAACAACTTGGAGGGCCGACTTGATAAACACCTCCTTGCCTGCGGGTGAGAGCAACTTGTCTTTCCAGCCAGCCACCTTTGCGTATCACTTTGATCCTGGGGATCCAGTGGAGTACGTGGAACTTAAGGCTATTTTCTTGGCATTGGAAGAGGCGAGGCACTTGGGGATTTAGAGGCTCGAGGTGGAGAGCGATTGCTTGGCCTGCGTTCTACGTCTGCAACGACTTGTGGAGGATCTTATGGCTCAGGGTTGCCTGCTACAGGACTGTTTGGTCATTTTACCTAGTTTTTTTTTTATCACTTTCCTTTTCATTAATTCGGCGTATAGGGAATGTCTCAGCGCACCTGCTAGCTAGACATGGTTTGTCTGTTATTTATCGGACATCTTGAGGCGCCTTGCCTTCGGATGGCGTTTTAACCGCTTGCTTGGCGGATGTTGATTAATAAAAAGTTGGTTTCCCTCAACACAAAAAAAGGAAAAAATTCCTTTAAAACCCACAGTTCTAATAACATATATACAGAAAATGCACATATCTTATTTAGTTCATCACACTTACATCTTTATTTTTAAAGAAAATATACTAATAATAAGTTTAAGATACTTGTGTTAAAATTGTTGATGATCAAGTGATAAAATATTGTGTACAAATAAAAATAACTTCCCTTCAAATTTCATCAGCATACACCAAATAATTTAGAGATTCCAAAAATTATAATAAAAATTTTAATTTGTAATTTTAGAATCATAATATCAACTTTGATTCACTTAAGTTATAAAATAAAGTTTTCAATACAAAACAATATCACGGCAAAAATTATTTTCTTGTTAAAGTACTTGAAACATTTATTTGACATTCAAAAGTAGAGAAATGACATATATCACAAAATCGTAATAATAGTATAAAATATCTAGACAATTTACCAAAAAAAAAAAAACTTAAAAAAACTAGACAACTATTTAGAAATACATATAAAGTCCTTTATGAACAACATGACGAAAATCGGGGTGTTACAATAAAATTGTGTATTGAGCTTGTAGAAAAGAAGGATCAAATTTTGTGTATATTTCTCAAGTTATTTTATGTACATACTATTACAATCTATTTATACTAGCTTTTGTTATCTAGAATCTTTATTGGTCAAGAGAGGAACATTCTGGGAATATTCCGGTCAATAAAGGAATATTCCTTGAATATTCTGAGACCGAATCTTGCACAGCAAGCTTGAGTTATTTCCTTGCTTCTCTATGTATTGACAATGTGTTGTAGACGTTCATTTGCTCATTTGCTTTGCTGAATTGTTGATTGGGCCTGTTGGGCCTTGATTTCCTTATCACCCCCCACAAGCTGGACTTCGGGAAGATAGAGTAAAGACCAAGATGTGAAGAAAGATATCCAAAACGAGGCCCATCGAGTGGCTTTGTAAAAATGTCGGCCAGCTGATAATTCGTTGAAACAGGTTTGGGCAAAAGAAGACCATCTTGGAATTTATCTCGGATAAAATGACAATCCAATTCGATGTGTTTGGTCCGTTCGTGAAAAACTGGATTCTCAACAATGTGACAAGCACTCTGATTGTCGCAAAATGATAAGGAAATCAAGGCCCAACAGGCCCGATCAGCAATTCAGCAAAGCAAATGAGCAAATGAACGTCTACAGCACATTGTCAATACATAGAGAAGCAAGGAAATAACTCAAGCTTGCTGTGCAAGATTCGATCTCAGAATATTCAAGGAATATTCCTTTATTGACCGGAATATTCCCAGAATATTCCTCTATTGACCAATTAAGATTCTAGATAACAAAAGCTAGTATAAATAGATTGTAAGTATGTACATAAAATAACTTGAGAAATATACACAAAATTTGATCCTTCTTTTCTACATGGTATCGGAGCTTGGGTAGAACCCGGTTCTTCCTTGTTTTCTTTTTCTGTTTTCCATGGCAAATCAGCAACAAGTTGTTCCTCTCAATCCCTACTATCTTCATCCAAATGAAAATCCATCTTTGGTGTTGGTTCAACCTTTACTCGCTGGAAATAACTCTCATGCATGGGCAAGATCCATGCGTATGGCGCTGATGTCCAAAAACAAGTTAGGTTTCATCAATGGAAACCTACCTGCACCTCCTATCAATGATGCAGATCACCATGCTTGGGAACAATGTGATAGCATGGTAAACTCTTGGCTCCTTAACTCTGTTTCTGGTTCTATTGCACACAGCGTGATGTGGCTGAATTCAGCAAGAGAAGTATGGCTAGATCTTCAGGAAAGGTTTTCCCATGGAGATCACTTCAGATTGTCTGACCTGCTAGAAGAGGTAAACACTGTTAAACAAATCGATTTAAGTGTCACTGATTATTACACCAAGCTGAAGATTCTATGGGAAGAGCTTCTAATTCTTAGGCCCTATCCTAATTGCACCTGTAATCCTGTATGTAACTGTGGTGCAATCAGAGTATATAGAGATTACTTTGAATCAGAATGTGTTATCAGATTTCTAAAAGGACTCAATGAAAGTTATGCACCAGTCAAAGCACAAGTAATGCTCATGAATCCTTTGCCTCCTATTAACCAAGTTTTTGGCATGGCTATTATGCATGAGAGGCAGCTAAGCTATTGCCTAGGGCATCCTGATAGAATTGATAATCCTGTCATGGCAGTACACATGTCTAATTCTTATGGACAATCAGGTCAATCTAATACTTCAGTTGGAGGTGTTCAATATCCAAAAAGGCCTTTATCTGGAAATAGAAATTTCCAGTGTACCTATTGTGGCTTATCAGGACATACAAAGGACGGATGCTATAGAAAGCATGGATTTCCCTCCGGTGGCAGGGGAAGAGGCAGAAATGGTCCTGGACAAGGCAGGGGAGGCAGAATTATAGCAAATAATGTTGATACTATTGAGGAAACAGCTCCAGAACCTACAAATCAATCAAGAACACTCAGTTTCACTCAGGAGCAGTTGGAAGAATTAAGAAATCTGCTGAACATTACCCCTGCTCATGAAACAACTGAGACACCTGAACATATTGTTAATCAGGCTGCTGTATTAAGTGCTAACTTTGGACAACACATTGGTAAGTTTGATGGTAAGACTGGACATTCTAATTCAAAACACTGGATAATAGACTCAGGTGCCTCAGATCATATAGCTTGTAGTCTTGATGTTTTCTCTTTTTACACCACAATTCCATCTACTTATGTTACTCTTCCTGATGGTAGCAAAACCATAACCAGTCACAAAGGCACAGTCAAACTTACACAAAACTTGTCTCTGTCTAATGTTTTACACATACCTTCATTCAAACACAATTTATTATCCCTCAGCAAATTGTTACATGATACATCTTTATCTGTCATTTTTACAGCTAATGTTTGTCTTATGCTGGAAACTATGTCCAGGAAACAGATTGGATTAGCTAAGCAAATCCATGGTCTCTACTACTTCACTCCCATATCTCCAGAATATCATCTCCACTCTACTTCTCCTAGTCACACCAATCAAGTTACCAGCAAGAACAAGTGGGCCATGAGTTCTAGTACTTCTGATGCATATGTTTGGCATCTTAGATTAGGCCACATCTCCAATAAAGTAGTGAATGATGTTAGGCTCATAGAGCCATATGTTTCTTCTTTTGAAATGAATAAATGTATTGTATGTCATCTTTCAAAACAAAAGAAATTATCCTTTCCTTTAAGTGACTCTATGACCATAGCAGTTTTTGATCTTATACATGTTGACTTGTGGGGGCCATATAAAAAGGCAACCATTTATAATGAACACAATTTCCTAACCATACTCTACCAACAATTGAAGATTCGAACTTTGGTGCCAAAATTGTTCTTCTTAAATAAGGATCTCGTTATACCCCTGTTGTAACTGCGATTCAAGTCGGGTGAGATAGTTGGAAGGGTGACAAGCAAGGGATGTTTGAGCTCCCTCCAACCGCAGTAAACACTAACCTTTTCTGTAAAAAAATATTTCCAAAACATGTCTTATTCCATTGAATTGTGTCCTTCATGACTTTTTTTGCAACAACTCCAAAATCACAATTACCTGCTTCCCAATGGGCTTCGACAAAGTCTGCAAAATCAGAGTTTTCGAACCAGGCGTTTTGAAACCGAAGCGGTGTAGGTCCAATGATTTTTTGATTTTTTCGCGTTAGTTGGAGGAGCAAGGGGCTGTGATCCGAGTGAGTTTTAGGTAGGTGGGTCAGAGTCACCTCGGGATATAAAGCAAGCCATGTTGTATTACACCATACTTGATCTAACCGCTCCAGTATGTGGGAACCCTTATAGATTGACCTTGTCCAAGTAAATCTAGGGCCTTGAAATTGAATGCCCAAAAGTTTACACCTATGAATCATATGTCTCATAGTAGCTACATTGATACCACCGATTGGGCGGCCTCCTCGTTTGTCTTCTTGATCAATAATCTGGTTGAAATCACCCAACAAGCACCATTGATGTTGTATAATACATGCTAGCCGTTCAAGATAATCCCAACATATATTCATTCCGAACTACGGGTATGGGAGAAGCATAAATGACTGATAAAATCCACCTAAGAGAGTGATTCTCTAACAGAGCTAGATTAAGGCACTGATTAGTACAAGATAGGAATTGCAGCTTCACATTATCATTATTCCAAAAACATCAAGTACCTCCTAAAAACCGTAGGCCTCTACACAAATTACTTTATTAAAATGAGAATGCTGTAAAGTTCTCCATGCTTTCTGGCTACTTACCCAGGTTTCCAACAAACAAAGCACATCCGGCTTATGATCACCGAGATATGCCTTCAAATTCCGGAAAAAATCCTCAGATCCCGCACCACGGCAATTCCAGGTTAACGCACACATTATAAGATTTAGTTGAGTTGTGATTGGGCATTAATCCCATGTTCATCTATATTATCGGGTGGCTCATCTCGCAGCCTCCACATACCCAAATTTCTACTATCCTCTTGTTGAAGATTTCCCCCAGCTAATTGCAAATTGATTATGACATTATACCACTACACGGTTGCAAGATGAGCTTGTCTGTTTTGCTGGGGGCAGCTACTATCTCTCTAGCGTTGGTCCTGTCTGTTTTGCTGGTTGCGCAGGGTTGGAGCCCGGTGTTTCTTGATTCAGATTCGACGGCTGGTGAGTGCTTGGGTAATCGTGAGTTTTATGACCAAAACGTCCACATTCAAAGCAAATTTGCTAGCAGCCTCCATATTCCACAGCAAAATAATTTCCGTTCAACACCACTTTTGTTCACAGTACCTGTTGCAGATTCATTTCAATGCAAACACGGGCATACCAAGTAGATCTTGCTGTAACTATGTCTACTTTGCCCGGTTTGCCTACCCTTCGAGCTATTTTCAGGAGGAAGTCCTCGTCTTCATGAGGCATACCTAGGAATCGAACCCAAACCAAGGTTGAGAGAACTTTCTGTTTCGAAGGCTGGAAAAACTCGAGACTGTAAGATAATGACCCTCCACCATCCATGGTCCCATATTCAACGCAGTCTCGTAGTCCTGTTTATTGGAGAAACGTACGACGTAGTAATCACAGTGTGAATCCACAATATCCAAGCCACCACTAGAACACCACATATTAGTCAATTTTCCTTGCAGTATTCGAAATGAAATTGTCTGGCCAAGCACCTTCACAAACACCGCCCTACGCCATGGCCGCCAAAGGTCAATGCAGTCTATGACAGGATTTCAATCGGGTCATCATCAGTCTCTGTGCCTCGCCAATTCTTAGAAATATTAATGAAATCGGATGTATCCGATTCATCTTCTCCCTCACCAGTGTAATAGGAAGAGTGTCGCTTTGGATGCACAAATTAATAATATGATGTATTGAAGTGGGTTCAGATAGTCAATTCTGAACTCAATAGATGATGCACAAATAATATGATGTATGATAAATTTAGATGGGTACAAATAGACGTTCAACAACAACAATTAAAAAAATTAGAGCACCAACTCAAATTTCAATTAAATCCTTGAATTATACTACTTCTTAGTAGGAGTAATCATTCAAGTGCAATCACAATATTATGTGACCCTTGAACAGGGGCGGCTTTACCCTATAGCTTTGGGGTGCGGCCGACATCCTAAAATAAATTTTTTTTGTAATAACAGTAGAGAATTTTTTTTATAAACACGTATCTATGTGTAATCAACTTTTATTTTTATACATCACCTTATTTTTTATCTATTACTCTATAATTATATGTATAGTATTAAATATACAAATATATGTGTGATACGGAAAAAATTGACAAATTTCTGACCCCCATATTGAAATTCCTGCAGCCGCCCCTGCCCTTGAATGCTGTTACTTCTCATCATTCCACATCCGTTGATTTGTTCTGTCTTTTCTTCTGGATCAAAATCCTTAAATTTAGATAATGAAGCTAATTCACCAACACATTCAGCTATTTTCTCTGTACATAAAACAACATATTTCAATACTAAAGCTGCAACAGCCACATGAATCAATTGTTGAAGATCTATATCTTTGCATCCATCAGTTTTCAGCAGTTGGTTGATGTTATCTGCATCTTCCATTGCTTTAAGAATGTGTGGATCTACGACGGGTGGTTTTGTCATTATACTGATTGCTAATGCTGATTTCTTGAGTACATTACTGCATTTTGTGCTCATCTGTGTGCATGATTCCTCGAACATGGCTCGGATATCTTGAGATATCTGTAATATATAGACAGTAGACACACAAATAATTGTGAATGACCAATTATGTTTATCATGACAATTTTACAACAATTAGTACCAAAGCAGTACCTTAACCCCAGATTTAAGGTAGCAATTAAGAGAGTCAAGGCGGTAAGCGCATTCTCGTGCGGGGGATCCAATCTTTAAGTAATGTTCCCATGGTTGCCTGTACCTAAACTTGCCATGTCTAGGCTCCCATTTCGCGAAATTCACCTGCGTGCATTCATTATATAAACAGTCCATGTTCCTCCTTAACTCTCTGCTCAAATACTCCATTTTTTAAGTCAAAAGGTATAAGCATGTCATTGTGCTTACCAATGAATCCTCAATGCTTTTTGAATTAAATACACTTCTATACTCATCCAACTTTGTTTCTCTGTCATTTGAGTCCTCATCATTTGATGAATTTGCAAAGAATTCTTCATCAAATCCTGTATATATATAGAACTCACTTCATACTAGTACTAGCTAAGAATGAAAAGTCGATTCTAGATATGATCATTATGGTAGCCGTAGCTAGAGCAGTAGGTTTGGTTCGGTGTCACGTACTAAAAACCGCGTACGCACCTTCAAGAAAAACCCCAAGTTTGTCAATGTTATTAGCAACAAGATCATGAAGATCTTTACCAGCCCAAACAGGGAATATAAGAACACAAACAGCCATTGTGACTGAACAACCAATGAGTATTGTTGACAATCTTGTAATAGCCGTCTCCAACACCTCATCCTCTCGATAACCGGATACACAAATCAAGCTGAATGATAATATGAAAATAAGAAGTCCATAATCATATCTTGCTTTCAGCTGTGGGAAGAACCTCATAAATGTAACAACACCACCTGCATCCAAAAAAAACTAGTTCATTAAATCACAACTGTATATTCATGCCAAATCTCAATCATTTTCTTTTGATTTTGATTGATTTAATAAAAAGTACATAATGCGTACGTACCAATGAAGAAAACAAACAATCCGAGCAATATGGGTTCTAATGACTCAATGTCTGGAAAACTTGCCATCAGATGTGCCCCAGCTCCTAGTGCACCACCAAGCAACGTCGCGATTGCTCTGTTTATTCCTTCTCCAAATGTAGCTCCTGCAAATATTTTTGATCGAATCCATATCAGTATAAGTGCAGCTACTTTAGATGCATTTGATACTAATTTGAATGGAAAATGTACATGTATATACAGAGCTTTTAGATTTTTTTACCTAGAGAGAATTCGAAAACAACTACAACAGTCATGACATGCAGCCCACATAGCAGATACACCAAGGCCTTTATAAATAGGATCAAAGTAATACATTAATGATACCAATGCAAACGAGATGAAGAGTCCTTAAGTGGTCTAGGGAGAAGGCTGAGATGGTGGTCAGGGTGAAAGGGGTGCACCATCTCACTTGGTTGTCCAGCACAGTTTTTGTCCATTAAACAAACGCATTCAAGACAAACATAAACAAGATCATCCTTCCCAAAAGATTCAAAACAAAGACGACACCCAAATTCACGGTCGTTGTCCTTTGGATAATCACACCCAAAAAAAAAGGATGACTTTTTATGTGACCCTTTTGGCATCCATTTTATCTTTGTTTTTTAGATGCAGCGGAAGAAAGATCCAATGCAACAATCCAATGCGAGGCAATACAACACACAAAAAAAATGATATTCCCGGAAGAGTCGGAAATACGTGCGCCGAGGAAATCAAGTCTACAAATTACTATGGACTCCGGAACAACCGAAAAAGATGTGCACCGGAGTGGAGATGCTCTCCAAAAATACCATAACTATGGACTCCGAAAAAATCACCGGAGTGGAGATGCCCTCCAAACATCAATCTTAATGGACTCCGGAAAAAGCTCGGAGTGGAGATGCCCTCCAAGATCAAAGTATTGTCACCGAGCAAACTCAACCTCCAAACCCGGCCTCGTTTGAGGGAGGGTAATAGAAGATAATGCCAAGAAAAGATAATTCCAAGAATAAGTGATACGATTGCCATAGATTTGAGTTGAATTTAAATAAAATATTGGTAGTTTATTTAAGTTTATCTAGAAAGATAAGATCTAGTTTTATATATTTGTTTAGTTTAAATATAATCTATGTTTAAATTCTCTTATATATAAAGAAAAGCATTGTATTCATTTTTTCATCAACTCAATAAACAAACAGTTCGGACTCTTTACGTTTCCGCACGTATTCTGATTTTCTTCACTTGGCATATCTGTTCATGAGTACAAGGTTCAGCTGATGTGGATGGTCAAGATGATTAACTACTTCAGAATCTTTCACTTCAACAAAATTGTGTACGGCCAGCATTATCATCAACTCGATCTTGATATTCCATCCCCTCAGAACTCTCTAAAGAGGATTTGAGAAGTTGCTTCAGGCCGGAATGACTTAGATTTTCAGAGTTGGATCTTGGCAATCACCAAAATCAGAAAGGAAAAAAAGAAGAAGGGCATATATGCTACTAATTACTTTAATATGATCTAACCCATAGCTTTATTTGGTCATATATGGCATTCCCTCAAGTTTCATTCAGAAAGAAATTTTCCCTTCATATAAAAAGATCAAAAATAATAAAATAAAAAAGAAAGAAAGAAAGAAAGAAAGAAAACCAAACAAACAGAAGATTCAAAACCCTCATGTATATTTACCGCTCAAAACCCTTATGAAAGAACTTTTATTAATCAGACCATAACGCTAAAACACAAGTGTTGTTACAAGCATTAGCAGAAGAAATCAAAAAGTATCTTACATCAAGACCCCAAGCTAGTCTAACATCTCTACATCGACAACGACGCTGTAGAAAGAAAGACATAAGCGGGTTTTTTTACATAATCTCTAACCAACATAATTAATCTCTTACCAGGCCATAAACAACACTTAGGAAGAAATACGCAAAATTCTATTAGTATATTTTTGGGATCTAACAAATAATTTAGGTGCATGCACTTGCCATTTTGAGTGTTATATAAAAGGAAAAGGTGTGAAACCTTCGATACAGATATTTATCATATATACGACAAAAGTATAGAAGAAGGCATGACCAAACCTTCGATATAGATAGTATTTATCATATGACACAAGTTGAGATGTATCTTCACTATTTCCGGGAGATTTATTCCAAACTATGCATGGGTATATACCATTGTTGAAACTCTTTCAATTCTTTTGTTGTACAATTGTTTTAATTCTTCAGCCATTTCGTCGTCTATCTCTCTCCTCCTCAACATCTTCAATTTCTCCATTCAACTCATCCAGCTCAACTTCCGAGTCTTTGCCTTTTTCACCACTAGCACTAGTTGATGCTGCTTCTTCTTCATCTTTTTCTTGTATTCGATCCAAATCATTTTGCAAACGAGGAAGCATTTGCACATTTTTTCACGCAAAGACAAAACCCATTGTTACCAGAATATCCAAATCTTCAATTAATACAAACGTTAATTTCAGATCTCATCACTGTATATTATGTGTGTATGTCCTATATTTCAACTTTTAACAAGTTGATTGTGCATGCCTGACATTTTTGCAAGTCATTTTTGTCGGATAATTATGGTACCTCGGATATAACGCAATGAACATGAGCAACAAAGTGGCATTCAGAGAAGAAATAGGTAAGATCTTTTAGATTTCTACTCTGTTCACAAGCATTGCAATATATATAACTCTTGTTCTTCATCTTCTTCAGGCAAAGTCCTTAATTGCAGCAGAAGTCGTAAAAGTTAGAGGATCACAATGACAGTCGTGCTTGATCGTTTGTGGCAAGGAAGGTAAGCAAATGGTCATGGACATTAAAATCACAATTCACACAACGAAACAAATACTTATTTCCACGCAAATGGCAAAAATTACAAGCCGATTCTCTGATGTTAATGTTGAAATAAGCAAGAGGCCGGGTGTTTATGAATTTCAGAAATGAAGATGGTATGAAGCTTGGCTGTATCACATTTAACATCTAAAACGACGTCGCAAATGAAGACGAATTCGCCGCTTCCATTTCCACATGATCTACAATAATAACTGGAATGCACCGTCATGTTCACATGTTCATTCTCGAACAATATCAGAGAATGTTGCGGGTGAGAAATTTCTTGGGGCAAATCCGCGCAACATTTGTGAAGCAAAATGCCACATTGCAGGCAGACATGAATCAGTTCACCACCTTCGAATCCTAGCCCGCATCAGCATTTACTGGCAAAATTGTTGAAATTAGTTGAACATATGAATTAAAGAATGGGGATGGGTTTTAGGATGAAATTCATTTCCTTTGTCTGGATCTGAATCTTCTGCTGTTGGGAATAAAGTAGCACAGTGAACATCAACTGTAAAATTGCAAGAAGAAGAAGAATAAACACTAGTGTGAGAATCAAAACGCATAGCACAGAGGCTGCAATGCAATGCAATGAACCAAAAGGTTTTCGATTATATAGCTTTAGAGAATGTTGAGGATGAAAGGGACGCGTAATTTCTCTTGGCCGGCGAAGAGCACACCATTGATCCAACATGAAACCGCACTCGATGCAAAGATATACTTCTTCTGCAATTACAACATTGCAGTGGAAGCATTTGTTTACATAACCTTTGGGATTGTCACACACAAAAAGAGGATGTTGGTGAGATGAGAGTTAACTGATAAACTCTTTTTGCTGGTTAACTTTAAAGAAGAACATTTTAAATGCAAAAACTGAATTTTCATTCGTATCCGTATGTAGATTTTAGAAGGAGAGAAAAGAATAGAGTCGAGAAGCTGAAATGCTTTCTTAATTAAAACAGAATGGGATTACAGAGCTTAAATAAAGGATATGGATCTAATATCCAACTAACTGTAATAAAGGCAAAAGGCAGCTGTGTATTAATTGGTAGTTGAGGTACAAACCATTAATACACAGCAGCTGGAAAGATGAACGGTCATATTAGGATATTAGGAAATATTAATAGATATAATTAGTGGATACTAGTAGATAAAATATTACTACTAATGTCCTTCAATTTATATCTATTTATACTACCCCCTCAAGCTGGCTTGTAAATATCTAATAGGCCAAGCTTGTTACAATGAAATTGAAAGGGAATTCTAGGTAGGCCTTTGGTGAACAAATCTGCTACTTGGAGTTTGGTGGGGACATAAGATAGATTGATGCTCCCATCTTCTTGCTTCTCTTTGATGAAGTGTTTGTCAATTTCTATGTGTTTGGTCCTGTCATGTTGAACAGGATTGTTGGCAATCGCAATGGCTGATTTGCTGTCACTGTAGAGTCTCATAGGTTTGAAGAAGGTCATCTTTAGTTCTTTTAGGACCCTTTGTATCCATAGCAACTCGCACATGCCTAAGGCTACTGCTCTGAATTATGCTTCAGCAGTGCTTCTTGCCACCATAGACTGTTTTTTACTTCTCCAAGACACAAGGTTGCCAAACACATAAATGCACCATCCTGAAGTTGATCTTCTATCTCACATCGAACCAAATTGTCAAGATCAACATAGCCTTCTACAGTCTTGCAGTCACTAGCTTTGAATAGTATACCACATCCTGGACTTCCTTTGAGAAATCTGAGAAGTGTGAGATAAATATATAAGTCTTGGTGAATCTGTCTTGGTGAATGCATGAATTGACTAATTTGGCTCACTGCAAAAGAAATATCAGGACAAGTGTGAGATAAATATATAAGTCTACCAACAAGTCTTTGGAAGTTTTCTTGATTGACAGGTTCCTCTGCATCATCCTTCCGAAACTTGATGGTATTATCAACATGTGTATCAACAGGCTTACACCCTAGCAGACCATATTCAGCAAGAAGATCCAGAGTATACTTCCTTTGGGTCAAGAGAATGCCTTCTTTAGATCTAGCAACCTATATCCCAAGAAAGTATGTCACGGATTTTATGCAATGAAAATAAACAAGTAATAAAATTTATAAATCCGGTATTCCCCAAGTGGAGGGATCGTAGTATAGCGGTTAATACCGGAGTCGATCTCAGGGAATCGAGGTTGTTTAATCTAGTTCTTATTAATTCTTCTAAAATTGTCACTACTATTTATTACTAAACCTAAACTAAAACGGAAAATAAACTGGACAGAGGATTGTCAGTCCAAAGCCAGGAAAGATCGTTGCGAACAAAATAAATAAGAAAAGACGATAAAACTAACGAACATGATAATGACTGAAGCAAATCAACATCGAACAAACCATGATCCACCATCCCGCAACCATCACCCCACCAAAGTCAATAAGAAATACAAACATTCATTCACAAGTTTCCTTGGATTAAAATCTTATCTAAAGAAGCGTTTCCTCTCTCGATTTATCACGCCATTAATTAGTTTACCTCTCGGTTTAACTAACGCATTTACAAAGCAAAGATTCGGATTTAAAACCCTAATCTAACAATATTATCCCTCAACTCTCATTTGTTGGAACAATGATTGTCAATTTCCTTCACGATAATCTAACGAATCTATCAACTCTCGTATTTCTAAATTCGATTAACATGCAGCATAAAAACATGAAGGTAGAACAAGTACAACTTGATAAAATAAACGAATGCAAAATCTCATCTTTTCCGGTGATGAATGATGATGATATCCCTCAATCTCTTTCTAAGATACCCTTGTAACGAATTAACTAAAATTGTGATTCAAGATGAACCTAGACTCCTAACCTAACAACTCTCGTTAAATAGGTTAAAGCTCTAATCTTTCCTATGGTGATCAAGTTTACACCGACTCGCCATACGGTAAACATCAACAAGCAAACATCTCTCGATTTAAATTGCAAGATAACAATTAAACATGGGAAAGAAACAACTTTTAAATGAAACTTACAAAGAAATCCAAAGAAATAAATCGAGTTGCTGTTGAAACAGGTTTCACAGAACTTCGATCGAAGCTTATTCAACTTCAAGCCATCATCCCGATCAAACAAACGAAATTAAAGGAAAAGAAAAAGGAAAAATCGCAACCCCAGCCACCCCAAAGCAGGTCAGGCTAAGGTTCTCTTCTTACATGAGTATGTATCAATAAGAGTCAATAATGTATTTCTTAGGGTTGAAATCCCGCTGCTATTTATAGGGAAAGTAAGTCGGTTGTGCTGAAGTCGGTGTTGGACGCCCGTCCATTCCTTCCGACGCCCGTCCAGGATGCTTTGCAAACTTCGAGTCGGGCCGAATCTTCATCAGACGCCCGTCCTATAGAAAATCAAACGTTCGTCCGCCAAAATCTCTCAAACTCTGAATCCATGCTCTTTAGTGGACGCCAGTCCACTTACTTGGACGCTCGTCCACGGTTTCTTCATGTTGAACGCCACCCAAATTTCTTACGGACGCCATCCACTGGATCGACATCAAACGCACGTTTGCTCTTCTACATGTTTACTCCAAATTCGACATGTACCTTCTTCCTTCCATTTAAATCTCCCATTGGACATCTTTATAGTTCTTTCCATGCCATTCAAATATTCCTACAATCACAATAAACACGTGCAAAAATGTAACATCACATATATATAGATATTTACCAATAAAATCACATAATTAACCTGATTTTGCACTTAAACACTTTTAAAACTCATTTACTCAATATTTCCATTAAACCCTTACTTTTATATGCAAATCATCAGATTATGGAGGAATTTGTTACGAAATATAACGGTATAAATCATAGAAAATGACTCTTAACAAAGTACCTCAGTGGTCCCATATCTTTGACTTCAACTCTCCCTTTAGGAACCTTTTAAGATTAGAGATTTCACTCTCAGAGGTGCCTGTGATGACAATGTCATCAACATAGACAATGAGGATTATGACTCCCCCTGTCTCTGTGTGTTTGTAAAACAGTGTGTGATCTCCATGACCTTGTGTATATCCACCCCTTTTCATGACCTTAGAGAATCTGTCAAACCAAGCCCTTGGAGATTGCTTTAATCCATATAGAGATCTGTGCAATCTACAGACTTGGTTTGGTTTTCCCTTGAAACCAGGTGGAGGGTGCATAAATACTTCCTCCTTCAATTCACCATTTAAGAATGCGTTTTTGACATCCAATTGATGGAGAGGCCAGTTTTTAGTAGCAGCAATAGAAATAAGGATTCTTACAGTATTTAATCTAGCCACAGGGGCAAAAGTGTCATTGAAGTCAATACCAGAGACTTGAGTGTACCCCTTTGCTACCAGTCTTGCTTTATGTTTGTTTACCGAACCATCAGGATTATATTTGACTGTAAATACCCATTTACATCCAACAGGCTTCACACCCTTAGGCAGATCTACCATTTCCCAGGTGTGATTGTCCTTGAGTGCTTTCATTTTGTAATACCCTACTCCCGACCCCTAGGTCCACTGGGGTCATTCTAGGAGGGGTTGTGAAGCTCACGCCGCGACTTCAATAACAATGCTAGAAATCCCAAAATAAAATGACTAACTCCACAAATGATTTGGACAATACTTCAATAACAAACTTCATTACAATATTACTTGTGAACCTAAACCTAACCTTGGAACGCGCGCGCGGAAGGCGACGGACATTACCTAGGCTATATCAGATCCTAACCGGCAGTGTACCGGGTCAAATTGTAGTGCTAGTCTGGTAAGTCAGGTCGTATTCCTCAGGGAAAACATGGTAATTCTTTTAAGTGGGGTTAAACACCAAGAAGCTATTATTAACTCGATCTAAGTCGCAGTTTTTACTTTTTCCTGGGTTAGATTATTAGATCAGTTAGAAATGTTAGAGTTAGATGTTAGTAAAACAGAAAAATAAAACAAATAAATACTAATATTATATATATTTTGGATCTAGCCAAGAATTATATTCTTGAATCAATATCTCTTTTAGTTAATAAATGAGATGCAGTCTTTTCCTTTGCTTGCAAGGAGATCAATTATATATGAATCGGTGTACTCCTAAACTAGATAACTCCTCCTCACACAAGCGTATGAAATTGTCATATGTCCATTGCATCACCCAAGGTCCACAATCATTACGGTTTTTCCGAACAGTCCTTTGAGTACAAATCTACCTTTAGATAAAAGGAGTCATTCCGTTAAATCAAGCGGTCAATTTTATTTAAAAGGCTCCGGTTGTCAAAGCCGGACGATTCAACTTTCCGGTTTAAGTTTCAATTAAACTGATGATTTAACATTATTACGATCTCGAGTACAAATGTCAATAAAATTTATCTTTCCTAAGACAAATCGCCTCGGGTAGAAATCGGGTTCCGTTGTCACGCTTTCACTCGCCAATTTTACCCTCCGGTCTTTCAATTTTAACGTTTCATTAAGCGCGAGAAAAGAAAGAGATTCATCATAATTGATTTTAATCATTATTACCAGAGTCGATCATTCATTTTACCAAAAGATTAACTAATTGATTCATATCTTGGCTAGATATATTTTTAGTTTAATATCATATATAAATAGAAATAGAAATAATAAACATAACAATTTTAGAATATATTACCGGTTATGACTATTATCGAATCGGAATCGTTTCACTGGATCTAACATGCCAAAGCTTCAAATCAACAATTTTCGATAATTATTCCGCCATTACAACGATACTATAACCATTTTATTTATATATGTGAAAAACATATATACATACATACGTAGACATATATATGTATATACTACTAAAATAAAAGAAGATAGATGAAATATATATATATATGGATGTATATATATATATATTAGGACGTGAGTGTGTGTGTGTGTATATATATATATATATATAAATATATATATATATATATATATATATATATAAAGTGTTCTACAAAAATAAAAACAAAGAAAGAAAAGAGAAGCAGGACGAGAAGAAAGAAAAGAAATAGAAAAGAAAGGGGCATTTTATTTGATCAAATGAAGTGCGTATTTATAGGAAAATTTGGGAGGCCGGATCGATCCGGGTGGTGTCTTGGATCGATCCGGTGTCATCATTGCGAATCCTAACTGATTCTATCCAAATCTTCGGATTATTTGATATATATTGGATTAAAACTTCTAAAATTCATATCTTGAGTTGTAGACCTCCAAAAATTGCAAACGAAATGCCAAAATTACGGTCTCGAGAAACTCTAAAACTTTCATGAAGGACTCTTCTTCAGAAAACGTCTTCTTGAGTACCTCGTGTTCCTCCGAACGTTTTTTCGGGATTTTTACGAAATTGAATCAATTAGCCACTTGACCACCATTTGAGTTGTAGAAGTCCGATTGACTTGATTCAAAATCCATTGGAAAGCGTTCTTGAAGATATACAACTTTTATGAAGGAAAATTCTTCAGAAAATGTCGTTTTGATGAGTCATTCGTATGTCGTGTCGTTTTCGGGATTTCCGCTAATACGAATCGATTAGTCAATTGACCATAACTTGAGTTGTAGACCTCCAATTGACGTAATTCAAAGTGCGTTGGAAATATTATGTGAAGATCTACAACTTTCATTAAGAAGTCATCCCCTGAAAATGCCTCTAAGCTGGGTCAAATCTCCGTCGAAAATATGTAACGATTTAAGTACTTAGAAAATTTGCTCCGTTGAACTTATAAACTTGTGGCACCTTCTTCTAACCCTCTAAACACATCTTTTAGACTCAAAACATGTCGTTACGTGGAATCTTGGTCAATATATAATCCTGCAATGAACCACCAAAATACCAAACGAAAATCCGACATAATTACACTCCGTTACTAAACCAATACAAAACTAATAAAAATACGATAATTTATATAATAACTACTACTTATACATTTGAATAAAACTTAGTAATTTTGACTTGATTTGATACAATAATGCTCAAAATGGTATCAATATTGGGGTAAAATGTCGTAATAATGATCATAAATTTATCTCTCATCACAACCCCCCACTTAGCTTTTGGTCGTCCCTCGAAAGAAAACAAGCGATAAAACAAAATGAATGAGAGATAAATTCATGAAGATAGAAGGTATAAGGAACAACCAGATAATACAACCTTTAGAATTATAACCAGTGCTTTAACCTCAATATAAATGTATAACAGTGTGTGTGTGTGATGGCCTTTTCAATTTCCACTATCCTCTCTTGAATAATTCAAGCAAACACACAAATATCCATTCAGACAAAATTTCTAATGACTTTCCTAGGTATAGTAGTAATACGATTCCACACAAAGTTCTCCCGTGTATTTATTAGGATAATCCCTAAAGCATATCATTCATTTTATACTTGGGGATAGTGTAAGATAACTAAGTTTTCAACCATGCTCTGTTCTTATTATTTTTTCATAGAATACTAACATATCCGAACTCATTGCCAAAATCGACTATCTTGCAAGCGTAATGAGGTGAGATCGAATACATTAATACCTATCTAATTCTTTTTCTTTTTCTCTCTTCTTCTTTTTTTTTTTTTTCATATGTGTAGCATATGCCCTCATTCCCAGCAATAGGACGTTTCGTGATAACACCCTAGCTGGACTACTATCATCAGGCAGTCGGGAGCTTTTAAACCTCATAGTGATATAGGACGTTTCATGATAACGCCCTACTGCACTCAAATCATTGGTAGCTACAACCGAAATATAAATAGTTCATCTCTTTTTTTTTTTTTTTTTTTTTTTTTAAACTTAACTTATATCCTTTCTATCACATTCAAACCTTCAGATATTCACAGTACACGTTCAAAAGTTAGGTACTAAGTTACTGTTATTATCTAGAATAACCACTAGGATACTAAATGGATACAGTTTAAAATTTTCCGCTTCAATATCAAAGGCTTACGTGAAGGAATTCATGTTACACAACTATATTTGGAATTACAATGCACTTACGGTTCATATTGGTTATACACATCCAAATTGATCATTATATCTTCAAATCCATGAAATATATACCTTATACAGTTTATTTTAATCAACTAAATAATGCTCAAAAAATCGAAAACTAAGAGATTTATTGATACAAAATAAACATTAATGCCATTGCTTTAGACCAACGACTCCACTCCCACTTACGAACTTACATTGTCCTCAATGTAAAGTGAGTGTAAATAAGTTGTTGGGAAAGCAATGGTGCACTAAAACAAGTCAAAACAAATACTCGGATGATAAAAAAGGGTGGGTGGGTTAAAGTTATGACCTCCTCAATTCCATAGTATTTGAACTAATACATGTCACACCTTATTTGAAATTTAAACAGACTATATCATGATATGAAATGTGTGACAAAGTATTAACTCTGAGTCTTTTATACCCAGATCCTCAAGGGTTATTTCAAATCGTTCTAACAACCTAAGTCTAAGAAATGATGCATTTGAATTTTTCTCTTTTTTCTCCATCGGGATTTTCGGATAACCACCTAATCATTCCCTTTATAATGATATTCAAACATTCATCCTAAGACTTGGTGAAACAAAATGAAAATCAATCCGAAGTATTTGCAAAGTACCATCCAAAGTATGAGTAATTATTATATTTAACATTTTTACGGGCGCCTCCGGTAGCGCTTTTAGTTAACGCTGTTATTTCGACCAAAATGATAAGGATTAACTAATATAATATACTAAACAAAACGGGATACTTCTAACAATTACTCACAAAAGCACGTAACAATTAAGCACATAATCCACTAAAAATAAATGCTTAAGGAGTAAAAAGGAAGGATAGTACCCGTCATTGACTACATTTATAGTCTATAGCCAGACTTTATCGTGCTTTAGTTTTCTAATGTACTGGTGGTGGGTCATCCTCACGCACCGCATCCTTCTTCAATACCGGTTTCCAACAGAGGTTAAACAGTTTCCACCAATCCAAACGATTCTTGAACTTTTTCCTTTGATTTTCGAGCTTTCGGTTTACGAGCTTTCACATTATTGCTGAAGTCATCTTCTTCAATTACCTGTGTGTTAGTACAATCCATAGCAAAAAAAAAAAAAACAAAGTGTACACACAAGAACAAGATTCTAGTGTAATGCATGGATATTTCAATGAATTGTAAGTGTTGAAGACAACGCTCTCATGATTAACTCCCAAACTTCTCCCTTACTAAAATCGTCAAGAAAACATACATACTTTTTATCCAACTTCATCTTTGTAATAGGGATAGAATGTATACCTCCCTTACCCTTGTCATTAGATGAATATGGTAAAGCTTCCTCGAATGACTGTGTTTCATCATTCTGTACCTTTTTCTTCAAAATATGCATTGGATATGGTGTTGCCTTATATCTGTTGAACCGAGATGAATTTGGGTTGAGTCGGATAAGGTTCGGTTTGAATTGGCCCTTTCAAACTTGGTTCCTTCCAACTCGCTTCCAATTCGATTATTTCTATTTTTATTTTATTTATTAATATTCCCTTGGGCATGATCAAGCCCTCGCTCGGTGTTTCATCACTAGTTTGATCATTCTCGTATTTCGATTTGAAAATGATACTTGGTCGATTTCCTGACCGATATGACCGCGTTTACTCTCTACTCTTAACTGCCTTTCGTAAGTGTTTAAATCAGGCCTATAAGGAGTGAGTGGGGTCTTACCACTTCTGGTCATCAACTATCGAAAAATAGAAAAATAACTTGAAATAAATAAAACCTGAATCAGATGGTGTTTCATTACTGATTTCGGCCGTTTTCATAACTCGATTTGATGATTTTTGTGAAAAATATCGAATAGAAAAGATCACGAAATCGATAAAAAAAACACATTGATTATTTTTTTTTTCTCTCTCCCGGTAATTACCGACTCCACTCGGTATTTACCGAAATTTTTGTTTTTTTTTGTCTCTCTCTCTCTCTCGGTAATTACCGAAGCCACTCGGTATTTACCGAGTATTTTTATAAAAAAAATTGGTATCTTACCAATAGGTAGGTACCAATGAAAATAAAAATAGAAATGAGATTGAGAAAAGTGTTGATTTATCCTCATTTTATTATGACCATGCTTTCTTTCTACTATCGAAAATGAAAATAACTCGAATTTAATAGAAGAAGAAAATTGGTAACTAAAAGAAGGTAGATACCAACGGAAAAATAAAAAAGAAATGTGATAAGAAGAGTGTTGACTTATCCTCGAGAATTTTGAGCTAATACAAGTAGTAACCCTAGACACAAAGAAAGAAATTAGCGACGTTTTCCCGGCAACGGCGCCAAAATCTCGACACCGCTAAACCTAACCTTGGAAACGGCGCCGAAAGTCGACGGACATTACCTAGGCTATACTGATCCTAACCGGCAATACCGGGTCAAATTGTAGTGCTAGTCCGGTGAGTCGGTCGTATTCTCGTGGAAAACATGGTAATTCTTTTAAGTGGGGTTAAACACCAAGAAGCTATTATTAACTCGATCTAAGTCATAGCTTTTACTTTTCCTGGGTTAGATTATTAGATCGATTAGAAATGTTAGAGTTAGATGTTAGTAAAACAGAAAAATAAAACAAATAAATACTAATATTATATATATTTTTGGATCTAGCCAAGAATTATATTCTTGAATCAATATCTCTTTTAGTTAATAAATGAGATGTGTCTTTTCCTTGCTGCAAGGAGAGATCAATTATATATGAATCGGTGTCTTTCTAAACTGATAACTCCTCCTCACACAAGTCGCGTATGAAATTGTCATATGTCCATTGCATCGATCCAAGGTCCACAATCACATTACGGTTTTTCGAATAGGTCCGAGTACAAATCTACCTTTAGATAAAAGGAGTCATTCCGTTCAATCAAACGGTCAATTTTATTTAAAAGGCTCCGGTTGTCAAAGCCGGACGATTCAACTTTCCGGTTTAAGTTTCAATTAAACTGATGATTTAACATTATTACGATCTCGAGTACAAATGTCAATAAAATTTATCTTTCCCAAGACAAATCGCCTCGGGTAGAAATCGGGATTCCGTTGTCGCGCTTTCACTCGGCCAATTTACCCTCCGGTCTTTCAATTTTAACGTTTCATTAAGCGCAGAAAGAAAGAGATTCATCATAATTGATTTTAATCATTATTACCAGAGTCGATCATTCATTTTACCAAAAGATTAACTAATTGATTCATATCTTGGCTTGAGATATATTTTTAGTTTAATATCATATATAAATAGAAATAGAAATAATAAACATAACAATTTTAGAATATATTACCTAAGTTATGACTATCGAATCGGGAATGCTTTCACGGATCTAACATGCCAAAGCTTCAAATCAACAATTTTCGATAATTATTCCGCCATTACAACGATACTATAACCATTTTTTATTTATATATGTGAAAAACATATATACATACATACGTAGACATATATATATATATATACAGTAAAAATAAAAGAAGATAGATGAAATATATATATATATATGGATGTATATATATATATATTAGGACGTGAGTGTGTGTGTGTGTATATATATATATATATATAAATATATATATATATATATATACAAGTGTTCTACAAAAATAAAAACAAAGAAAGAAAAGAGAAGCAGGACGAGAAGAAAGAAAAGAAATAGAAAAGAAAGGGGCATTTTATTTGATCAAATGAAGTGCGTATTTATAGGAAAATTTGGGAGGCCGGATCGATCCGGGTGGAGTGCCGGATCGATCCGTGTCATCATTGCGAATCCTAACTGATTCTATCCAAATCTTCTGATTATTTGATATATATTGGATTAAAACTTACAAAATTCATATCTTGAGTTGTAGACCTCCAAAATTGCAAACGAAATGCCAAAATTACGGTCTCGAAAACTCTAAAACTTTCATGAAGGACTCTTCTTCAGAAAACGTCTTCTTGAGTACCTCGTGTTCCTCCGAACGCTTTTTCTGATTTTTACGAAATTGAATCAATTAGCCACTTGACCACCATTTGAGTTGTAGAAGTCCGATTGACTTGATTCAAAATCCATTGGAAAGCGTTCTTGAAGATATACAACTTTTATGAAGGAAAATTCTTCAGAAAATGTCGTTTTGATGAGTCATTCATATGTCGCGTGCGTTTTTGATTTCCGCTAATACGAATCGATTAGTCAATTGACCATAACTTGAGTTGTAGACCTCCAATTGACGTAATTCAAAGTGCGTTGGAAATATTATGTGAAGATCTACAACTTTCATTAAGAAGTCATCCCCTGAAAATGCCTCTAAGCTGGGTCAAATCTCCGTCGAAAATATAACGCGATTTAAGTCTTAGAAAATTTGCTCCGTTGAACTTATAAACTTGTGGCACCTTCTTCTAACCCTCTAAACACATCTTTTAGACTCAAAACATGTCGTTACGTGGAATCTTGGTCAATATATAATCCTGCAATGAACCACCAAAATACCAAACGTAAATCCGACACGCACACTCCGATTCTAAACCAATACAAAAACTAATAAAAATACGATAATTTATATAATAACTACTACTTATACATTTGAATAAAACTTAGTAATTTTGACTTGATTTGATACAATAATGCTCAAAATGGTATCAATATTGGGGTAAAATGTCGTAATAATGATCATAAATTTATCTCTCATCACAACCCCCCACTTAGCTTTTGGTGTCCTCGAAAGCAAAAACAATGATAAAACAAAATGAATGAGAGATAAATTCATGAAGATAGAAGGTATAAGGAACAACCGAGATAATACAACCTTTAGAATTATAACCAGCGCTTTAACCTCAATATAAATGTATAACAGAGTGTGTGTGTGACAAGCCTTTTCAATTTCCACTATCCTCTTGAATAATTCAAGCAAACACACAAATATCCATTCGAGATGTTTTCTAATGACTTTCCTAGGTATAGTAGTAACAGTTCCACACAAAGTTCTCCCGTGTATTTATTAGGATAATCCCTAAAGCATATCATTCAGTTTATACTGGGGATAGTCAGAAGATAACTAAGTTTTCAACCATGCTCTGTTCTTATTATTTTTTTCATAGAATACTAACATATCCGAACTCATTGCCAAAATCGACTATCTTGCAAGCGTAATGAGGTGAGATCGAATACATTAATACCTATCTAATTCTTTTTCTTTTTCTCTCTTCTTCTTTTTTTTTTTTTTCATATGTGTAGCATATGCCCTCATTCCCAGCAATAGGACGTTTCGTGATAACACCCTAGCTGGACTACTATCATCAGGCATCGGGAGCTTTTAAACCTCATAGTTATATAAGGAGTTTCATTATAACGCCCCAATTGCACTCAAATCATTGGTAGCTACAACCGAAATATAAATAGTTCATCTCTTTTTTTTTTTTTTTTTTTTTTTTTAAACTTAACTTATATCCTTTCTATCACATTCAAACCTTCAGATATTCACAGTACACGTTCAAAAGTTAGGTACTAAGTTACTGCTATTATCTAGAATAACCACTAGGATACTAAATGGATACAGTTTAAAATTTTCCGCTTCAATATCAAAGGCTTACGTAAAGGAATTCATGTTACACAACTATATTTGGAATTACAATGCACTTACGGTTCATATTGGTTATACACATCCAAATTGATCATTATATCTTCAAATCCATGAAATATATACCTTATACAGTTTATTTTAATCAACTAAATAATGCTCGAAAAAAATCGAAAACTAAGAGATTTATTGATACAAAATAAACATTAATGCCATTGCTAGACCAACGACTCCACTCCCCACTTACGAACTTACATTGTCCTCAATGTAAAGTGAGTGTAAATAAGTTGTTGGGAAAGCAATGGTGCACTAAAACAAGTCAAAACAAATACTCGGATGATAAAAAAGGGTGGGTGGGTTAAAGTTATGACCTCCTCAATTCCATAGTATTTGAACTAATACATGTCACACCTTATTTGAAATTTAAACAGACTATATCATGATATGAAATGTGTGACAAAGTATTAACTCTGAGTCTTTTATACCCAGATCCTCAAGGGTTATTTCAAATCGTTCTAACAACCTAAGTCTAAGAAATGATGCATTTGAATTTTTCTCTTTTTCTCCATCGAGATTTTCGGATAACCACCTAATCATTCCTTTATAATGATATTCAAACATTCATCCTAAGACTTGGTGAAACAAAATGAAAATCAATCCAAGTATTTGCAAAGTACCATCCAAAGTATGAGTAATTATTATATTTAACATTTTACGGGCTGCCTCCCGGTAGCGCTTTTAGTTAACGTCGTTAAGCTCGACCAAAATGATAAGGATTAACTAATATAATATACTAAACAAAACGGGATACTTCTAACAATTACTCACAAAAGCACGTAACAATTAAGCACATAATCCACTAAAAATAAATGCTTAAGGAGTAATAAGGAAGGATAGTACCCGTCATTGACTACATTTATAGTCTATAGCCAGACTTTATCGTGCTTTAGTTTTCTAATGTACTGGTGGTGGGTCATCCTCACGCACCGCATCCTTCTTCAATACCGGTTTCCAACAGAGGTTAAACAGATTTCCACCAATCCAAACGATTCTTGAACTTTTTCCTTTGATTTTCGAGCTTTCGGTTTACGAGCTTTCACATTATTGTTTGAAGTCATCTTCTTCAATTACACATGTGTTAGTACAATCCATCCATAAAAAAAAAAACAAAGTGTACACACAAGAACAAGATTCTAGTGTAATGCATGGATATTTCAATGAATTGTAAGTGTTGAAGACAACGCTCTCATGATTAACTCCCAAACTTCTCCTTACTAAAATCGTCAAGAAAACATACATACTTTTTATCCAACTTCATCTTTGTAATAGGGATAGAATGTATACCTCCCTTACCCTTGTCATTAGATGAATATGGTAAAGCTTCCTCGAATGACCGTGTTTCATCATTCTGCATCTTTTTCTTCAAAATATGCATTGGATATGGTGTTGCCTTATCTGGTTGAACCGAGATGAATTTGGGTTGAGTTTGGATAAGGTTCGGTTTGAATTGGCCCTTTCAAACTTGGTTCCTTCCAACCTGCTTCCAATTCGATTATTTCTATTTTTATTTTATTTATTAATATTCCTTGGGCATGATCAAGCCCTCGTTCGGTGTTTCATCACTAGTTTCGATCATTCTCGTATTTCGATTTGAAAATGATACTTGGTCGATTTCCCTGATCGATATGACCAGCGTTTACTCTCTACTCTTAACCGCTTTTCGTAAGTGTTTAAATCAGCCTATAAGGAGTGAGTGGGGTCTTACCACTTCGGTCATCAACTATCGAAAAATAGAAAAATAACTTGAAATAAATAAAACCCAACGAATCGGATGGTGTTTCATTCTTGATTTCGCCGTTTTCATAACTCGATTTGATGATTTTTGTGAAAAATATCGAATAGAAAGATCACGAAATCGATAAAAAAAAACACATTGATTATTTTTTTCTCTCCCGGTAATTACCGACTCCACTCGGTATTTACCGAAATTTTGTTTTTTTCTCTCTCTCTCTCTCTCGTAATTACGAAGCCACTCGGTATTTACCGAGTATTTTATAAAAAAATTGGTATCTTACCAATAGGTAGGTACCAATGAAAATAAAAATAAAATGAGATTGAGAAAAGTGTTGATTTATCCTCGCATGTTATGACCACGCTTACTTTCTACTATCGAAAATAGAAAATAACTCGAATTTAATAGAAGAAGAAAATTGGTAACTAAAAGAAGGTAGATACCAACGGAAAAAAAAAGAAATGTGATAAGAAGAGTGTTGACTTATCCTCGAGAATTTTGAGCTAATACAAGTAGTAACCCTAGACACAAAGAAAGAAATTAGCGACGTTTTCCCGGCACGGCGCCGCCAAAATCTGACACCGCCTAAACCTAACCTTGAAAACGGCGCGCAGAAGGTTTTGACGGACATTACCTAGGCTATCTGATCCTAACCGGCGGTGTGCGGGGTCAAATTGTAGTGCTAGTCTGGTGAGTCGGTCGTATTCCTCGAGGAAAACATGGTAATTCTTTTAAGTGGGGTTAAACACCAAGAAAGCTATTATTAACTCGATCTAAGTCGCGCTTTTACTTTTTCCTGGTTAGATTATTAGATCGATTAGAAATGTTAGAGTTAGATGTTAGTAAAACAGAAAAATAAAACAAATAAATACTAATATTATATATATTTTTGGATCTAGCCAAGAATTATATTCTTGAATCAATATCTCTTTTTAGTTAATAAATGAGATGTGTCTTTTCCTTGCTTTGCAAGGAGATCAATTATATATGAATCGGTGTCTTTCTAAACTAGACAACTCCTCCTCACACAAGCGTATGAAATTGTCATATGTCCATTGCATCGATCCAAGGTCCACAATCATTACGGTTTTTCCTCGAGCAGTCCCCGAGTACAAATCTACCTTTAGATAAAAGGAGTCATTCCGTTCACAAACGGTCAATTTTATTTAAAAGGCTCCGGTTGTCAAAGCCGGACGATTCAACTTTCCGGTTTAAGTTTCAATTAAACTGATGATTTAACATTATTACGATCTCGAGTAGTAATGTCAATAAATAAAATTTATCTTTCCCAAGACAAATCGCCTCGGGTAGGAAAGCGGGTTCCGTTGTCACGTTTTCACTCGCCAATTTTACCCTCCGGTCTTTCAATTTTAACGTTTCATTAAGCGCAGAAAGAAAGAGATTCATCATAATTGATTTTAATCATTATTACGAGTCGATCATTCATTTTACCAAAAGATTAACTAATTGATTCATATCTTGTTTAGATATATTTTTAGTTTAATATCATATATAAATAGAAATAGAAATAATAAACATAACAATTTTAGAATATATTACCTACATGACTATCGAATCGAATTCGTTTCACTGGATCTAACATGCCAAAGCTTGAAATCAACAATTTTCGATAATTATTCCGCCAATTACAACGATACTATAACCATTTTATTTATATATGTGAAAAACATATATACATACATACGTAGACATATATATGTATATACTTTACTAAAATAAAAGAAGATAGATGAAATATATATATATATGGATGTATATATATATATATTAGGACGTGAGTGTGTGTGTGTGTGTATATATATATATATATATAAATATATATATATATATATATACAAGTGTTCTACAAAAATAAAAACAAAGAAAGAAAAGAGAAGCAGGACGAGAAGAAAGAAAAGAAATAGAAAAGAAAGGGGCATTTTATTTGATCAAATGAAGTGCGTATTTATAGGAAAATTTGGGGAGGCCGGATCGATCCGGGTGGGTGCCGGATCGATCCGGTGTCATCATTGCGAATCCTAACCGATTCTATCCAAATCTTCGGATTATTTGATATATATTGGATTAAAACTTCTAAAATTCATATCTTGAGTTGTAGACCTCCAAAAATTGCAAACGAAATGCCAAAATTACGGTCTCGAGAAACTCTAAAACTTTCATGAAGGACTCTTCTTCAGAAAACGTCTTCTTGAGTACCTCGTGTTCCTCCGAACGTTTTTTCGGGATTTTTACGAAATTGAATCAATTAAATGACTTGACCACCATTTGAGTTGTAGAAGTCCGATTGACTTGATTCAAAATCCATTGGAAAGAGTTCTTGAAGATATACAACTTTTATGAAGGAAAATTCTTCAGAAAATGTCGTTTTGATGAGTCATTCAGATGTCGTATCGTTTTGGGATTTCCGCTTAATACGAATCGATTAGTCAATTGACCATAACTTGAGTTGTAGACCTCCAATTGACGTAATTCAAAGTGCGTTGGAAATATTATGTGAAGATCTACAACTTTCATTAAGAAGTCATCCCCTGAAAATGCCTCTAAGCTGGGTCAAATCTCCGTCGAAAATATGTAACGATTTAAGATCTTAGAAAATTTCTTTCCGTTGAACTTATAAACTTGTGGCACCTTCTTCTAACCCTCTAAACACATCTTTTAGACTCAAAACATGTCGTTACGTGGAATCTTGGTCAATATATAATCCTGCAATGAACCACCAAAATACCAAACGTAAATCCGACCACGACAATTCCGATTCTTAAACCAATACAAAAACTAATAAAAATACGATAATTTATTTAATAACTACTACTTATACATTTGAATAAAACTTAGTAATTTTGACTTGATTTGATACAATAATGCTCAAAATGGTATCAATATTGGGGTAAAATGTCGTAATAATGATCATAAATTTATCTCTCATCAATTACCACAAATCAATTGTACATAACTCACTAACTAATTCCATTAAAAGATTACAACACAAACAAAATACAATAGCTCTTAAAATAAATCGGTGAACCATCCAAAATATTAATTTCCTTTATCTTCGAATCTCGATCAATCATCTATATACTCTTCTTTATATCTCGATAAAAAAAACCTGTACATATATTTATAAAAGGAAAAAGAAAAGAAAAAAAACAACAACACAAAGAAAAACGAGCGCGTCGTGAAAGTACTTCAGATATGAAAGCGTGTGCAAAGTGTTATACTATATTATATATATTTATAAATATAAAAACAACTTTTATAAAATTTGCAGCGGAAACCTTTATTAATGTTGCAAAACGAGTTAGTAAATAATTCTTGAAAATAAAAATACAAGACAGAGCAAAAATAATAAGTCAATTTTAAAAGTTATATAGTGCACGAGCATTAAGGAAAAACATGTCGAGTTTATTTACAAGCACCAGCTTTGGCCGAGCCGATGAGTCAAGTACCGCCCAAACACCATATGTACCCAAGGGATTTCAACCGCACTCCACGAGAACTAGCCATGTCTGACAACTCCGGCCGATTGTCAGGGAAAAGAATCAACCTTCAACGTGCAAACCTCCTACACGGCTCTAGCCAACCCTATCCATGCCCTAGGACCCACGCACCAACCGTCAGCCCTTGCTTTCCCGGGTGTAGCATGAATCTTCGGGGAAAAGGTACCGTCCCCACTCTTACGAGTGAGCACTCTAGCTACTGTCGGAAAGACTTCGAGTCAAGAGGCCCCGAGACCGGTGACTAGCCGTTCTCCTAGAGCAGTAACTCTAATCCCCCTAGCCACCAGAGCTTTGACACTTTCGTGTCACGAGCGAGCAAGTATTATCCGTCAATTCCAAGTATCAGTTTTATTTATTTATAAAAATGTGCACTAGCTCAAATCAAGTCGTTTAATTTTAAAGAAATCATTTGAAAATGACTTTCGAGTTTAAAAGTTCATTCGATATATATACACAAAATTTTTGAAAATAATAGAGAACACACTTTTGGCTTTATATCAAAATAAAAGACTCACCTTATCTATGAGTTTACTCGATTACTTTTAACTGTCTGTTGTTTGCGAAAACCATATTCCCTTTTCCTTAATCTTTTTTTTTTCCAGTCGACCCCGCATGCTAGAAACGTCAATCTTCTTCAATTTTATTCTCACGTCAAATATGGCCAAATATATATAACATCGAGTGGTCTTTAACTGTTGAACAATATTTTCACAATTTTAACTCACAAAAATCCACAAACGACCTCAACTCGTTCCATCCCTCATCCAAATCACCTAGTTTGAACAAGTGAGACTCTGCAACTCATTTACCAAAATAACCCTTCAAATGAAGGTCGAGAATCTCCATCAATCCATGGTGCACATCAATCATGCCTGACGAGGGTCCTGTTCACTTTCGATTCAAACTTTCCTGAAAGAAAGTGGAACATAAGATTTATGCCAGTTCGGATGTTCGGAACGTCCCTGAAAAGATCTGTTCGATCATAAAAGAAAATTGATGACATCCAGTAGAGAAGATGAAAGTTATAGCAACATGCTCGTTTGATGATATAGATGATGAAATGGTGGCGTTTACGGCGACGGATTTACCGGAGTGGTGCAGATGAAAGTAGCAATATTTTGTTTAAGGGAAATTCCATGCGGCTAAAAACCTGGTTAAACAATCTAAAGAGAAGATAATGATTGTTTTAAGTTGGATAGATTAATTGGTGGAATTGCTAAAGTTTGATAGGAGAGATAGACAAGTAACGGCTTGGATCGCCGGAGGTCGTAAAAGAGAAAGAGTATTGAGTTGAGTTGGGGTGGTTTCAACAGTGGGGTGTATATATAGTTGAGAGTGACCTTCATAACTATAATGATGGAGGTAACTTCTACGGCGCGAAAAATAAATAAATAAATGCTATACTATTTCTTACGTTACAATTCTAGTGAAATTAACACTAGACAACTAATTAATTATCACAACTAATCAATTATCACTCTAAAAGATTATACTCAGCCGAACCGTTACTAAACACATACATTATTCATTTGATTTAATTCATCGAGTCCCTTGCTCAACTTTAAAGGAAAAGAAATGTTTAACGTTATATCACTTAGCTCTATCAATGATGATAATAATAATAATAATAATAATAATAATAATGTCACTTTTAATAAAATAATATCACAACGAAATGATTTTTACGTTGAAAATACTTCAAACTTTTCGCAGCTTAATCAATAGTATGAAAATATAATATATCAGTAGATCTTATTAGTTGAAAATATAAAGAATAAATAAATAAATAAATTATCATTACAGTTATTTCGAAATGCCTATAAAATCCTTTATAAACAATATGGCGAAAATCGGGGCGTTACACATTTCATCAAGAACTGCAGTTTTCCATTGGGGGCACTCAAAGGCCTGTTGTATGTTCTTAGGTATTTGAACAGAATCAGTATTAGCAATGTAAGATTTGTAAAGAGTGGACAGTTTTCCATAGGACACAAACCTGTTAATGGGATGTTTAGTGCATTCCCTAGTTCCTTTCCTTAAGGCAATAGGTAATTCAACAGGAGTATGTATAGGATTAGTATCACCTATAGCATTATTTGTAGGTAGACATTCCTCAGCATCTTCTTGATTAGTAGGTTCAGAAGACTATTCCTGCAGGTTAGTATCAACAACTTGTGTATCCATAGGAGCAGATGTATATGTGCTAAGAAGGGTAGGAGACTTTTTCTTTCTTGTGTAGATAATCACTTCTTGATTCTGATCCCTTATGCTCTTGGTAGATGGAGCAATAGGTTCTACAGGAACAGGGTCAGAATCAATGATAGGCAAAGTAGGGTCATTTCTGAGAAAGTCATAGCTATCTACAGATTTGTTATCCTTGTGGAGGTAGAAAGGTTGCTCTTCAAAGAAAGTGACATCAGAGGATATGTAAATTCTTTTTCGCAATAGGGTCAAAGCATTGAAAACCTTTTTGTGTTGATGAGTATCCAATAAAAATGGTCTTGACAGCCCTAGGTTCAAGTTTGCCCCTAGATTGTGAGTGAATGTGAACAAATGCAGTGCATCCAAATACCTTTAAGGGGATATTGGATACAAGTTTGGATTCAGGGTAGGATGTTTTGAACACATTCAGTGGAGTCTTGTATCCAAGTACCCTAGAAGGCATCCTATTTATGAGAAAAGCAGCAGTTAAAACAGCCTCCCCCAATAGAAAACAGGGACATTGTTTGTGAAGAGAAGGGTTCTGCAACTTCCAAAAGATGCATATTCTTCCTTTCTGCAACTCCATTTTGTTGTGGAGTGTTAGAGAAGGAAGTTTGATGAATAACCCCTTTTTCAGTTAAAAATTGTCCTAGGACAGTGTTTAAATACTCAGTACCATTATCTGATCTTAACATCATTATTTTGGTTTGAAATTGGGTTCCAATCATTTTGTAAAACATTTCAAAGATGGAGCTCACATCAGGTTTTTGTTTCATTAGATAGACCCAACATAATCTGGTGTGGTCATCTATAAATGTAACAAACCATCTGTTATGAGTTAGATTTGGGGTTTTAGAGGGTCCCCACACATCAGTGTGTATTAAGTGAAAGGGAGATGATTCAGAGTATGAGATTGCCTTGAATGAACTTCTAGTATGCTTAGCAATTTCACAAAATTCACATTTAAAAAACTCAGGTTTTTCATTAATGAAAAGATCAGGGTACAATTTTTTAAGATAATAAAAACTGGGATGCCCTAATCTCCTATGTAAGAGTCTAATCTTATTCCATTTTGAAGGCTCTTTTGTCACAAAATGACCATTTTCAGTGTCTACTTTTCTGCCATGGATAAGATAAAGTCCCTTATACTTCTTAGCACATCCAATCTTCTCCTTGGATCCCACTGCCTGAAACTCACAATAGGAAGGATAAAAATTAACAGTACAATTCATATCCTTAGAGAATTTACTGACTGAGAGAAGATTGCAAGATAAGTTAGGAACAAATAACACAGATTTGAGACTTATGTTACCATGGATTTTTATAGTGCCGGTTCCCTCAACTTTAGAGCATGATCCATCAGCAATTTTGACATAATGTTTGTTAACAGTGGGTTCATATGTGGAAAAGAGGGAAAAATTACCTGTCATGTGGCTAGAAGCACCTGAATCTATGATCCAGGTGTTGTCAGTAGCAGCAGCTCCAGTGGAAGTGTCATCTTTGTGAGAATGCATCTTCCTACCAAAGAGTTGATTAAGGACTTCCAGTTGTTTTTTTGAGAAGTGGCTGATCTGTTCAGTGACATTGTAGCCGTGTTTCTTGGTATTCTGCCCCTTTTGCAGGTGTGGTGGCTTACCATGGATGTTCCAGCATGTTTCTCTAGTGTGGCCCTTCTTCTTGCAGTGATCACTCCAAAGATTGTTTCTTTGCTCATTTTTCTTTTGTGGTCCTTTCTGATAACCACCAACCATAGCAGAGTCGTTCCCTTGTACCATTAGAGCTGAATGTTCTTCCCCTGGAGTGGGGAGTAGACCTCCCATAGCTCCTTTTCTGCATTCCTCTTTCCTTATTGAAGCAAACGCCTCTTGAATAGATGGCAGGGGAACCTGAGCCAAGATTCTTTCTCTAGCAGCATCATAAATGGTGTTTAATTCACTTAGGAAGTCAAATACCCTTTCTTGTTCTATGTGTTTCTGGAAATTTGCAGCATCAATGGTGCTTTCCCACTCAATCATAGTGAGCTGATCGTATTTTTGCCAAAGTTTATTCAGAGTATTGAAATACTTTGTGACATCCAGATTACTTTGCTTGATTTCTTTTAGGTCGGTTCTTATACCAAAGGCCTGAGCGAAATTTCCTTGGTCAGAGTAGGTCTTGGTAATCCTGTCCCATATTTCTTTAGCTGACTTGGCAAAGAGGTGAACTTGACCAATTTCATCAATCATGGAGTTGATCAGCCATGACATGATGGTTGCGTTTTCTGTTTCCCAGATGTGGTATGCTTCAGACTCCTTGTCTTCTGGGGCTTTGATATGCCCAGTAAGATATCCGAGCTTGCCACGCCCAGTGATGTACATTCGGACAGATGCGGCCCATTGTACGTAGTTTGCACCATACAGTTTTTTTGTGGTGATTTGGAGGGTTGGATTATCGAGTCCACCCAGAGAACGAGACTGATCAGCAGATGTAGCGGAAGTAATGCTAGATTCAGTAATGGTGAATAAGAGGATAGATTAAGAGGAAGAAGAAGAAGACGGTGAAGCGTTGGCTGAAAATTTCAGCTCTCTGATACCATGTAGATTTTAGGAGAGAAAAGAATAGAGTTGAGAAGCTGAAATGCTTTCTTAATTAAAACAGAATGGGATTACAGAGCTTAAATAAAGGATATGGATCTAATATCCAACTAACTGTAATAAAGGCAAAAGGCAGCTGTGTATTAATCGGTAGTTGAGGTATAAACCATTAATACACAGCAGCTGGAAAGATGAACGGTCATATTAGGAAATATTAATAGATATAATTAGTGGATACTAGTAGATAAAATATTACTACTAATGCCCTTCAATTTATATCTATTTATACCGTATCCTGGTTCCAAAAGGGAACAAGCATTGCAGCCAAGGATGTTTTTGTGGCAAAGAAGAACGATATGCTGGGGATGAAATGGATGATTGAAACGTAGAGGAAGTTGAGTACAAGATGTGCAGAAAAAGAAATCACATTTTCTGCAGCTAAACATAAGTGAGGATAAGATTTCTCTTTCACACCATTTTGCAATTTACGCCATCTTTCTCTAATCTTGATGATATTGGAAGGAATAAATAGCCTTTATTCCTTTCTACTTTCTCAAGAAAAGGAAATGCTTTGCTTTGAAGCCATGTTTTTTACTTTTCTTTTCACTGGAGCTCAAAAAGGACATTTTTCAAAAGAAACACACACAGACACACACAATACGAATCATAGCAACCCGAGAGGATTTGGTATCGTATTTGTACAAACAATTACGAAACAGAAACATTGATTTGCACAAGTGCTATTACAATTTTGCTTCAGAAACACAGGTGCTACATAATATTAAAGCTTCTATCACAAATGGCACAACTATTAATTTAGTAATTCTAGCAAAGGTGGGAGCTAAGGAAAGTTAAAGAACAATGTTTTTTCTGTTCCTTTTTACATAAACGATATCAGGGCCGTCCCGGTGATATTGAGGGCCCTAAGCCAAAATAAATTTAAGGCCTTTTTTACTGTTTGAAAAAAATATGACATAACAACTATTTTTGGGTATACTAGAATGATAAGCGGTGTATAAAAAATGTAACGTAATTTAATTAGACTTTTTTTTAACTTAATTCTAGTATGAATTTGGGCATATAACTGTATTTTAGATTAAGTAAAAAAATAAAACTATACCTAAAATACACTACTGTAATACATAATTACAAAGTTTGATGGTGGGGCATACTTGTTAGCTCTTTCCAGGACGGGCCTGACGATATACATCACATACGGTAGACGACTCGCTGACGCTCGTAGCAGTGTTAAGAACAAGCTTTGATGTCTAGAAAATATGACTCACAGTCACTTTCGTAACCAATGTAAATAGGTTGCCTGTACCCTGGAAGTATCTGTCTCTCCCCTGTTAAATGTGTTTTCTGATCTAGTTTGTGTTGGAGAAGCCGTATACGCTCATTACGCTTGTCCATAAGCATATCGATTCTTCGTGAGATCCCATCTATTTCTTCCTTAAGAGCTATGATCTGTTTGCTTAGTTCTTGGGCAAGCTGCAGTTTTCCATCTTCTTCCTCCTCATTTGAATCACCTCCTTTTCTCTTCTGAATTATCAGCACCCATTCCTGTTTCAGACTTGATATTTTCGATTTCTTGGACTAACTTTTCTGATGTACTTTCTAGGTGAGGTAGAATCTGTAAAAGTAAATAAACTCAGAATTCAGCCTGTAATCTATGATCTAACCTGCTCAGGTATGATCATGGTTGTCAAAAAATGATAATGCATGTGTCATAACAAGACCATAAAATTGTATCTTTGAGGAAAAGCTGGAAATGGAATATACCTCTGAGAAGACGCAACGAATATGAGCAACAAAGTGACATTCTGTGCAATAATATGTAGGATCAGCTATCTCTCTTGTATCTTCACAAGCGCATTGCAATACAACTCTTTGTGCCTGTAGTCATAATCATATTAATCTTCATCGTCGTCTTTATTATATTCATCTGGATAATCCTTTATTCACTTAGTAGTGAAGGTGAGGGGATCACAGTGGCATTCATGTTTTATTGTCTTTGGTAAAGAAGGATGGCAATGTTCATTGATATTGAAGCTGCAAAGGTACACACCTGAAACCATTTTTGTATATGGGGCGCGATAACAGATCCCACAACGGCAGTAACTGAAATTGAAATCTACCAAAGCTAAAGAATGCTGATGAACTGCAGATTTTACAATGACAAGTTCCGCCGGAGCACATCTTACATCCAATAAGAAATCACAACTTTGACAAATATAGACAAAATCACCATGACCATTTCCACATCCTCCAAGCTTACTATCCACGGAATTCTCATGCAAGATGCCAAGATGAGGGGATGCTGGGGATGGAAATGGTGTGTGATTTTTCTGGGTAAATCAGCACAGGATTTGTGTAAAAGAATTCCACAGTACTCAAGGCAAGCATAAATAGCATCCTTGAATGGTAAACCACATCCGTATTCCGTAGCATTTATGATGGAAATTCATTCTGCTGCTATGGCATTCGATCAAGGGATGAGGGTGAGCAGATGATTGAATCAGAGATAATTTCTTATCGCTTTCTAAAACAGGCATCAGACTTGCACATTGGAAATCAATATATATGCTACAGGTTGAGCAAGAATAAACAACATCCTTGAAAAAAAGGTAACTTGAATATGCAACGCAACGAGATGAAGAATCCTTAGGAAGGCTAGGCACAAGGCTGAGATGGTGCTCAGGGTGAAAGGGGTGCTCCATCTCACTCGGTTGTCCAGCACATTTTTTGTCCATTAAGCAAACGCATTCAAGACAAACATAAACAAGATCATCACAGCTTCCCAAAAGATTCATAACAGAGACGAAACCCAAATTCACGGCCGCTATCCTTTGGATAATCACACACAATAAGAGGATGTGGGTGCTTCATCCTTGACTTTCTGTGTTACCCTTTTGAGTGGGCATCAATTTAGCACAATTCAGGTCCAAGCAAAATCCACACTGCTCACAGTCATGTAGGTAGCCATAACATATGTCAATCCACAAGCTTTGCAGCCAATGGGCGAGTTTTTATCGAGGAGGATAATAGAATGTTGTGGATGAAAAGGATGCTTCATCTTGGATGGAAGTCTGGCACACTTCCTGCATACCACATAGTAGCACCTCCCACATGCAAAGGCCAAGTCTTTTGAAACATCTGTCTTGCAAACTTCACATTTTGCATATCTGTTCATGTGTACAAGTTTCAGCTGATGTGGATGGTCAAGATGATTGATAACTTCAGAATCCATCACTTCCCAAAATTGTGGGCAGTCGACGTGACCAACAACTTGAACTCGGTATTCCATCCCCTCAAAAAACAGTGGGCAGCGTTGAACTCACGCGGTTGCAGAGAGACCTGGAAGATATTGATGAAGAAGTTTGAGTAAAGGTTCCAAGAATTAGACCAGGAAGAGACTTTAAGAATTCCTTATAAAGAGAGGTGGCAACAAAACTCTTGAGAGGATTGAGAAGTTGGTTGAGGACTGACTTAGTCTTTCAGAGTGGATCTTATCAATCACCAAATCTTGAAAGAAAAAAGAGCATATATGCTCTTCTTGTTGACCAAAGTAGAAGGCTCCATTTTTTTCAAGATTCTTCATCATTAAGTCCCACGTTCTTCATTTTCACTCTCTTCTCTTTTTGGCCAAATCTTAGCCTCAGGCACAAGCCATGAATCTATTCTATTCTTCCTTCCTTCCTTCCATGAGCTTAGGAACCCTATACCAAATTTCCAAAGAATTTCACCTGCAACAAGAGCTTCATTGTCCCTTTACAAATGAGGCAATCAGCTCCATGATGCATTAGTTTCACACACAAAAATCTGGTTTGATCTGGTGTTAAACGATTTTACGTTTTTAAATGGAAACCAAATAGTATTAAATGGTAACTACATAAAAATGAACTAAAAAACCACGGTTAATGTTTTTTCAGTTTGACTCGGTTTGGTCCAGTCTGGTTAGCTTGATACCCAAAAAGTATATACACCCCCTATTTTTTTGAGCTAAACTAATTATAATTTATGACGCAGGACAGAACCGACCTAAGTAACCACTTCTATATTTTTTTCTTAACAGAAAGAATAATCAAGATTTATACTATAAACGCAATATCCAAAGTATACAACAGAGGCAAAACGGTATGCATTCTAATGAAAAACAATCCTTACATTCCTGCAACATTGAGCATATAGTTTCTAACCGTAAAAAGAAAAGAGAGCAAAGAATGCAACCAAAAGCAGAGAGAAATTGAATCAATTTTGTTTCTAAGGAAGGGAACCTTTTCAAAGACGACTACAACTTAAGGGCAGCAATTGCTTCAGGCTTAAAATCGACCCTGAGACCCAAAACTCTTCTGACCTCAGCAGGATTCAATCTCCAGGTCACAGGTCCAGAATTTTCACCCCAGAAATCTAAAATCTCGGAGACCTTCTCAAGATTCAAGATGGTAGCCATTTGTGTGAGTCTAGCAAATTTGTCCCTTACAGTCCTCTGGGCCATGCTGGAAAAATGGCTAACTAGAGTCCTGACATCCCTGTCCAGTTGTAGACCACCAAGCTGACTGAACCTCTTTTGCATCATGATCACCTCAAGTCTTTTCACAATGAAATCAATGATAAGATGTACTAAGGAATCGTAATTGTCTGCTGTCATCAAGGTTTGAAGCCATGCGACATTAACATCAACCGAGTGAAGAAGCCTTTGTACCCATGGGTCATTGACCTCGTTGTCAGCGTATTCAGCCTCGGAGAGCTCATAGCTGATGGTTGCAACGTTATCTAATACTGGGCGAATTCGGGGTGTAATTGTCGAGCTAAGTTGTTCCATTCCAGCATGCAAGGCCTTCTTAAAAGCATTACTCATCTCATTCAATTCAGATAAACAAGACTTCAATCTTTCTCTGTCAGCTGGTGCAGGAAATACCTCAGCACATTGTTCTTCAATCTCACGCCTTAGTTTTAGCGCATAATCGCTGCTCACATCCATGTTGTTCAAAACTGTAGCAATCTCCGTACCAGTCTTTTGGACAGCAGCACCACCCAGGAATAGTTTTGCCCCAAGATTAGGCTCTCTCATCTTCTGCTGCAATGCTTCGTTGTATTCACTGCCCAATAGGCTCACTGCATTGCTTAGAACAGCAATGACGGAGTTAACATTGGCAGTGGATATGGACCTCCGGCAACAACTCTGCAACACATAAAACACATCGTCCACCATCGATGTAGTAAGACTATCAAACACATGTTCATCAATCTTGATAGCCTTCCTAACATTTTCAACCATGAAAAAGCCTTCTAAGATCACATAATACCCAGTGATATCTTGCAACACTCTGCTCAAATTACCACTCCTAAAAGCTTTGGTGGCACGGGGAAGTAATTCAGGATCCACAGAGCTCAAAGCTCTTATTTTGGAAACTACATACTGGGTGTAGTCCTCTCCTAACTGTGTCAGGGACAAAATTTCGTTTAAATAGATTTCAATCTCTCTAGGATCAGGCCCTTGAGACTCATCAGAAAGGGAATTGCTCTTGTATGAATTAATCTCCCAAGTTAATTTAGCTAACTTACGATATTCCATGTATTTAGCAAGGATGGAAGAACCACGGGAATCGCACTCTTCTTGAAGCTCACATATGGCATAAACAAGGCCATCCTCTCCGCACAAGTTGCTAAGTATATCGCTATTCTCTTCAATTGCCAATACAATATCCTTAAACAGATTGGTCAAGCAGGTTATGAAGTTTAACTGATTAGGATTGTGCAAGGACTGCTCCAAGATATCCAACAATTGCTCCAATTGCATCCTTGATCTAAGAGCGATCACCTTTCTCAAATAACTAACATAAACTTGCAGTCCTTCCTCTTCCATCCCCAAAGGCGGATAGAGCTTAATGAAACGGATAACATTAGGATGATCCTGCTGGTCAACAGCGGCAGCTAGACGCTTTCTAACGATTCCTTGCAGCTGTTTCTTTGCAACTAAAAGCTGGTCCCGTTGATCGGAGGCAGAGTCCTTGAACTTGGAGTCAATTTGGAGGAATGTCTGGACATGGTTGGCTGCTGAGTCGAAGTCCTCCGATTGAAGAGCCTTCTGAACGCCGTCGAGGCAATGGGAGCGTTCAACGATAGCATCTATGCGTACAAGAGTATCAGAGACCCGAGATTGTGCTGTATCAAGCTGACGGACTTTGGCGCTGACGTGATCTGCAAGATCGGAAGTGGAGCGGACGTTAGACAGCAAATGATCGGAATCCGCTTGGACGATGTGGAGGACGTCGGCAGATTTATGAAGAGAGGTGAGCTGACGATCAAGATCCGGGCGTTGGGAGAGGAGGGAATCAAGCTCTAGATCAAGGGCTCGTTGGTAGGCGATGCATTCGTGGAGAAGACGAGTCATGGCTCCGACGTCCGTCAGCTTTCGTACCTGCTCAACAGCATCCACCGTGCCGAACCGGACCGACGACATACGAGGGCTGCTGTCGTCGTCAATGGACGCCATTTTCCCTTTTTCAATCAGAATCAAGAGAGCCAAACAAGGGAGGGGAGGTTGACAATTTAACCGTCGTCTATCTCTGCGATCAGAAAGCTATTTACCTTGGATTAACAGAAGGTTTGGAATGGCCCCCATTCATTGGGGAATCCGATAAATCTGAATTGAGTTAATAGTGAACCTGAAGAAGAGGATGACCGCTCACAATCGGAATCCATGGCTGCCAGCATCACAACTTCTCTCATTGAATAATAGTAACAAGGATTAGCCTTGATAGCGAGGAGTACATGAAGGTGAAGGGAACCTCATTACACAATACCTACCAGCTACAGCTACAGCTACAGCTACAGCTACAGGCCGTGGCTAACAAATGGACAGAAATATTTCTTTGTCAAAACGAAAGCAAGAAACAACGAGTGACTATCTTCCTGAATTTTTCTGATGAGAGACCATTCTTCTTTGTAGCCTGGGATGTGCAGTGCTCATATTAAATTTTTCTTTTCTTTTTTTTTATATATATATATATATATATATATATATATATGAGAAGTACGAAGTGAAATAAACCAGGGCATTCTATTATATACACAACAAAATTTGTCAAATTTTTGGAGTATTAAAATAATCATATCAAAGGTCAGTTACATCAAATATAATCTCAACATATGTCTTCCATTTGTAAAAACATAAACATAAACATAAACATAACCACAAGATGAGTAGAAAAACTACTATATCCTGCCCCGGCATCTAAATCCGCCACGGCTCATTGACTCTTCTGTATAAGATGAGTAGATATAAGATACAAGTAATGTACGATTCAAAGAATACGTTTTACGAGACAAATAAACTAATTATGTGAAAAGACACACCAAGGTGGTTTGCCCGAGTGGTTAAGGGGGAAGACTTAAGATCTTCTGCACATAAGTGCGCGTGGGTTCGAACCCCACAGCCACCAATTTTTTTGCTGAATTATTAAACTTAGAGTTGTTTGGGCCCAACAAATTAGGGATCACTTTTGTGTCATGGATTAGGTATCGGCCCAAAATAATGAGCATTTTAAGAGACAGTGAAGTAAATATACTATTGGATCATGGGTCATAAGCTGGAAGGCCTGCCCTCTTTTTTTTTTTTTGAATTCTATTGACACTGGAACACCAAATAAACACTTCCGACACCACATTCACATATAAAAAATTTGGAGTTGAAATATTTACGTGATGTCAGCATAACTCGCCTTTTTTTTTTTTTTTTTTTCTTTTCGAACTATGTTGTGTTGCTTGTTTGTACTATATTTCTAGGTGGACTATGACACCCCTTATTACTTTCGAAAGTAATAAAGGATACAAGTAGAACTCCCTATCTATATTTACAACCTTGTTTTCTAGACTTTATTATGGTTAATGAATTCTTGAATTTTCTTTTGTTGTGCCTATGTCCACCAGAGTGTGTGTATATATCAACGATGCCGGTCCTATTAAATTTGAGGTCATAAGTCAATTTATCATACAAAGTCCTTAATCTTTTTCAGTACAACGTATTTATAAAATTAAATCTCATAAAATATGTTGGTTACTCTCATCGTACCACTAGTATAGATTATAAACATATAAATGAGATAAAAATGATATATAATTATCGGCCTAGTGGTTAATACTATGTTATAATCCGGCAACGACCATGTTCGAGTCCCGCTTGAGCGCAAAAAGGATTCACGTGTGTATCTTTCGTTTCCGCTGAAAAAGAAAATACTTCACATATTTAACACTTACTTATCATAAAAATAAAAATAAAAACAAAAAAAAAAAAAAACATCCATATCCCAAACGAATAAGAGTAATCAAAAGATAAAATTTCCTCCACCATGCTATTTTTAATAAAATATTATAGCCAACACATTCAACTATTTATTTTTATCAATTGATGAAGTTATTTTATGTCAATTAATTTATTTTTAATAAAATATTATAGCCAACACATTCAACTATTTGTTTTTATCAATTGATGAAGTTATTTTATGTCAATTAATTTTTATGGTTCACATTTTGTGTACTACAGACAAATGCAAATTGACACTAGAGATGATGTGGTAATTGATTAACATTGATGAAAATAACAGTTATGTTGCCAAAGGCAAAACTAAAAAATTGAAGCTTTTACGTGCCATTGTTATAGCATTTTTTTTTTTATAGAGGATATTATAGCATTTTAGTAACGCAAAAGTGGGGCTGAAGAAAATCTAACGCAACAATATACTAGACGAAGGACATATCTTCATTTTGTATTTAAACAATGTAATTCTGATTGTTTCACCCGTCATTTTATTTTAAAATACACTTTTATTTCCCTAAAATTGAAATCTAAGCCCTTTCAAAAAAATAAAATTGAAATCTAAGCTAATGTGGTGAAAAAGATCCAAGTCCAAATATGATGATTTAGCAAGGGCCCTAAATTTTCAACTTTCTAGGCCCAAAAGGGGCCTGAAGCTGGATCTATATACACGCTAGCCATGTTCCTCCAACAAAGCCGAAAAGCAATTTATATAAGCGAGCACCATGCAGATATTCGATATCACATTTTAGACACATATTTTTATATCTGAATATGTAACGAAAGTGTCCCCATTATGAATCGCCAAAGTCTTCAGCAGATCGCTTAGCCCCGTTCATCTTCTATATCGTACCAATAGAAGACACCTTTATGTAAAAACAATTTTATTTTATCTTAAAATTATACTAAGTGTTATAAACAAAACATGTTTTGTTTTGTTTACATGTGGATTTCATTTTTTTTTTTTGAAATGATATGGATTTCATTTTTGTAACACTAATTGATGATAATGTTCTTTTTATTTTTATTGTTAAATCTAACGATCCATAATCGTATTACTTAGAATTAAGTTTCTTTGAATAAAACAAAAACAAAAAAAATCCGAAAATGATTAGCTAGATAAAGATCATCCACAATCGATCATTAAAGATAAAGATCATCCGCAACCTCATAGTTATCTAGGATTTTGTGGCATGATAATAATGGTGGCCAAAAGAAGAGAGGAGGAATAATGGACGGGGGTGGTCCCTTGTGTTATCGGAGACTCTGAAAGCAAAAACAATTACGGCCATTAACCTTGTGAAAAAAATGTTATAAAATAACTATTTTTTAGGTATATTATATTGAAAATTGAGCTCTAAAAGTGTAAAGTTTACCGGAGATGTAGGTTGTCGTTTTGTTGGTCTAACTCTATCCCCATGGACGGCTTTGGGTGGTGTAACAAAGAGTTACTTAAATGAACGAAGGATGAGTATATATTTTGTTCACACTTACCGGTATATAATCCCTCCGTTCCCCCTATTAACTGAGACAATTGTAAAAAAACACGTAGATTAAAAAAGTTTTTAATTGTTTTGACTTTGATTAGATAAATACTAAAACACCTCATAGAAAATAAAGTAAATAATGTTGTTGCATTTAAGATAGCGTACGAAAAATAAAAAATTGTAAAAATAAAAAAAAAATGCATTAAATTTTGTGTTGGAAAATATTATTTTGAAACAGACATTTTTAGCAATGTCTCGTTTATTTTAGAAGGGACGGAGTATTTTAATCCGAGTCCGACAACACAAAGTGTGTGTTTTACTTTATTTAATTTCGTGCAAAAAGTTTTATTTCTTTTTGTTTTTTAATTTTTAATTTCATTTCTATAGCTCTATTAAGTGAGGCGGCTTTACAGACTTCTCGTTTCTGGCTTGTGCGTTGAACAAACGGTAATTAAGGCACAACAAAAGGAAACACCGGGCATACACGATCCGAGCGAAGACCCTGACAGTTCGACTGAATGGATTCATGGGATAACGGGTTTAAACCAAAAAGAAAAAAAGGAAACACCTAAAACTTTATATTGAGTTGCTATTGCATGTCACAACTATTCTGATATGATAAATGATATAACCTAATATAACCGTGAGCTTTGATAATATCATATTTTATTATAATAATAGAAGACATCTTTCTGTATATTATAAGTGAATTTATGACATATAATGTTACAACGTTTATTGTACAATAGAGTTATATTACTCATCCGTTTTAATTTGTTTGGGACAATTTGAAACTCAAAATATTTAAAAGGTCATCATTTAATTGGTTGTCTGGTAATTTAAATAATGGGGGAATGAGGGAGAATGACAGAAATATTTCATCAATTGAGTAGAAGACAGCTTTTTGAAACTTTTGCATAAGAACAAAACTATTTATTCACCGTTATCGAAATTCACTTGTGTTCGAAATTCATTGCTTAAATTCATCGACCAAATTCATCGTCGATTCACTATTTTTCAAAATTCATCGTCGAAATTCACTAATTTTCTAGATTCATCATCAAAAATTCACTATCGAAATTCACCGATTTCTGGATTCACTGGAGATTCACCGATTTTCGGATTCACTGTCATTCATTCTCGCTTATAAAAATTATGCATTTGTCATTCTCCTATAAAAAATATGTAGTTGTCCTGTTACTTAAAAATATTTCAGATTGTGTCCTTATCCCTAATTTTCCATTAAATAATAACTAAATTTTTTTTTTTATCATTTTAATTTCTGGCACCATTTTTATTTTGTGTGTACATTGAGGCAATTTAAACAATTAAAGCAAAAAAAATTGATTCTAATCAGAGTTATAAGACTTATTTTAAGACACCATAAATAAAATAAGTCTCAAACAAATTGAGATGGAATGAATAGTAATGGAAAACATCAAAGGATGAATCACAGGAAAAGTCCGCCTCTCTTTGTCTGCTTTCTTTATATTTATTAAATACGTGACCGGTCATTCTTTCGCTATACCACTAAAGCCAACAACGGAAATTTTAATTTTATGATCCGTAATCAATAAATCCAGAAAAATACACGGGGTCCAACCACAGTGTAAAATATAAATCTTCAGTTATATAAATTTTAGGTTTAGCGTAAACCAAATCTTATTTTTTTTTTTCTTCAGTTATATAAATTTTAGGTTTAGCGTGGACCAAATCTTGTTTTATATGTTAAAACCAATTGAAATTATTGAATTTAAAATGGATCCTATCTCTAAAAAAAACCACCAATTAATTTCTTTAAAATTGTTGACATAATGGTCTAATACTTACACCAAAACCAACATAAAATTAATGCTTCACTTATGGATATTATTTAAAGTTTGCAATCTTACCTTTAAAAAATACATATTATTCAAAAATCATAATCTTTTTATTTTTGAGGAATATAATCTTTATTTAAAAGCAAAATATATATATATATATATATATATATATATATATATATATATATATATATATATATATATATATTATATATATATTATCTGTATTTCTTTTGAACCTCAAACTATTGATTCATAAATTTTCAATAAAAGTCAATGTTTAAAGTCGTTATCAACAAGATTACGGGCCTTTGCTTTATAGACAAATATTTCACCTTTAAGATATTGTTTTAGAAAACAAATCTCCAAAGTTAATGCCCTTTACAGATTTTATAAGATTAGTGATGATGCTGGATTTCGTCTGGATGTAAATATGGGTCAAGATAAATTCTAATGACAAAGAACAATATCAAAACCCTAAAAATGGAGGAGTGTTCAATTAGTTTTAGACTCGGTCTGGAATAAGTGGTATTCCAAATTGCCTATGTATCGTATAATTGTTCAGGAACCAAGTTTCTCGTAGTTCTTTGGATCGTTTATATAGAGGACATCTCGCCCTAGGCAATCTTGTGTCATGTCCACTAATGATTTTTTTACATGTTAATCCTTTTATTTTAGGAGATAATCAAGGATATCCGGTGCCGTGTCCACTAAGGATTCTCTACGTGTTAATCCCTTTAATTTAGGAGATAATCATGGATAGTTTGAATGCTAGGATCAGAGTCCTATTTGGTAAAGGATCTTCAGGATCTTCCCATAATTATCTTGTATTATAAGCAGGTGTGCTAATGTCGGATAAGGAGGCTCTTGGCCGACCTGCGTCGAGCCCCCTAAGCCGTCTCAGCCCGAACTGCGTTTACCCGTCCTCCATGACAAACGAGCCGACTTGTGGTGGTGTATACGGGAGAACATGTCATACCTCCCACATGGGTCTTAGGTCCCTCCGTAGGCATGAGGTAGGCTTCTGACCCTTAACATTTTGTTTCTCTCTCTTTATTTAGTATTTAGCCAATTAAAAGATGACACGTAGTACATGATAACTTTTAATTGAGAAAAGGTTTTTTTTATAAATTAATTCACCCTGAAAAAAATTGATAATGAATGCATTCATCTACTACTCCCTCCGTTCCAATTTATTTGGGGCAGTTGCCAATATCGCGAATATTATGAATGTGAGTTAATGCATTAACTTTTACAATGAAATGACTAGAATGTCCTTGAATATAATTAATGTTACCTTCTTTTTTATATCTATTACCGTAATAAATAACGGTAAATCAAGTAAAAACACAATAAATGTTGCTTTGGAAATTGAAATGCCTCACATAAAATGAAATAAAATATTTTGACAACTTCTTCATTTATTGTGGAACGGATGGAGTATCATTTAAGGGAACAGAGTTCCCCTACCTACAACAAAAATAATTAATTAATTATTCAAGAGTTGCAGATTGTGTAAGAGTAATGACATGGGCACAACGGTTGTGTCTAGAGGTGGCCAAACCGAAACCGGAACCGGCGGTTCGAACCGGAACCGGCGGTTTTTGAACCGGCGGTTCGTCAAACCGGCGGTTCGAAAACCGCCGGTTTTTTTAACCGCCGGTTTGCCGGTTTGCCGCCGGTTTGTGTTATTGGTAACCGGAACCGAACCGAACCGCCGTTCAAACGGATGACCGAACCGGTAAAACCGCCGGAACCGGACCGAACCGAACCGCCGGGTTTAACTGCCCAACAGCTTTTTTTTTTTTTTTTTTTTTTTTTTTTTTTTCGGATGCATGTAAATAAAAACAATTTATAAACCATAAAAAAACTATAAACCATAAAAAAATTATACAAATAAACCATAAAACTATAAATTAAAAAAACCTAAAAATTATAAACCTAAAAATACTATAAAATTATATACTAACCTAAAAAAAACCATATACAAACCTAAAAAATTATATGAAACTATGTAATACAAACACATAAGAGTACTATAAAATACTACAATAACAAACTATAAAAAAAACTATAACAAACTATAAAAAAAAACTATAAGAAACTATAAAACAACATTTATAATCAAAGTATACTTAAAACCTACTTAAATAACTATAAAAATCATTACAAAGAAACTATAAAAGACTAAAACATAAACAATTAGAAACTACATTCGCTTTGATTTTTTATATGTGTTGTCCTCCGACACGATTACACATAAAAATAATGTGGCGACTGAATTACCGTCATGACATTGAAAAGATAACACAATTTACATATAAGAAAAACAACATAATTTTTAAAATAACATTATTTACATATAAATAAAATAACACAATATTAATATTATTTTTAAAACCGAATAGAAATCTATTTAAAATAATATATATATTACATTCGCTTTAATAATTATAATTAAAATAATAATAATTTGTTATTGTAGTGAAAATAATAAGTGTTATATAAAAATGAAAAGAAAAAAAATGAAATTTTAAAACCGTGGCCGGAACCGTGATCTGAACCGTGATCTGAACCGGGAGCAAACCGGGGCAAACCGGAACCGGCCCAAACCGGCAACCGGCGGTTTTGAACAGTAAACCGCCGGTTTTTCAAACCGGCGGTTTGACAAACCGGCGGTTCGTCAAACCGGCGGTTCATCAAACCGCCGGTTTGAAAAACCGGCGGTTAGAAAAACCGGCGGTTACACCATTTGGTGATCTACACCGTTGATAATAATGTGTCTAATTTGATCGATATAAATATAACATGATCAACGGTGCATGTCACATCACCGTTAGTAATGTTAGAATCGTTGTCTTCAGATCATTACTCATTGTGTAAATACAAAGGGTTAGATAATGCATAAAGACCTTCAAAAAAAAATGCATAAAGTTTTCATAATTATAACCTTTGGTTACCTCTCCAAGAAAAAAAGAAAAAGAAAAACCTTTGGTTTAGACAACATAAGCTAGGAGGATTTTTGTGGTAGGTTTATATAGGCTCAGAACGAGGATTTTTGGGTGGTAGGCCATTCGGTATGTTCGAACCTTAGGTTCGGCTCGTCTCGAAATGGTCGAGCCTTATATTTTCATTATTACATTATTCGGCCTGGGTTCGTCCGGTATTTGGGGAAAAAGCTCGCCTCGGTTCGGCTCGAACATGTCGAACCGTTCGAACATGTTCGCTCGAATCGGGTTTTAAAAAAATCGTAACATGTTCGCTCGGTTTTAAAAAACATGTTCGCTCGAATCAGATATGAATTTATGATATCCGAGCCGAACATGTTCGAACATGTTCGCCTCGACCACCGAATATCTAATTTGTAAGGTTCGCTCAAGTTCGAACCCACGAAACGAGCCCGAATCGAGCTTTTTCGAGCCGAATACTCCGGATCGAATCGAATACTTAGGTTCATTTACAGCCCTAGGCTTATATTAAGAGCATGTATCATGGTCCATCTATTATTATCCTTTTTCAAACTCTTGATAGATGTGGTGTCCGGTGAAGTGTTCGAATCGAGGCGACATGAGCAGTTTGACTGCCCGCGACATCGCGAGAAGTATACTGAACCTTATCATTTAAGGAAGGAGAAGTCATAATAAGGTTTCCATAAGTGAACTTGCGGAAGGATCATTGTTGATTGGTAGGAGCGACGGGCAGTGTGTACGTACAAAGAGCAGGCACGTAGTCAACGTGAGCTAATGACTTGTGCTTAATAGGGAGTTGTTATTTGATTCACACCGAATTTAGCAAAAACCACACATATCATGCATATTACACCTGAATGACTTTTTGAAAGCGGTTTTGGACATAACAACTCACTTCCAAAAAGTTAATTCAATATGATAATGATTGGTGTGGTGCACCGGTAAATTAGTCGTCGTGCAAATAAAGACTCATTTATAATGTCAAACAACGGAAGCATGGGCGGACGCAGGATCCTGAATCATGGGGGCGTTACATAGTAGAACTTCTAGTATTTTTTGGGGGTTATTATTTGCGCCGATGCATCACAGCTACCGGTGCCCCACACCAAAAACACAGAATCAACCTTGGGAAAGTCGATTTTAAGTCAAAATCAATTTTTCCAAGGTCGATTCTCACGACCAAACTTCGTAAGAGTCGATTTTTGACTCAAGAATAGACTTTTCAAAGATCAACTCTCACGACCGACCTTCGAAAAGCCGTTTTTTGGCTCAAGAATAGACTTTCCCAAGGTCGATTCTCATAACCGACTTTCGAAAAGTCGATTTTTGGGTGAAAAAGGGGTAAAACAAAAAAGATATCGTTTCCGGTGTGTGATACAAAACGATATTTTGGAGCAAGACAACATCCTCTTACTATTTTACCCTTTAGTGCACATCATAGCAGAGGATATGGCCTCATATAAATGGATAGAACAGTACAATCTTTCTTACAACATACTACAATAATACTTTTTCAGAAAAACCCACAAATGTAACTTCACATTTGTGGAGTTACGTATCTAGTTCAATTCGAACCACACAATTTCAACACGAAATGAAATTGAATGATCCAGATTCAATATAACAACTTGTACTAGGTCCATTAGATCTTACTTTTAACTCTTCAAACTGAAATATGGATGCTGACATGAGAAATATAACATCATAAATTTTGCTGTCACATTATTGGATTCATCACTATCATACACATAAACATCATCAAAAGTACCTTTCATCAACTCACCTTACACTCTAAAATGTTGTCCCAAATCTGCAAACTGTATCTCTGAACTATAATAAATATGCAACAAAAACATCTTCATCATTTCCTCTCTCTCTCTGTCACACCTCCTTAACATTATAACATCTTCGGAAACGAGACCGTATTAATGTGTGCTAATAAATAGTAAATAATAATGCAGTAAAAGCGTGCACCACAACAACAACAACAACAACAACTGTAAGTATACACATTTTTTTGATGTAATATAAAAATAAAAATAAAAATAAAAATAAAAAGCAAGAACCAATGCATGCTTTCCCTTGTAAGAAAACTGATTTGTAAAATGACTCTTCTGCCCTAGGAGGAGTTTGGGACAATTGTACCAATATACCCAAATCCTGCAATAGTGAATGTGATGACTTGAAGGAATAGGTATATGAAATAGTTGTTCTTCCCATAAAGGACATCATAACATCCACAGAAGAACAAGAACACTGCAAATCCCAACTCCAGTAGATGAATCCTGAGATAACAAAAACACAGACGAATCAATTCTAGTTCTAGGTACACAACACATGATCAATCAATCACTTTAAGGGCAGGTACACAAAATAAATACCTGTCTCCAAACTTGAATCCGATTTTCCACGCGAATTTCTTGGGTGCGGCTTTCGATTTGTTCTTTAGAGCGTCTCCTAGTTTCTCTGTTACAACCCATTCGTTAGACCGTTTCGCGTCGAGCAATCCTATGAATGTTGCCTTAGTTCTATGTAAAGCCATCACATTCTCAAACAGAATCCAGTAGAATAGTAAATGGATTGACCTGCATTTCCATAAGATGAAAAAAATAAAAAAAAAAGGAATCAGTTGCGATTTTCTATAAATTTGGGGGGTGGGGTGAAAAAAAAGAAGCAAATATAGGCAAAATGATGGGTTGACCTTGGAGTTCCAACAGAATTTAAGGTGGTGATAATGCAAGGAATGTAAATAGCACCCCACTTGGGGACTTCAACTTCAGGAACCAAGATTGTCAAAGGCAGCACCACACAGAAAAAGAAGAATGTCACCATGTGAGCGATGATCTTACGGACGAAAAAGAAGCTGTATATCACATACACTTTCTTCCAGAATGACACTTTCTGTCACAATCAACACACACATATGATTATTAGCACTGCTTCAAAACAAGCAAATATTGCAAATTAGTGTTTTTCTTGAAGAAGGAAAATAATAAATATAAAGAGGGGGAGAAAAATCACCTTATTTCTAACGATTTCCATCACCATTTTGCGGAACAAGTTGGCTGGACCGCACGACCAACGATGTTGCTGGAAACGGAAGGCTTTGAATGTACTTGGAAGTTCACTTTTCACCTTTAATATAATCAATAATAATAATAATAATAATAATAGAAATAGCAACACAAGAAGATGAGAAAATAGTCAAGAGATGTATGTTTACACACTATCATAATTATTATACATCAGATGTGATATATGAAGCAATGGTTCTCAAAAACAAAGGCACCGAATTTTAAATCGGTGAATGAGACATAGTTGTGTTGAAGTTGTTTTTATAATGTGTAATTTACGTAATTCCCAAACAAATCAAAATTATGGATTTGAAAGAGATAGTAATCCAATAATAGTACCTGAAGATCACCCAAGTATAAGAATTTCCAGCCCTTGAGGCCAGCTCGGACGGCAAGATCCATATCCTCCACCGTAGTCCGATCTTTCCAACCACCAGCCTCGTTTATTGCTTTAATCCTCCATATTCCACCAGTTCCTGTTATTTCTCACAGTTTTATCAGTGATATCATGAGATCATCATTATTCTTCTGATTTTTCTAAAAAAAAAATTCATAACATTTTGGTTTGTGCAACAAGTAAGTAAGTCAAGCTTACCATTGAAGCCGAAGAAAGCATGAGTGGATGATCCAACTTCTTGCTCAACAGTGAAGTGGTAATCCAATGACATTTCTTGCATCCTTGTTAGCAAGCATTCATCCGAATTTACTGTCATTTATTTCCAACATTATCAGCTTTATTTCTCTACCTTAACAATACCCCACCCATCTCTTTGTATTAACAACCACTTATTAATTAACACGTTTTAAATTCTCACATCAACATCATCATCATCCATAATAACCTTTTTCATACAACACATGTATCAAATCACACATCAGTTCAGTTGTGTTTCACATTCCTCTTTTTCAAACAGTCAATTGTATAATTTAAAATCGAAATTCAAAAAGTCAATGCATATGGCGTCACAATATTGTCTAATAAGTATTGTTCTAAGACTCAAGTGTTTTGGATGGTCTGCCCAAGACTTGGTATATAGAAATTCTATTGAAATCGAGTAACATCGAAAAAGACGAACATACTAATATTAACACTACTATTAAAAAAATCAAAATTTGGGGTGGGCTTGAGACCACCCCATTACAAAAAATTTCCTTATTAGAACAGACGCATGGTATGCGTGTCATTTCCTTATACACGCATCCCGACATCCCGTTCTAAAATGGAGTCCATGCATCAGATTTTTCTGTCAATAATAACAATCCTAATGTCAAACAATCATGTCGTGAGCCATCAAAATCTATTGAGGAAGAAGACCCTTGACATTATATAGAACAAAGCGTAGACATTTCTGTCATATTTTATATATATATATATAGAATTCTTTTTTACTACTTGTATTATTCTTTTGTTTGCTTACCAGAATGGCCTTTGAATCTGATTACTCTTACATCATGGTTAGGACTCCAAATCCAATTTTTTATTCTAATAATATACCCATTGACAGCTTGCTAGTAACACCTACCAGATAATAACTACCAACTATTGTTTAACAAAAATATATGCACAAACTTACAAACCAAAAATATTATTTAATTAACCAACTTAGCTAATTATGTCCCGGTTTAAAGCAATCGGTGATGTCCTCCTAGATCAACTACAGAGCAATCAATTCAGTTCATCATCAAGTACTAAGAATTTTAAAATGGTATAGTAGAATCAGAACTGTATTAGTCATATTTTGTTTTTTTATTATAAATTTAATTGATTACAAAGCACTAAATAAACATTTGCTAAAAGGATCATCATAAAATTTACATGAAATAGTATATTTGTAAATATAACTCATCACAAAAAATAATAATAATAATAATAAATAAGAAAGCACTAAAAGTGGCACATGCACCGCAGACAAATTTATTAAATTTTAATGAATATTTTTTTTGAAGGGATGCGTTTATTCTATGCTCAATTGTGCTAAATACTGGTAACAGATCAACATCACGTGATTGCTACAAATAATTGAGTAAGCATAAACATGGCTCACGCCATCCTTTATTATTATTATTATTATATTTTTGTCGGTTGCACTATTTTTTCAATTTATCTTTTTTAAAAGTTTATGCTTTATTATTACTACTAGTCTACTACTACTATTCTCTTTCTGATTACTATAATAATCGTCGTTTCAATTAATAATCTGTCCTTTCACTTGTTTAACGTGTTACTTTCAACATTCAACAATGTCCTTATTTTATTTTGTTTTAAACGAAAGTTTCAACAATGTCCTTTACAATACACTACTTTCGTATTAGATGGGGTCACCCCATATTTGTCCTTTAGCCTTTTTTTTAACACGTAATCGGACAATTATTTCGCCGTTTTGGCCTACTTAATTTTTCGTGGTACTACTAGCTAATATGAATTGAAGAAATTGTTTTTCAACTTTTTTTTTTTTTTTAAAAAGGGTTTTCAACTTTAATACTGGTGTTTCTATACATTATCATTCCTCAACATTAATTTTTTTTATAATTATAAAAACAACGTTTATATATATCAAGTTTTTTTTTTTTTTTTGTTGATTATATATATCAAGTTTTCATCCATCAAAAGACACTAGATATCACATTGTAACATTATAAAATCATGATAATATGAGGGACAACAATGTCTTTGCCATCCGAATAAAATCCTTTATTTATCTTAATGAAATAAATAATTTTATTTCTTGGATAATAAAGGGGAAAAAAAGGAAGGGTATTATAGCAAGAAGACAGAGTGAAGGACAAAAGAGAATGGAGGGGTACTGTGCTCAGAATAGAAGCACGTGTAGTAGTGGAATTACCAATCTGGCCTCATTCATCAGACAGCTCAATTAGGTGAAGTTTGTGTGGTGTCTCCACACTGCATGATGAGATCTGCAAGCAAAGCGGCGATTCAGACTACTGTGATTTATTCTCAGATTAAAATATATGGTTTGATCGTTTTATCTGTCAATTCATCTCAAATTCTCTCACCACACAATAACTTACCTCAATTAGACCAGAAATTTTTCTGACAAGTGTTTCATTGCAGCAATTCAGGATCAAAATCATATTGCCCTTGGCACAACCATCATTTACTAACTAAATGACAAACCACCCAAAAACAATTAAATTTTTTTTAAAACCCTTTTTCTAAGGGAACTTATCACAAGCCGGCTATTATGGGGGAGAACAGTACTTGTTGCCGACAATGAGGATAGTTTCGTCAATTACACCACCACTGGTGTTATTCTTTTTCCTTTTTTTTTTTGTTGACAAAACACTAGAGTTATTCCAATCAGGCAGAATAATTCTTCATTTCATTAAAAAAAAAAAAAAAAAAAGGAAATGATTTGCTCTTTTCATTTATTAACATTTTATTTCATTTTGGCCATATCTACCAAATATTATTCGCTAGCTTAAACATTTCGAAATGTATTGAATTAATTCTTTTTTTTGACACCATTAAAAAAGTAATTTCCTATTAATATATAACATACTTTTTATAGGACACAATATTTATACAATGGGACATTTACTAACCCAAAAAATCACTGCATAAGAATGGTGATTGACAATATATGACTGTTTGTTGACAACCACTAATTTTAGGATGGTCCAGATGCAAGTTTTGGACCACCAAGTCAGCACTTTCAAAGGGATACAATGGTGGAAACTTTTTACAGGTAGGGGCCCATTGGTGGAAGTTGAATTCCTATTGGTTTTGATGCACCAACTAGGATTTACACCAGGTCCAACATAAAATTTATGAGTGACAACACCACATCCATTGTTGCATCACATAATGGTACGTTATAATGGTTGAACTTGGAAAAATCTTATCCGGGGAGTCTTCGCGTACACCACTTGTTGTATGTGCAACATGTACGGAAGAAGACAAATACTAATTTATCTTCTTACACACATGTTGATGTTGCATATCCAACGTAACGGTGCATACAAGTAGAGTATGGGTAAGAATTTTCCGTTGAACTTTCCAAAAATCAAATGTGTCTATTCTACACTTATATAAAATTTTTCTTACCTAAAAAATGACCGTAGTGCTGTGAAAATAGATTTGCAGTGGTATCATAAAAGATGCCTAAACTTAAATAGGAAATAAATACATGTAAGTTTTCATAATATATCAAAACCATAACTTTGCTTCTTTTACCATGTGAATTGGGGGGATAAGCATGTCCAAACCCGTGATGTACGGGTGCGATTTCGCAATCGGGTGGGCATTAATTGGTCCTACACTTAAAGGCTAATTGGGTTTTCTAAATGGGCCCCACATTCCTTGCAGTCTGCAATAAATCTCTCAACAAACCCATAAAATAAAATAAAATTGGAAATAAAATTAAAAAAACCTTAAACAAATCAATCCGCTTGCACAATATATAGGGGACCCCAATATATAATGCCTGAAAATTTTTAGTTGTTATATCTCTATGCGGGTGAAGTGACCATTTAAGTAATCCGGACCACAAAATTTGTACTCAGGATACAAACTGTGTGGTTCAGATCATATAGGTGGTCAATTCACCACATAAGAAGGTACCAACCCAAAAATCTCCCATAATGCCTGTAGGGCATGCAAAATCACATCAACTACATAGTTTACATAAAGTATTGACATGTACATATTACCACCACCGACGCTTTTAGAGGGCTATATGATATGATGATTTTATTATAAACTGTATTAAATAATATGTATCACGTCCCTTTATTTATATATATTCTTTTACCATTAAAACCAATATATCATGTACAAGAGTTTAAAAATTAATATTTTTATCAAAGTTTTTTTTTGGCAAATATTTTTATCAAAGTAAAACTATAAAATAAGTCACTAAGGAACTTGTTACAATGAATGTTGAATATGTAATAAAAATATACTATTTAAATTGTAATATTCACACAAATATCTCGACGTTAAATTATTTCCACTCTCAGGTGGTGGGGCATATCTACATCATATAAATTGTAATGTTGGGTTTCCTAAATTAATAAACATTACGATTTGAATGGACTGAATCTGTATTACGTAATACGGAATAAGTCTTATATTGAATGTAGAGGAGAGGGACATGTTGTAGGAGTTTGACAAAAAGCATATATAATAGATACGGAACCCTTTTAGAAAATGATGATTGCACTAAATGATTAAAATTAGATAAGTTTGATTTTAGAGTATATAATCACCTTTTAAAAAAAAATATTCAATTGTAATATATTTGATGGAGTAGAGAGGATGGAATAGCAAAAACTTACCGAATCTCCAACGAGCTTGAACGAGGGCAATGGTGGGGTTGTGAACAAGGAACGGGATGGCTCGATGAAGAAAATCGGGTTCGGGTCGGAAATCTGCATCCATGATACACACATACTCGCAATCTTTGACATAATCATGTTTAAGGCCTTCTTTAAGAGCTCCAGCTTTATATCCACCCCTACTCTCTCTAATTTGGTACTTGCAATCCACGCCTTTACTCGCCCACCTATTGCATTCCTTCTCAATCATATCCTAAAAAATATTTTCATTATAAATACACGTCAGTTTAAGATTTGAAAGTAAAGTACTACTTAAACATAATTACTACTATTTGATAACTTAAATTAATCATTATTGTACATCATCAAGTAGCATTAATACTAAATAATCATATGAGAATTTAGCAAATCAAGGAAATAAATAATGAAATTTTCAGTTGGTTTGTTGGTTAATGTGTGGGCTATTGAACCATTAAGCCATTATTTACTCGAAAAGAGATGCATATTGGAATTTGTGGGAGGATGTGTAAACCGGAAATAAGGGCATACAAAGTCCGCACCTAAAACAAGCCTGGGTTTATGCATAATTGGTCTACTAATAAAATACACAACCCAATGATGGGTTTATGCACAATGTCGGGTTGATGTTATTACTATAATTTTTTTTCTGTCCCTTAATATAATCTAAAATTAGGAACTCTATAATTCATTTAACCAATTACACGAAAATAGAAAAAAAAAACACACACAACATGTCCTTTTACTCACAAAATTAATCCAGTACATTGAAAAGTGCATGGATGAGAATTTTTCACCTTATATTGATAAAAAAAGATGCTCGTAGTGGTTTAGAATAATTGATGTCATGGTTCATTTGTCGGATGGAATAATAAATCTATTTAATAGGAAATATATTGTATTGAAGTGGTAAAATTTTGTTCTATAATTGGCTTTAGAAAATTGCAAAATCAAATTGAACTTAAAAAAAAATATAATCGTTGAATGAGCATTGCAAATTAGTTAGTAGTACTAAAAATTAAAATCAAATCAAAAGGAATTCATTGGAATTGAGTTGCCTTCGAATGACAGGCAAGGCACCCTATGACTTAACCACCAATTAAATAAGAAATCATATACTACCCCTTTAGAGTAGTAAACATGTTCTTCTCCTAATATTATAATTATAAAAAAAAAAAGGTCAATATGCTCAACCACACACACACAACCAAAAAAATAAATGGAAAAGAAAATAAAAATGGTGGGATTTTGTAATTAAGAAAGAAAAAAAAAAAAGGCACATCATTGTGTTTGTAGGTAAATTAAGAGAGAATCTAGAAATACCTTGATAAGAGGGTCAGTGGAGTCATCAAGAACCTGAATCACGATGCGATCGGACGGCCAAGAAAGGTTACATGCTGCTCCAATTGAGATCTTATACACCTGTCAAATTATACTTTATTACTATTAGACTAATAAAATTAACTTATAATTATACAAAAATGATAAAATTAGAAAATGAACAAAATAATATCTGTGGTCAATTAGTGTAAATCCTCCAGGAACACAAAAAACAAACCTCTTTTTCATTGAACATAGGGATTTGAACAAGAACCATAGGAAAAGCAGAGTTTCCAATCTCCAAATCATCCTTCATTGGCTCCCATTTGTATCTTTTCTCAGGCTTTTTACCGAACATCTTTACGGCAATATTGACAATGCCCATATAAAGTCTCTCAAAGAAAAGCATCAGTGTCATTGCCAAGCAAATATAAACAGCAATCCTCAATAAAGGAACTATCAATGGAGTCCTAATCAACTCCCACATCAACCCAATTTGCCCTGCTATATCTCCTGCTGACCCTCTAAAACCAAACGACTCCGCCATTGCGTCTTTAGCAGAAACCTCAGCCATTCGCACTACCCAAACGAATTAGAAAACAGGGGGACTCTGTTTGAGCTGCTTGTTGGTATGACAAATTGAAGGAAGGAACAGATCTGCTTTCAAGTTTTCATGAATGTGAAAACAACATAATTAGAAACAATGCTGAACAAGCTGAAAATCTGTTCATTTCGGAAAAAGGGGGGAAATGGCTGCTTTCTTTTTTAACTGTTTCAGAGTGAGCACCTTTAACTTTTCGGGGGTTTGAGCCAACCAATGCTGCTTGGTTCTGTATCTAAAAGATATATCAAAATAGAAGAAAGAGAGACAGAGCAGAGCAGCACTGGGAGGCTTTTCTGCTACAGACAGGTGAAGAAGGGAAGGGAAAAGAAGAGAAGAGGAGGGAGGGTATTAATTAGGGTGCAGTGTGCAGCTACTCATTGTGTGGAACTTGGGGTTTTATAGTCAATTCAAGGGTACTCTTGGCTATCTAATATGTTTAGATCTAATTAGAATGATTAATTATTCTCTATTTACCATTTTTTTAAGGCTATTTTTTTTTATTTATTGAGTCCTCTTTTTTTCTAATTACCATTCTGAAACAACATACTACATCCGTCCTAAAATATAATCAATTACATTTTTTCTAAATTTATTATACAATATAAGTCATTTTATATTATCAATACAATATTTATTACTATTTTTTATATCTGATCTTTAATTTATTATCAATCCAACAACTTTCATTAATTAAACTATTGCATTAATGATAGTCAAAGAGTATTTTAGACATTTTAACCTTCAAATTTATGACAATCAACCGTTTTCTTAATCTGTGTGAAAACTCCTATAATGACTTATATTACTTCCGTCCCAAAATGTAAGTCTGTTTGGACTTTTTCATATAAATTAAAAAAGTTAGTTAAATCGGTTATGCGTCATTAATTTTGATTATAAAGTCTAAAATGACATTTGAGTTTTTTTATGCAAAGTAAAGAAAAGCGGGTGAGTGTATAATAACTTAGAGGTAAAAAGGGGAGAAAAAAATGTAATAAATGTTTTATTGGTTTTCTAAATTGACTTATATTATTAGACAAAATCAAAAAGTTAAACAATTTACATTTTGAAACGGAGGTAGTATTTTGGACCGGAGATAGTATATTATAATTTGACGTGGTAGTTAGTGTCGTTAAACGAACAAAGCTTCTCACGAACAAGCTTGCGTTCGACTCGATGGTATTTGTGATCCTTCGTTTGTTTAGTCTAACGTATCAAGTTTGAATAAAATTATAAGCTCGCTTCCTAAACGAACGAACATGGACAAACTCGCAAACCTTCGATTATGTTCGTGAACCTACTTATATATATAAACTAATGTACAACATAACCCTAATCATAAGACGATAAGTCATGTATTAATCTAATAGATACTCTAGAGTAATGATACGGCTAGAAATATCATGAGTGCGGTTCGTATGATTTTATGTGGATATATGGCTTAATTTTGGTGTTTGTGGTTACATATTGCTCAAGGAATGCTTATGAAGATTAGCAAGAACAATATGCATGTATGAGAGAGAGTATTTGTTGACAAATTGACAAAGTTTGGCTGCGTTTTCAATTATTCGTCCCCTGAAGGATGAAATGTGGCGCTATTATAGGGCTTACATAGTCGGTAGGTACAAGGCGGAAAATGTAAATACAAGCGGAGCATAAATGTAAAGTTGCGAATCGAATTGAGCTGCATTTCGAGCTCCTGATGTGTGATTTGTCTGGTATCTCGGCCATTGCGGGCTCTTCACCTATAATCTGTGACTTGATTGCCTAGTTGTGCGGGCTGTGAGTTGGGGGGCAGTCGACTCAGCTCCAGTGCTTCGCTTCGCCTAGTAGATGGCGTATGAAGGCTTTGTTATCCACGCCCTTTGCCTGGTCGATTATAAGTTCATAATGGCATGGTGGGCTAGATTATTCTCGACCTTGTTCGTCTTATTAAGGTGCGAACTGATTGGACCAAGGACTCTATTTGTCATTGGGCCTTCTCGGAGGCCCAATATGAATCCGAGGGCGCCTTTTTTGCGGGTTTAGCGTATCAAGTAATCATATAGAATATTTATGGAGATCTCTAATCTTGTTGTAACTATGATGTTTAGTTGTTGCTTTGTACTTAGTTATTATTCATTTTAACTCGATTATGGACACCTTAACGATCCATACTCGGCCCGAGGCCACACTCGAACACAAGCATGTACAAATTTTCTTTATAAATGAGCTGGTTTGGACATAATTTTTTGTTCGTTTATTAAACAAACATTTGCGAACAAAATCGTGATCTTAACAAACCAATCTTAAACATATTTTTTTGTTCATTTGTTAGCGTATATATATATATATATATATATATATATATATATATATATATATATATATAACTTGTACTCCATTATTTTATCACGGGTAGTTTAGTCATTATACGTAGATGGTAAACCCTTGTAATTACTATATACTGACACATTGTGAATGAATGAAACACAGGGAATATTACTCCCAGATTTTGACATGGTATCGGAGCTACCGCTCGGCCATTAAACCCTAAACTACTCTCTGATTCAGCGTCCTTCTTCCCTATATTTTTTTTTTGTTCAGCCACCTTGCTTGAACAACCATGGCTGAAGACACCGGAAAGCTCGACCCCTCCTCGCCCTTCTACCTTGGATCAGGAGATCAACCGGGCAACATGATCTCACACGTGGTGCTCCGGGGTGACAATTATTTGGCGTGGTCACGGGCAATAACCCTCGCCCTTAAATCACGCCGGAAGTACGTGTTTGTTGACGGAATGATCAACAAGCCCACGGAGAAGAAAAAATTACTCGACTGGGACACGGTCAATTCGATGCTCGTATCATGGATTTTGCGGAGCATGGAACCAAAGATCGCTTCTACGGTCCCTTATTTCGACGGCCAAGAAAGCGTGGGACTATTTGGCAAAGCGTTTACGCGACGCCAATGGACCTCGGCTGCAACAACTCCGGGCAGCCATCACTGATTGTAAGCAAACCAAGGCTATGTCGGTGGAAGAATATTACACCACCCTCATGGGCTTGTATGATGATTTTTCACGCTTGAAGCCACTGCATGGGTGCACTTGTGGGATGTGTACGTGTGGAGTTGCAGGCAAATTTGAACAGGATAGGGAAGAGGAAAAATTCCATCAATTCCTAATTGGGATTGATGATGACTTATACGGAATTGTGCGATCGAACCTCTTGTCTAGGGTTCCGATGCCTACCATTGACGAGGCCTACCTTGCATTCACCCAAGAGGAAAGGTCTCGGGGAGTTGCGCGTGGACGGGCTGAGAAGGAGGATGGGCAAAATCATGCCTTTGCATTGCAAGCAGAACGACCAAAAACTAGATTCGACAAGCCGGACAAGTCCAAGCTGTATTGCTCAAATTGCAAGCAATCAGGACATGATGTGAGCACTTGCTTTAAAATTCATGGTTACCCAGTTGGTGGGAGGAGAGGAATCGAAAAGGCAAAAACGCCGTTGCACCATCGTCTTCTCCGGGTGCAGGTGCGGGCTCCGGACGTGGCAAGGCTGCGGGGGCTCGTCGACGCTGTCTTGAGGCAGCGATCAAGCGGCGACGCCGGCTTCTGACGGATTTGTGCGGTAAATGACAAAGATCTGGATGAATTCCTTGGCTGATTTGCGGCCCGAATAGGTCCAGGTTTTGCTCAATATGATTAACAACAATCGGGTAGATCGTATGACGGGTAAGTCTTCCGCTATGTCTTGGATTATTGACACCGGAGCTTCTCATCATGTAACCGGTGATGAATCTTGTTTGACACATGTTGTAATCGTCCCTCCATGTACGGTTGGGTTGCCGGATGGGCAACAAGCTGTGGCTACTAAAGCGGGCCGAGCCTCCCTTACGGATACAATTGTTCTTGAGCGTGTCCTTTTTGTGCCTACTTTATTGTGCAATTTAATATCGGTATCGCAATTGATCGATGACTCTGATTGTTTTGTTCGATTCACCGACTCTTTGTGTGCTATACAGGACCGTCGTTCGAGGAGCCTGATTGGAGCCGGTGAACGACAGGATGGACTCTATTATTTTCGCAATATTCCTACAGTGTGTGCGGTGACTACTTCGGGTGCGTCTCACTTTGAGCTGTGGCATCGACGAATGGGGCATCCGTTTGAAAAAATTACCAAGTTAGTTCCAGGAGTTAAACACAGTTCTAGTGATTCTAAGATATTGAATAAAGCTTGTGACATTTGTCCACAAGCAAAACATACTCGTAATCGTTTTCCTATTAGTGACAGTAGAGCTAGTTGCATTTTTGAACTCATACATTGTGATTTATGGGGGGCCTTATCGGACACTCTCTTCTAGTGGGGCACACTATTTTTTGACTATAGTTGATGATTTTTCTAGAGCTGTTTGGGTTTATCTGCTACATTCGAAAACCGAAGTTCATAAGTTTTTTTGTTCGTTTTTTTCTATGGTTGAACGTCAATTTGAAAAACATGTGAAATTGGTACGTAGTGATAATGGCACGGAATTCCGTAGCATGTTGGACTATTTCGATACGAATGGAATTATTTTTCAAACGTCATACGTTGGCACACCTCAACAAAACGGACGAGTCGAACGCAAACATCAACATATTCTTAATGTCGGACGAGCCTTGATGTTTCAAGGAAACTTGCCTGTTACGTTTTGGGGTGAGTGTATCCTTGGTGCAGTCCACTTAATAAATCGCACTCCCTCAACATTGTTACACAACAAAACACCTTATGAAATATTATTCGGCACGGCGCCGGCTTTTGATCACCTTCGTGTTTTTGGTTGTCTGTGTTTCGCTCATGATCAACGCGCCAAAGGAAATAAATTCGCTCCTCGAAGTAGAAAATGCATTTTTGTTGGATACCCTAATGGAAAAAAGGGATGGAAATTATACGACCTCGCTACTGGTGAATTCTTTGTTTCTCAGGACGTCAAATTTCATGAGAACGAATTTCCTTTCGCTGATAAATCATCTGAGGTCCCTATGCCCGAACACCTTCCCCCATCGGGGTTGACAATGACTTTTTGAATGACATGGAAACCGTCCTCGATGACCCTGAGACTGAGGCCTCATCTATTGTGACTCCGGACAACCCCTCTGGCTCTGTCTCACCTATAGCCGAACCGATCTCCGACGAACCCTCTGGCTCTACTGACCTGGGACGCGGCATGCGCACTAAACAACCTCCGGCATGGCACAAACACTATGTCACGCTGCTTTATGCGGGCGAGTCCATCGTCCCCTTCACCGTCTTCGTCGGGTAACTCGGTAATCCTTATGCTATAGCACATTTTGTGAATTGTGACAAGTTTTCACGCGACACAGTATATTTCTTGCAATATCACTACAGAATCGAGCCTCGTAATTTCACCGAGGCAATGCAGATCCGGGTGGCGAAACGCTATGAATCGTGAAATCCGGCACTTTCGAAAATAATGGGACTTGGGTTATGGAGGCCCTACCTCCGGAAAAAGGCACTTGGTTGTAAATGGGTTTACAAAATTAAATACAATGCTGATGGATCCGTTGAACGCTTAAAAGCTCGCCTCGTTGTTCTTGGCAACCATCAGGTCGAAGGCATCGACTACACCGAAACCTTCGCACCGGTGGCGAAAATGGTCACAGTTCGTGTTTTTCTCGCAGTGGCGGCAGCAAAAAATTGGGAACTTCATCAAATGGACGTCTACAATGCCTTTCTTCATAGGGATTTGCACGAGGAAGTGTACATGAAACTGCCTCCTGGGTTTACTGTCAATCGGCCCGGTACAGTATGTCGATTGAAGAAGTCCCTCTATGGACTGAAACAAGCGCCGCGATGCTAGTTCGCCAAGTTGGCCGCTAGTTTGAAGTCTTATGGTTTCCACCAATCGTACTTTGATTACTCCCTTTTCACTTTCAACCAAAGGCAGGTGCAGCTTAACGTGCTTGTTTATGTCGACGACTTGATTCTTTCGGGTAACGACTCTTCTGCTCTTGCTCGTTTTAAGACATATTTAGGTGACTGTTTCCACATGAACGATCTGGGCACTCTGAAATACTTTTTTGGCATCGAGGTGGCACGGAATCCGGAAGGGATTTTTTTGTGCCAACGCAAATACACCCTTGATATTCTGGCTGAGGTTGGCTTATTGGATTCCAAACCTGTTGGATTCCCTATTGAGCAGAATCATACTCTTGCCCTTTCTAGTGGTCCTATGTATGAAGATCCGGAAAGGTATAGACGGCTGGTTGGTCGTCTCATTTATTTATCTTTTACTCGCCCCGACTTGGCTTATACTGTGCACATTTTGGCTCAATTTATGCAATCCCCGCGTCATGAACATTGGGACGCCGCCATTCAGGCGGTCCGTTACTTGAAGGCATGTCCTGGTCAAGGCATTCTGCTGCACAACGATTGTGATTTGACTTTATCTAGATGGTGTGATTCTGATTGGGCGAGTTTCCCCTTGACACGTCGTTCGCTTACGGGATGGATCGTTTTCCTTGGGCACTCTCCGGTCTCTTGGCGCACCAAGAAACAACATACTGTGTCCCGTTCTTCTGCCGAGGCTGATTCCGATCGATGGCGGCTCTCATCTCTGAATTGAAATGGCTCAAGGCACTCCTCGCGGGCCTAGGTGTGGCTCATCCCCGAGCCATTGCTTTCTACTCTGATAGCCAGTCCGCCTTGCATATTGCTCAAAATCCCGTGTTCCACGAGCGCACGAAGCACATCGAGGTCGATTGTCATTATGTTCGGGATGCTATCCAAGATGGTCTCATTTCCCCGTGTCACGTCAAGACGGATGAGCAATTAGCGGATATCTTTACTAAAGCGTTGGGCAAGCGCCCCTTCTTACATTTATTGCGCAAGTTGGGCATTTGTGACCTCCATGCTCCAACTTGAGGGGGAGTGTTAGCGTATATATATATATATATATATATATATATATATATATATATATATATATATATATATATATATATAAAACTTGTACTCCATTATTTTATCACGGGTAGTTTAGTCATTATACGTAGATGGTAAACCCTTGTAATTATTATATACTGACACATTGTGAATGAATGAAACACAGGGAATATTACTCCCAGATTTTGACATCATTTGTTGAATGAACGAACTTGAATAAGTTTGTGGCCTTAACAAACACAAGCTTAAGCAACTGATACTCGGTTTGGCTCTGCTCGTTAACAACAGTGGTAGTAAAACCTTTTTTTTTAAGGATGTGGCATTTTTTTGAAAGAGATTTTACCGTCACATCATTTTTTAAGATATGAAAACCATGTTTCTCAAAAAAATAAATAAATATGAAAACCATAAATATAATAAAGTGGTAGGAGTTAGAGTTGAATGTAGGACTAGAGTTGGTAACGAAGTAAATCAAGTTGAGTATTTGTTGTTTAAGTTCGATTCGTCTAGGTCATGAGTTTATTTAGGAAACAATAAAACATAAGCTATTAGTGGGGAAAGGACTATAGTGATTCATTTGTAACTGTATAACAATGGAAGCTTTTCAAAAAAAAAAAAAGAAAAAAAAAAAACATTGGAAGCATATTCCTTACCAGAATTTAGAATGAAGGGAAAAAAAAAGTGAATATCTTTCCACACAAATGTTTATCTTACCACACATAATTTTTTTTTCCAATTTCGCCCTTATTTTTTTTGTTTTACGCGCGTTCATTCTGACCAAAGTTTGGTCAGAATATGACACATTATTCATACTGAAATATGGTCAGAATATACGTGTTGAGAGTCACACCTATTGATTCTCGACCATATTTTAAATAGAATGTTTGAAGTTTTCCAAACTCATACACAATCGAGCATCATTCTCGATCAATATTGAGTCCGAATACTCTACACATTCGCATTAGAATTGGGTCGGGATAACAACAACAATATAAGAAAGACCACTATTGATTCTCGATCGAATTTGATGAATATTAAAAGTTTTGTACTCAATTTTAGTCGAATGTCTTTCGACCGGTATTGAAGTATGAAAAACATTCAAAATTCCGACTAGAATAAAATCAAGATAATGATCGATTCGACTCAAATTGCGTCGAATGGATCTTTGTGAATGAATTGATTATAAATTGGCCATAATAGTATATATTTTTCGGACTCATTTACGGTCAGAATGGCAGGCGTGTGGAATATCCAAACGAAGCCCACTCTCGGCTCTTGGTAAGTGTAAAACAACATTTGTGTGAAAAGATAGTCCCAAAAAAAATAGTGAAATAATTCTTCTCTAAACGTTAAAAAAAAGTACAAACTTATGAATTAAAAAAAAAATTATGTGCGCATGAAGCAAAAAAGGAAAAAAGAAAAAAAAAAAATACAATACAATACAATTTATTTGTCATCAGCTATTTTTAAGAACTTATCATCAATCTAATTTTTTTTCCATGCTTTGAATTTTAAAACTCAATGATTCGATTTCGAGGTAGTCTTTGAAAATTAAAATGCTGTAATGTTGTTCAAAATTAATTGTCGATATTCAGCTAGTAAATTTCGACAATGAAGCACGTAAATACAATGATATATTAAACAAGATCTCAGAACGAAGTGAAAAATAAAATAAAGAACTGGTGAAATTTATCATATTTGAAAATCTAAATTAACAGATGTGGGTGTTTAAGCCAAAATAACTAAATATGGGTGTTTACATGTGGATAGTAAGGTTTGTGACTTGCTTTTGTCTGGTACTAGACAGTGAAATCTGCCGTTCCTTACACACTCTTTTCAGGCTCGGGAAGTAGTTGCTATACTGCAAACTTCCATCCCAGGCATCTCGCATCCGGATAGGTTGATATGGCATTATGACCGCCACGGTAGGTACACAGTGAAATTAGGTTATTTCTTGGCATTGAGCATTTATGGAGGGTTACGACATGCACTTTTTGATCGTGATTATGCTCGAGCAATCTGGGCAGCTTCACCATTTGGTAGCCAACAGATTCAGCATCGGTCGAATTTTAAATAGTTTTTTGGTGCACTGTTAACACGATACACTTTGGATGAGGCTTGGGTCGAATTTTAAAGAGTTCTCAAAAAAAAAAAAAATGTTAATGACCGGAGAATTTTTTTTTTTTTTTTTTTTTTTTTTTTTTTTTTTTTTTTTGAAAAAAATGATCGGAGAAAACTGAAAAAAATAAAAAAATAATAAAAAAATTAAACAGCAGTAATTTTTTTTTAGTATATATCTTTAGCCTTCGGAAAAAAATGTTTTCTCACAAAACTTATTAGGGTGTACTGTGTACACAGTACATTTAGCTAAAAATATTTTTAGGTGTGTCATATTTCTTAATTGACTATATACTTTAAATGACTCACAGTCCCTAAATCTAGCGATGAAAATGTAAATGTCCAAAATATCAAATCCTATATTTCTCGTCCTTATCTTAATTTAAAGAAGTAAGAGTACCCATTACATATTTAATGTGGTATTGAGTGATGAGGATTTTGATGTACTAAAATGTATGGAATGATGATAAAAATAAAAATAAAAAACAATAAAAATACCTCGTACTGGTTTATTTTAACTCCCTTTTATAATGATGGTTGTTGTTCTTTAATATAATTTTAATTTTAATTTTTACTTTTACTACATACTAATATGTTATGAAATTCATTATACTTTTAATTTATTGCATATGCATAGTGATATAATAATAAGTGGTGATTCTTAGGTTATCTTTGATGAGGCTACAATACTGTATGAAATTGTCCAAAGGTTGCTGAAAATTTTCCTAAACAAAAAAAAGGGTAGTTGAAATAATAAAAAGATTTAAAGGTGTGGGGATGTGGAAGGGTTAAGAAGTTGTTTTCATAAAGCTTAATTGTTGAATGTATTCCTTCAAAAAAAAATTTGTAGAAGGTACGAAGTCTCCGTTTTATGGAGAATATATATATATATATATATATATATATATATACTACCTCCGATCTAAAATATAAGTGGGGATGTTGGTTGAATGGGTTAATTTGAAGTTGTTTTCATATCAAATCTTAATTGTTGAATGTATTCCATAATAAATTAAGGGTAAAAAATGTTAACGTCAGACGCAATGTAGAATGAAACTTTTATGTAGAAGGTACGAAGTCTCCGTTTTATGGAGAATATATATATATATATGTGTGTGTGTGTGTATATACTATATATATGTGTGAATATATAATTCATGCAATAGTCAATGGGTGATAAAATGATTATATATATATATAATACATGGAATAGTCAATGGGTGATAAAATGATAGGGGAGGGTATAATATAAATCAGGACAATGAAAATGTAAATTGAGTTATAAAAATAAATTTATTGTTCATAACCCTAAATTCACTATTTGATGCAGTGAAACTGACCTCAAATCCACTGTTTGCTGTAATGGATATATTCTTTTTAGCCAGAAAAATATTTCAATGTCCACTACACATATTTCTATGTTTGCTTTAAAGATTTATGTCAACTCACTCCAAATCAAAGCATATTTAGGAAGGAGATGATTTCCTTTCAAAGAAAAAACAAACGTAAAGAGAATATTAGGAAATAATGATGAAAGAGATAAAAATAAAAGCTCATAGAATATATTGGATAATAAAGAGGCTCAATTTTAAACCTTATGTAATGACATGAAGAAATTGATCAGTGAATGAAACAATATCGATTTTACATATGATACGCTAGCATATGTAGTGAGTCTCTAATGAGTGATAACTATTAAATTCATTGACTAAAAAACATTTGTATATAATTAATGCAATGTTGTACTGTATTTATTTTCCACTCTTTAATAAATAATGATAGATGTAGAAAAAATACAATAAATGCTGCATTGGAAATGTGACTACCTCAATTATCTTAAAACTCTTTTTGACAATTACCTCGATTTTTTCAAAACGGAGAGTATTCAAATTTTATGTGATCCGTGCATTACACAGGTTTTCATACTAGTATATTTGTAAAGTGATAAAATTTCCTATATATATTTCCGTGAATAAATTTGGGAGGCATTTTGTGGCGGATATGTATGTGTTGAGTTAAGGGGGTCCATGGAGGTTTGGAAGAAAAAAAAACAACACACATCACATTGCAAGAAAAAAAAAAACTGTTTATTCTTTGAGTGACCGGAACTCATGAACTCCTGATCCAGAGACTGGACATTTTGTCTCCTGCATATTTTTTGGTTTTTTGGTTTTTTTTTTTTTTTTTTTTTTTTTTTTTTTAACAAAAGAAAATTCAAGAAAAACGATATGTCCCGGTAGCTGAGTTCATAACTAGAAATACGGCGTTCGAAACACATTCAATAATATAGACTCACGTAAAACATCAGTTTCTTTCACTAAAGTTTACAATAATTATGGAAAGTTGAAAAAAAACAAAACGATAACTGAAAATAGATTTAAGACATTCTCGAAACTTGAATAACATAAAAGACGCGGTAGTGATATTGTGATATCCCACATCGGTAAATAAATTAAGTGAATCTTCCCCGATAAGTGTGAGGCGTAAAGCCGCTTGTCACTCTCGGTTAATTTCTTTTAGCCAAACGATGATCATGATCTAAGAGCGACTGACCAGACATTTATAACTCATTTAAGCTACTACTGAAGACGGCCTGTGCGAGGCGTTAAATATATTCACAACACATTTATACAAATATGTGCGCTATACATTATATCACTATTGATTATGATATTGGGATCTAAATCAATTTATATGTCCCAAAGATTATTAATGATAAGATCATGTGTAGTGACACATGTTGTACACAAATGTATTGTGCATGTATCATTTTCCTATGGGGCCAGAGGCCAGAAGGACAAAATAAGATACAAAATGAGAAAAAGGACAAGAAATAAAAATGGTTGAGAAGGACAAAAACGCTGATGAAGTCGGATTTCACCAGGTATCAGTTCCGGGTGTGATTACTCTAGTGGTAGTTTTCCGGTCACCAGCCAACGCTGAAAGATGAGGTTGTTGTTATGATATTTTGACTGAAATCGAGTTATTCTCAAGCTGCCTACGTATCCAATTGCTTAACTGGAATCAAGTCGGCCGTAGTGTTAGGAAATCACTAGTTTTACGCAGCGGAATTTAAAATTTGATTTCTTTTTCTAGATCGTTCTTCGTTTAATGTAATAAACACGTTAAGTAGTTTGACGGTTATACCTCAGATGATCTATAAGATCGTCGCTTTGACCGTCAACGGAGTAGTAGTTCAGTCGCAAGCCGTCCACGCGTCCGGCCTCTATCGCTAATCCACACGAACCCCTTGCCGGAATCCTCCTTGGATTGCTATCGGAAAAACTCCGGTTGCTAGACTGACCTTTTTCCTCCCTCACAAACTCATTATGGATTGCTCTCTATTTTACACAAGAACTATGAGCTCTTGCAATTTTGATGTACAAAAGAACTTGACACCCACCTCTTATTTATAGTTGAAAGTGGCGCCCCATATGTGTGTAGGAGAAGAAAACATTTTCCCAATAAAATAAGAAAAATCAATTAGATTGATTTATCTCTTTAATTATTATTTATTTTGTCAATATCTTATATTGAATATAATTATCTTATTACCATAAATCTATTTTTTCAAAATCAATCAATATCATATATTAATATTATGGCAATCTTATTAATTAAAGTGCACAATCCAAGTGTATCTCATACACTTAAATGTAGTGCCCATGTGCCAAATAATTTGCTTCCTAATATTCTTTAATTAATATAGTTTGTATATAATTAATATCTTGTATTTTATTTATTCATAATAAATAAATACCACCATATTAATTTACCACCATAACCTTTATAGTCTAGAGATAAACTTTCCTTATTTGGTTATCAACTATAACCGCATTTTAATCCGACTCGATGTTCATATGTGTGTGACCCGATAGGCTTCCGAATATGTTGGCGTAGAGACACAAAGTGCAATTTACTAAAATGCCCTTCATACCTAACGATCACGGGATAGCGTCTAGCAACACACCGTGACCCCCAATCATCGGAAGAGTCAAAAGCAATGACTACTACCTTTCATGTGAAGCAGTTACCGTGTAACTTACAATCCTATCGCTGAATTAATATCCATACGATCGTATCTCGAGTGTCAATACATTGACGATCGTATCTTATAATCTGGATATCATGCTCTTTCGGAATAACACATTTACTCCTACTTTGCAAAGATTCTCGAGAGCTAGACATTCTTTATAAGAAGGTCATTTCGAATATTCGATCTCAATCATAGGATACGCGATTCCCGGACGACCAATCATGTATACTCCGCATGCTTCAATATCATACCAATCACTACCGCATGATCGCCCCGTGGTTAGGAGAAATCTCAATAGTGTCAAAGCATGACAATCCACACCGTGATGCCACGAAGACTCCGGTCAAAAGGATAATTACACAACCGCCACATAGTGTGACACTTAATGTAAGTGGGTCGGTCTAACGTCGCGCATTCTAAATACACGTCCACGTGCATACCCAAGTGTCCCTACACTTCGATAGACGAGATCTATCCCTATCTTCTAAAAGATAGAAGACATCCAATACGTCTTAGTCCGATTATACTATCAATGTCCCGTTTGATAATATGTAAGACTAGAGACATTTAAGTACCAACCTTGTTATAGTGATTAGAGATCTCATCAACCATAATCACTATCATGGTTTCTCTATCACAGATTGATACTAGGGACGTTACTATATATATACAACAAATAATATGAAGATAAACAATATATAATAACATAAGTGCTTTTATTAATCATAATAAAGTTATTACATGAACTAAATAGACTGTAAATGACCCGACCCTGTCGGATCCGGTCCAACCCGATTGGGTTTAGGACACCTTTCCAACACGTAGTTCTTGTAGCGGTTTAAATAGAGAGTCTAAACCCTAATTTTGCCGTATCCTCCAAGGATTCGGTTAAGATTAGATTTGATTTGAACTCCTAATTATTAGGAGATAATGATTCTTTAATATTGAGTTATGAATCAGAGCCTTAATAAGGCTAGGTTCATTTCTCACGTTTATCCCTGCTAAATGGACATGTGCGTATAAATGCGTGACCGCTCGGTCCTGTTGGATGGATTAGTACGGTCGCACTCTGCGCATTCCTTGTGGACCGACCGTCCTGCGGTGGTCAGTATTAGGGAGGTTGTTCGCCCTCAGGGTCTATAGTCGCCCCTGGTCAGACTTCCTCTCTTTGGTCGGGAAACTATCCCTACTCAACCTATGATTAGCCAATATTTGTATGACGCGTGGCTTTGGCCTGAGCCGACCATCATCATAAGCCCCCCAGGTCGGCCTGGGTCTTTAGCCTGAGGCGATCTGCTTCCGACCAAACTTGGTTGTGACTGGGCGGCTCTACTTGTTGGTGTCGATCGTGACACTATGACGCGTCATACACTATTGCGATTGTCATTATTAGCACGAGAAACAAGGCGTCAGTGCCTGCTAACGTCAGATGGGCCGTTAACCAAGGCGTCGCTTGGGGTTATAAACTGTCTCCTCAAACGTCCGTTCTCCATTATTATTGCTGTTATTAATTACAAGCCGGGTGTAAAACTGAAGTCTCTCCCTTCTTCCATTTATGCAAGTAAGTACCTTCCTTTCTCCTTTGTGTTTTCGATTGTTCTTTACTTTGCGATTTATGAGGGTGAGATACTTCACTCCTTTCGACGAGTCAGTTGATAGAGAATTAAGCCCCAAATCTTTAGATTTTGAGCCTGAGGAGGTATCTGCCACCCAACCCCTTTTTACTTCGTCTTGTCCGGCCATTTCTTACCAGTATAATCTATTATCCGGGCTTGTCCCTAGGCATACTGTGCCCCCAGTCTCCAGGGATTCTGCGTTTGTGAGACACCTTAAGGCCGTTTCCGCAACCCAATCCATAATGGGTAGTTTTGGAATCGAACCCATCATTTCCCAGCATACTATTGATTATCTCTGTAACCAATACCACATAGATGCATACAGATTTGCTCCCCGCATTCCTATTAGTCCGCCGTCGAGAACCGACGCACGGGTCGTCGGCCGGTACGCGTCTGAGCCTCCCCCTGATTACTGTGCCGTTTATAATGAGCAATTTGAATGTGGCATGAGGTTGCCTCTATGTCCCGCTATTGTGGCCACTCTCCGCCACTATGAATTGGGAATTGCCCAACTTGCCCCAAATGGGGTTCGATGTATTGTAGGTTTTGCTATCTGGTGCCGTTTGGTACGGACTAGATTCTCAGTTAGGCTGTTTCGGACGTTTTATCGGCGCTGCAAGGTTCCCAACTCTCCGGGGTGGTACTATTTTCTTCGCCAACCGGGTCCTCTGCTAGATATTCCCATCCAACATGCCGGGAAAACGTCCTTCAAGCGATGGAAAGGTAGATTCTTTTTTGTTCATCACGAGAGGAATGCCGGATTGGGTAGATGGAACACTGCCACGCTCGACAAGGACGAGACCCCTGATATGGACGATCTGAGGGACTGGATCCAACTTATCAGGCAGTTGGATATCTTTAAGAATTGCCAAAACTATCCTTCCGAGCTCATTGATCGAGCTCGGTTACATGAGGCCGGACCCGAGCCGTACGCACCACTTACAGAGGACGAAGAGAAATCTTGTAGGATTTTGCTGTAACTGTTGATTTCCTTTCTTGTATAATTGTATTTTATGTATCTTACTTTTGTTTTCTTTGCATAGTGGCCGACTTGGCGCATTTACTATCTGGAGCAGGAGCTAGAGCTGACGATGTTCAGCCTGAAGAAGCCTTGGTCGATCCTTCGACCCAGATTAATCTTGAAACTTTGCCGATCAGATCATCCGGTGCAGCGCTAGGCTCTGCCGCCGTCCAATCCCTTGCTGAGCAGTCGGATGACGCTATGCGCAACCCACAGCGGTCTGTGGAGGAGGATGTGATTGCTACTGATCTTCCCTCTGACCAAGAGGAGGTTTCTGGTCTAGCCCCCATGCGCCGATCAGATCAGGGGGCTCAATCAACTGTTGTAGAGCCGTCTCATAAGAGAGGACGCCCTGACTTGCTTATGGCTGGACCTGCCGGGGCGAGCAAGGTGAAGCTCCCACAATTCAAGCCGCTCTTCACGCTATGTCCACTGTAGATTTGGCAGAGATGGTACGATTTCACGTCTCTTTACGCTGCTGCTTTCTTTTTTTTTATGTATATCTGCTTATACACATTATCTTACCCTATGATTGTGCTCGGTCAGGGTGCTCGTATCGGTCAAGAGGTATTTGACAGTCTAGCCAAGTCCAAAGTTGTTGCTGATGAGCACGAGAGGACAGTGTCTGAGCTGAAGGGTTCCATGAAGAAGTACAAAGACTTGTACGAGTCCAAGAAAAAAGGCCTAGGTCGATCTCAAGACCAAACATGAACTGGAGATGCAGACTCTACATGCGGCACATACTACAGAAGTGCAGAATTTGGAGGCACAGCTGACCACGGAGGCAGAGGAAAGAGCAAGAGTGGAAGAGAGTTTGAAGGCGGCGCAGTCTGCTCGTAGCGCTCTGGAGAGTTCCGTCCCTGCGCTTGTGGCCAAGGGCATCCGGGACTATTACAGTACTGCCCATTTTGATGGGGTCCTCTCTGCTCTCCTCATCCCTATAGTCAATCATGGGTACTCTATGGGGATTGACGATGCTCGTACGCAGTTCGCAGGCCTTGAACTTTCCAAGTTGAAGAATGCAAGTCTATATAAGCCGGGCATAGGGCAAATGTATAACGAGCGTCTCAAGGAGCTCAAATCGGGGGTTGATATTGTTCAAAAATACCCTGCTGCTCCTTCTCCCAAGCCAGCCACTCCAGCTACCTCTGTGCCTTCAGAACAAGATGTCTCAGCTGGTGGCTCCCAGCCTAAATCTGTTTAATATGCTTATGACCTGCTCTGCGGTCTGTTATTTTAATATTTCTGATATCTGTAAAGACTTGTGAAAAAATTTTATGTGCAAGAGGAAGAGCACTCATGGCTGTTCCTTTTTTACCTTTATTTTAACTTTGCCTTGTTTTGCCTTGTCTTATCCATGTGTGCCCCTTTCAAGCATGCTCTGTCTATTTCTGACGTAGCATGTTTGAGAGTTATCTGTTCCTTGTTTGATCTGTTTAAGACAGCTCTGTTTAAAATTTAATTTAATTTAATTTTTTTTTGAGTGCTTAGTCTCTGAGCTTTGCTTTTGGCAGTTTATTCTTTATTACGCTCAGTCTCTGAGCCTATTCCACCTTTGGCAGTTTATTCTTTAATAGCGCTCAGCCTCTGAGCTTATTCTGCTTTTGGCAGTTCAATTTTTACGTAGAAACCATGTATATAAACGTTATAGAATAAATCAATGCAAATTTTATTGAAAAAATAAATGGTTGCAAAGGCAACTTATTACAGTCTCGTACTACGGATAATATTAAAAAGATTAAACAGCCTTGAACCTGTCTCAGGTGTAGAATCGTCTTAAGTTGGACGCGTTCCAACTTCGGGGAATGGTCTTCCCTTGAGAGTTTGCTAACTGATAGGCGCCTTTCCCGTGCACCTTGATGACCTTGTACGGCCCTTCCCAATTTGGCTGTAGCTTGCCCTGAGAGTCCTGTCTGCTAATTTCATTCTTTCGAAGGACCAAATCCCCTACTTTAAAGTACAAATCTTTCACTCGAGCGTTGTAATATTGTGCGATCAGTTGCTTGTACTTTTCCATTCTTATTAAAGCTATATCACGAGTTTCTTCTAATTCATCTTTCAGGTGTCTAAGCTCAGTCTCTTGATCTATCTGGCTATACAGCTCTGCTCTGGGCGAAGGTAATCCAATCTCCGCCAGAATAACTGCCTCACATCCATATGATAGCAGGAACGGGGTTTCGCCTGTGGCCGAGTTAGGTGTCGTCCTGTATGCCCAGAGGACATTGGGCAATTGCTCGACCCAGTGCTCTCCCTATTCTTTTAACCTCTTTTTTAGACCTGTCTTGATTTGTCTGTTGGCTTGCTCAACCTGCCCATTTGCTTTCGGGTAACCTATAGATGTGAAGTGCTGAGTTATTCCAAGTTCTGAGCACCATTCTCGGACAGCTCTATCCTCAAACTGCGTACCATTGTCTGATACCAAATGCTTAGGGATCCCATATCGACAAATCACATTCTTCCATAAGAACTTTTGAATCGCTCTACCTGTTATTGATGCCAAAGGCTCCGCCTCTACCCATCTTGTGAAGTAATCAATAGCTACTATCAGAAATTTCAAGTTACCCGGTGCTCTGGGCAAGGGGCCGACCAAATCCACTCCCCATTGGTCAAAAGGCCACGGGGATACCAAAGGAACCATTTGTTGTGACGGTTGGTGTTTGAGATTATCATGCACCTGGCATGTTTTACAGGCCATTACCAATTCGCGAGCCTCTGCACCCATGGTCGGCTAGTAGTATCCGAAGAGCCTGCATTTACGAGCTAAAGCTCTCGCTCCCATATGACTTCCATAGATTCCCAAGTGGATTCCTCGAAGTAGATAGTTCCCCTCTTCCTCGGTGGCACAACGTAGCCACGGTGATATAAAAGATCTGCGGTATAATATATCATTAAACAACGAATACCTGCTTGCTTGAAGCCTTATTTTTCGGGCCGAGACTCTGTCTTCTGGAACCACGTTGTTTTTTAGGAAAGCTACTATGGAATCCATCCATGTAGCTCTCTGGTCGATCTGGTGAGCCTCTTTTTGCTCATAGCTTCGCTCTGCCACTTGCTCGATCAGAACCTTCTTATCTGAGAAAAAAATTGACGCTAATTTAGATAATGCATCCGCACGAGCGTTCTTAGATCTATGAATTTGACCCAGTTTGACATCCTCAAATTGCAAAATCAGTGCTCTGGCCATACAAAGATATCTCCTCATAGTGTCTTCCTTTGCTTCATATTCCCCCTTAACATGGTTGACCACCAGCTGGGAATCACTAAATATATGTAATCTCTTAACTCCCAATTTTACGGCAAGTTTGAGTTCCGTAATGAGCGCTTCATACTCAGCCTCATTATTGGTTGCCTTAAAGTTGAAACGCAATGCATAAGGAAACTCTTCTCCCTTCGGACTACAGAGCAGAAGGCCTGCTCCCGCTCCCTCTTTATTGGACGCTCCATCCACATATTACGTCCACTGGTCAACGGACTTGTCGGTCTGCTTCTACTCGAGAGTTATGGCTATTCCTTCAGCTATGAAATCAGCCAAGGCCTGAGCCTTAATGGATACTCTAGGTCTGAATTCCAGGTCATAGGCAGCCAACTCGACCACTCACTTCGTTAATCTTCCCGACGCCTCTGGTTTATCTAGAATCTTCCGGAGCGGTTGGTCAGTCATGACCACTATAGGATGGGCTTGAAAGTATGGTTTCAATTTCTTGACGCATGGACTAAAATTAACGACAACTTTTCTGCGCTTGTATACCTCACCTCTGGCCCTCGAAGGTCCTTACTAACATAAAAAATTGGTTTTTGAGTGTTATCCTGATCACTCACCAGGACTGCACTCAATGCTTCTTGGCACGCTGACAAGTATAGGTATAGAGTTTCTCCCTCCTGCGGTAGCGGTAAGAATGGGCAGGTTTGTGAGGTATTTTTTCAACTCTTCAAATGCCTTCTGGCATTCTTCATTCCAGTCAAAGGGGTTTGCTTGCCTTAAGATTTTGAAAAAAAAGGAGAGCCCTTTGCGCCGACCGCGAGAGGAATCTATTTAGGGCGGCCATACGCCCTGTCAATCTTTGTACTTCTTTAATGTTCTTCGGTGGAGCCATACTCTGTATGGCCTCTACCTTGTCTGGATTTGCTCTTATACCTTCCTTGGATATCATGTACCCAAGGAATTTTCCTGACCGTACCCCGAACGTACACTTTTTTGGATTAAGGCGCATTTGTGTTTGCCTTAGCACTCCAAAAATTTCTCTGACATCAGCCACGTACTGCTCGAGAGACCTGCTCTTGATTAATAAGTCATCCACGCAAAACCTCCATGCTCTTCCCTATTTGTTTCTCAAATATTTTATTGACGGCTCTCTAATACGTGGCTCCAGCGTTCTTGAGGCCGAACGGCATAGTAAGATAACAGAAGGTCCCTCTTTCTGTGATGAAAGATGTCTTCTCCATGTCCTCCGGAGCCATGGCTATCTGATGATACCCCTTGTATGCGTCTAAAAACGCAAAGACTTCATATCCGATCTCGCACTGAGCGCTTTCATTCTTTCCTTCACTGGTGATTTTGGCGCTCGTGAGCCCCGAGTCTAAATTCATGGAGTCCCTGTTTCTTTGCAAGAATTTCTTTACAACTTGTGATCATTGTTTGAGTAATTTCTTTAATATATTTGTTGAGCACTTGACTTGTCCATAAAATCAATGCCTCTGCACATCAAAGACTTGGGCCTCAAAGGCATCTCCATCCTATTATCAGGGCAAAAGGCTTGAAGATCTTTAAACATGGCTCTGGAAGGATTTTGCAGACACTGGGTGCTCAGAAGTGACCAATGTGGACCACTACATGACATTGCTCCAAGATATCCAATTGTTCATGCTCCGAACGCACTTTCACAAACAACCCGCCCTAATATAGAGCATGATCTCCCATACGTTATTTTAAGTCACCGAAAATTTCTTCCTTTCCTCGCACGTCATCTCTTCTAAATGCCCACTTCAAGTAGTTGGCGAAAGGTCCCATATTAATTGCTCGGAAAGTCAATGCCTATCTCCTTAGGGACTTCGCCACCTCATCAAAGGTCACTACAACATTATCACTATCTCCCAAAGAATAGGATCGTAATCCATCCCGAGTAACCTTGGCATGGGCTCCATAAGGTAGCGTGAGGTCGTTGCGTGATCTGGCCCGCCGCCACCATGGACCTCAAGATAACTTCCTGATTTGTCTAAGAAACACCGCCAAGAATTTTCTCACTCTATGGCGCATCCGACTAGGCATAATCAATCGTTCGAACTTTTTGTCAATTCTACGCCTTGAATCGCGCCACTCGCGTAGTTGCGAGGCATCGCACATTAATTCAAAAGGCGAAATCTTGGTAAGATTAAAATAGGTACACCGGTAAGCTTATCCTTTTAAGCTATTAAAGCTTTCTTACACCCATCATCGAAACAAGAACTCCACTTCCTCTTTTCGACGGAATAACGGCTTTGCTATCGTCCGAAAAGTCTTTAATGAATTGTCCGATAAGCCCACATGTCCCGTGAATCCTGTTACCTCCTTCCTTGCCTTGGGTACGTTCTCCTCAATAGGCTTTACTTTAGCTTTATCCACACGAATACCGTCGGTCACCTCGTCCCAAACAATCTGTTCTCTAGAAAATGGGCCAAGACCAAATTTTTCTCAACACAACGTTACCATATCTGACATTTCATATGAGCTCAAAAAGTCATCCATGAAGACCATAAATTGCTAAGCCAGCATGCATCGCTCCGAATACGCTGCCGCCGGTGCACAAAAGTGCCAGATGGACAAGTAAATGTGGTCTTTCTGGTCGCGATGGCTATCCGGAAATGTCCAGTATCCATCGATTTCGACCGTAGAAGTTGGTCAATGATCCTTAAGCGGTGATTCATTTTAACTCGCTCACATAGCCATTCTTCCCCTTTTTAGATATGTATTTAAGTGTTCAACTGGCGTAAAATGTCAAGCCATTTTATGATCTCACTTTTTGACAACTCCTCCTCGCACGTCTTCGCCTCGCTTTGAGGTTGTCTGACCTTTCGCTCCATCTTACAAGACACACGACTGGCTGATTATCCGATAGCGCCCTGCCTTCCGACCTCGAGGATATAAAGCTCCATCAATTGATCAATTACAGGCTTCTTGCTCCGGCTCAGCTTAGGGACATCGCCACCCTATCACCGTCTTTTAAGAAGATGTAGTGGTCGCTGATGGTTTTAACTGCAACTCTTTCTTTGTCGATAATTCCGGTCATTTTGGCGACCTCATAAGTCTCGAGCTTGAACCGGTTGGAACTGAAACACCACATCTTCCCGAAGTGTCGCTTTTCGTAGCTGTATTTATGACATCATCTGAAATAATCGCAGCCACTTTCCATTTGTTCCTTAAACCATAGCTGAAGTTCTTAACCTTCAAGCTCTTCGCATTGCCAAGAATCCAACTCCTTCCGGTAGTTTCGTTCGAATTCTATTTCTTGCCCAACTACTCAAAAACTTCGGCCTAGTATAGGTTAAATCGGCCTCGGGTTGATCTTGTTCGAATCATTCTCGCCGTACCCTGCGCCCCATTTCCGATCACTTGAAGCAAATCCTCGCAAGTTGTCGACATTCTACAGTGTTTATTCGATGTTGTTCGTGAAAATAGGATATCCAGTAAGCTTATCTCCGTTAAGCTATTAAAAGCTTTCTTACACCCACTTCCAACAAGAACTCCACTTCAATTCGTGAGATCTGGTTATCAAGCTTTCTTGTGCCAAAGTCTTCCTTGAAAGAGCCGATAGGAAGTGTCCCCAACTCGGGAGTGATTTGGCCACTTTAAGTCTTGGTGAAGGCGAAGTGTTTGATCACTACTTTTCGCTTTATCTCACTGCTACCGTAATCCGTGGCCGCGCGTCCTTGGAAAAACTAGATGTTTAACGTGAATATGGCGTTTTAACACAACCACCGTTCAGCGGCTAGTTCGATTCATCACCTGAGTGGACACCTCAGCCTTTGTCCACCCGAGACTTCGCCAGAAAATCAATGGCATTACATCCAGAGGCCCTCCAATATTTGGACATTGTGAACGATGTGGCCTTCAATCAAAAAATTATAAACGATCTCTCGAATTATAATTAAGTGCATCAATTGAAAAGATCACAACTTTGAACAATATTTTCATATAAATTCAAATCAAACGATAGTTTCAAGCCGATCTCTCGATTCAATAAAACATAAACAATATAAAGCAATATCTAATTGACTTAAAAACGATAACTTTACTCACTAAAAGTATGGCTAAAAATCTCTCTAGTTGGTGTTGATGTTGATCGGTTTCATCCGTTGTCCCACCGCTGATGTGCTAGGCCAACAACCATGATGTTAATCATGATCATTGGGATGGAGAGATTTATCTTTAAATCTCCTCTTTTGAATGATGCGGCTGCTGCTGCAATTATGCGTCTGTGTAGGTCTGCTGTGTAATGTTGTCTCCCCTTTATATTGCCATTTATTCCGTAAAAGAATTGAAGTCAATCCCCTTTTTTTATTTTTCATTTTTTTCCTTTCCTTTATTTTCTCCTCACGTCAAGAAAAACAATTGAAGGCAATCCCCAAATCTCTCCTTTTATTGCCATCCACGTGAGAAAAAAAGAAGACCATCCTTTAATCCCATCTACCAGGCTATCGATCCTCCTTAAGTATCTAACAATCCTTTGGGCACGCCTTGTTTAAATCAATAAAGTCTACACACATATGCCAAGATCCATCTGGTTTCTTAACTAGAAATAGTGCATTGGCTAACCATTCAGATATACCACCTCTTTTTAATTATACTGCGCGCCAAGATCCACTTTTTAACTACCTCTTTATACCACCTCTTTAATTATACTGCGTGCGCCTCTACTCTTCTTTCTGAAAGCGAAACATCGCCTCTTCTGCCGGACGGGTTTTCTGCTTGGGTCTACGTTCAGACGATGTAATGCCAGGCTGGGCGACAGACCGGGCATATCAGCTGCGGTTAGAGCGAAAACTTCTCTATATTCTTTCAATAAATCGATCAGACTCTGTCTGTGTGGTTCTGGAATCCATGCTCCGACGCCGACCCTGTCTTCTTGGTCTTCCCATAGGGATTCTTGTGTTACCTCATCATTGGTTAACCATCTTTCCTCTTCTTCTGGGACGAGTTCGTCAATAAGGACCTGTTGTACCATCATTTTGTGGTTTATGGTGGCGGTATAGCAGCTCCTGGCTGTATCCACTTCCCCCTTTATTTCCGCAGTCCCTTATACAGTGGGGAATTTCATGCTGATATGTGCATGGGAGATTACCGCTCGAAGATCTATCAAAGCGGGTCTTCCCAATATGACATTATATGCCGAGGCCGATCGTACCACCACGTATTCGACCATAAGAGTCCTGCTCTTTCTTCATCGTCAGAAAGTTGTTGGCAGCTTAATCATACCAACAGCGAACCCAAACAACGGGGCTGAGACTGGAGTTAGCTCGGTGTCCCGTATCTTCATGGCCTGGCATACCAATAGGTACAGAACGTTTACCGTGCTCCCTGTGTCCACACACACTCGTTTCACTGTGTGCTTATTAACTACCAACTCAATCACTAGCCCTTCGTTGTTGGGAACTAGAGGAAGAGGATCCCCTGGTCCGTACACTATCTCTCCCGACAATTTTTGCTTCTTACCTGTTTCAGGCGATGAGCCTTTGGGATTGCTGCTTTCTCCGGGTGGTCTGGATCCTGCCGGACCGCCCGTAATGGTATTGATGGGTTAATTATCTATGTGTCCTTCAGGGTCTGGAGAAGGATCTCTCCTTCGCTTTTGGTCTGCTCTACCATCATTTCCTTGATAGTAATTTCTCCTTTTGTACTCTCTTCTACCTCTTGGGTTAGGATTCCACGTTCGGTCAATTGCTTCATCAATTTTTCCTTCCAAAGCCGCAACATCTATGTCTCTGATCAAGTCTCAACAGTTCTCTGAATCATAACCCACATCCTTGTGATATTTGCAAAACTTTGTCTGGTCCCTTTTTTCGATTGGCCCCCTTAGAGGTGGAGGAGTTCGTGCTATTCCTTTTCTTTCCATTAAGGCGAGCACCTGCTCGCGTGATCGATTCAATGGCACCATGTCCCTGTCTTGGAGATCTCACTTTTTCCCGAGCCTGTCGGTAATGGGAGAGGTCATCCTTTCCCATACTTGCCTTCGCTCCTTCTCGGGTTGCCGTGTCGTCTTTCCCGTTCTAGGGTCTGCCTTTTCTTGCTCTCTTTTGAGTCTGTTGGCTTCTTCCCCTTGACAATGTTTGAAGACCGTTTCTACGCAATCTTCCATAGATAGTGGGGGTTTACTGTTGAGCTTGACGTATAGTCGACCCTCACGTAGCCCTGCTATAAAGGATGTAACTATCAGATGTTCATCAGCCCCCTGTACTTGTCTTGATTCCTCATTGAACCTTTTTAGGAATTGTAGCACACTTTCGTCATGCTTTTGCTTCAACGTAAGCAAGTGAGTGGCGTTCCTCTGGAACGGACGTGCTGTGATGAAGGCATGCATAAACTTTCTGGCTAAAGTAATGAAGTCATTAATGGATTTGGGTGGTAGTTTCCTGAACCACTCCCGAGCCCGACCGGTCAATAACTCAGGAAACGCTTTGCACTTCATCTGGTCGGCCGCGTTGTACAAGGTCATATGCGTCAGGTATTGGTGCATATGATCGTTGGGGTCTTTTGTCCCATCGTAAGGATCCATCTTTAGCATCTTAAATCCTGGGGTCTGGGGTAAATTCTACCTGCTCGGTAAAAGGAGATTCAAAAGAAAAAGGAGTTTTACCCAGGATAGCATCCAGTTCCATACGGGCTGCATCTCTAGCTTGTTCTTTGATTTCTCTCCGGCCTGGGATGGAACTGGTGGACAGAGCCTCGGCATGCTCTTCTCGTGAAAAATTGAGGGCCTTTTCCTTCTCATCCATAATTGGGTTTTCCTTGGTGTGCGTTTCCCCTGTGATATCTTCCCCCTGACTTTAAAAGCGTTTGTCAGAATTGTTTTGAAGGTGGCCGGATTAAGGTTTGACAACGCCTCCACCTGGGGTGGTGGTGCCGTATGTTAGGAAATCTACGCGGGAACGCAGCGGAATTCAAAATTTATTTCCTATCGACCCAAGATCGACTTCGTTTAAGCAATAAACAAACAAGCTAAAGACGGTGGTTACCTTGGTTGATCTATAAGATCGACGCTTTGACCGTCTAAGGAGAGTAGTTCTGCATAGAGCCGCCCAAGTGTTCGGCCTCTACCGCTAGTCCACACGAATGTACCCGCCGGAATCCCATCATGGATTGCTATTGGAAAACTCCGGTTGCTAGACCGGCCTTTTTCCCCTCTCTCCAACTCTCTATAGGATGCTCTCTATTTTACACAAGAACTATTAGCTCTTGGAATTATGATGTACAAAAGAGCTTGACACCCACCTCTTATTTATAGTAGAAGGTGGCGCCTCCAATAGAGTGGAAAAGAAGAAAACCTTTTCCCAATAAAATAAGGAAAATATAATTGATTGATTTATCTCATTTATTATAATATCTCATATTAAATAAATCTAGGATATTGTCAATATCTTATATTGAATATCTATCTTATTACCATAAATCTATTTTTCCAAAATCTATTAATATCTAATATTAATATTATGGTAATCTTATTAATTAAATTACATGTAATCCAAATGTATCCAAATACACAAAAGATGCGCCACATTATGCCAATTCACGTGTGTCAATACACACACAATCTTTGGCCATATATTTAATTAATAATAACATGATCAAATAGTTTGGCAAAATCTATGTGTGTCACAAACACACATTTTTCGCCATATATATATAATATATATATTTTTATTTAATCAACATAATTAATATCTTGTATTATATTTATTCATAATAAATAAATACCACCATATTAATTTACCACTATAACCTTTATAGTCTCGAGATAAACTTTCCTTATTTGGTTATCATCTATAACCACATTTTAATCCGCTAGATGTTCTTATGTGTGTGACCCGATAGGCTTCGAATATGTTGGCCGTAGACACAAAGTGCAATTTACTTAAAATGCCCTTCATGCCTAACGATCACGGGATAGCGTCTAGCAACACACCGTGACCCCCAATCATCGGAAGAGTCAAATGCAATGACTACTACCTTTCATGTGAAACAGATTACCGTGTAACTTACAATCCTATCATTTGTAATAATATCCATACGGTCGTTAGTCGAGTGTCAAAACATCAACGACCGTATCTTATAATCTGGATATCAAGCTCTCTCAAAGTAACTCATTTACTCCCACTTTGCAAAGATTCACGAGTAAGACATTCCTTATAAGAAGGCCATTTCGGATATTCGATCCCAATCATAGGATACGCGATTCCCGGACGACCAATCATGTATACTCCGCATGCTTCAAAGATCACACCCAATCACTACCGCATGATCGCCCGTGGCTGTGGAAACCTCAATAGTGTCAAAGCATGACAATCCACACCGTGATGCCATGAAGACTCGGTCAAAGGATAATTACACAACCGTCACATAGTGTGACACTTATCTCGTGTAAGTGGGTCGATCCTAACGTCGCATTCTCTAATACACGCCCACGTCACCCAAGTGTCTCTACACTTCGATGAGCGAGATCTATCCCCGCCTAAAGACAGAAGACATCTAATACGTGCTAACTGTTCATACTATCAATGCCCTGCTTAATAGTACATCGCCTAGAGACATTTAAGTATCAAACTTATTAAAGTGATTAGAGATCTCATCAACCATAATCGCCTATCATGGTTTCTCTATCACAGTTTAATACTAAGGACGTTATCATATAACAATTCACAATTGGTTCTTTAAAAGAACAAATATATGACAACAGAAAAGCCATTTAATATATGTATAAACATAAAGAAATAGTATAAATGATCCGACCCGGTCGGATCCGGTCCAACCCGATTGGGTTTAGGACACTATTTCAACAATCTCCCACTTGGCCTAAAACCAATCACTCGTACACACGAGACCAAGTTGAAACACAAGAATCTCATGCAATACTCGCAACTAGCCCTAGCCATGAACGGATCGCCATCCGTGGGGACTCAGACTATCTTCATATCACGTTCCATATGATCAAGTCAAAGGAACCGCCTCAACACACACACGAATCTCTGACGAGACCCTGGTCCTTGCTTCAAGCAATGAATCCACTTACTATATCAACTATATAGAAAAGGTGGAAGTACCATACAAGGTTCAGGAATGAACCTTCTAGATCCATGTACTGCTCCCGCTGCGCCTCTAAGGCACTACTGTGTTTTGGCCTAGTTGTAGAATTTACAGTGACCCATAGCCAAGAACATTTCCAGCTCACTGTATCACTTAATCAAAGTGATTGCAAACCCAGACTGTAGCTCCCACTCGCCTTCATAAGACTCAGGATATATGTCTGTATAACTATATTTATTTAATTCCAAGTTTTAATAAACTAGGAAACTTTCCTTAACTTGTTTAAGGATATTCTCGACATTCACCAGATTTACTTTCATACTTGCTCATGACAGTCCATGAACTATGAACATCCGGCATTTCCTTTACGATGGTTCCTATCGCAGTAGCGAAGGAAACCTTCCATAAGCATCATCTTTCACCTTATCTTTAGGACTAACGTCCTAACACAGACAGATCTTGCGATCTATGCTAAACTTCTTTTAGCATCACATCTATATAGGTAAACAATAATCTAACAGCAGTTAAATCTATCACTATAGATTCTCATTTCTAAAATAAGAACTGCTAATCCAAGTGCTTTCGTAAAGACCTTGAACTACCAAACATTAATTGACTGTGACATGGGGTGATGATTCCTGTGAGAGATATCTAATACCTTACTCAAAATCGTAACATACTCCCACTATCCATCTTGCACATTGGGCATATCCTTCTTTTGACTAAATCAAAACTCCTTTGATTATCAAACAAAGAAATTGTCTAGAGAAACTTGTTTGAGTCCATAAATGAATCTCGTGGACTTACATATCATGTTATTGTCTATGAACATCGAGCTTTCTGCCCAACGTCTTCAACATTATCATATAGTCATGATACGAAGTTACAACAAGCATAGTCTGAATAGAACAGAGCACAATTTGCCAAAGATAAAGACAATTATAAGGTTTACACCTCATGCCCTTCACCGTCCACTATAGCCTTATGGTAATCATATTACTATCCATGTCGACCTTTTCAGGGGACACTCCCCTTAGGTAAGACAGACTAGGTTCACAACCTGGTTGTCACCGATGGAATCTAATTCGAGATATTATGGCTCCTAGCCATATCTCTCAATATTGCCTCTCAAACATTCTTTCATAAGTCGTGAGATATTCATTCTTCAAGATGAACATACCAAAGAAATTTTTTTTCAGGCTTAAGGTCATCCACGGACTTACGAGAACTTTTGTGTGCACTGAGCGAAGATCTACACCTCATTGCTATGTGGCGTCCGCTCACGCCTTCACGTGGTTGAATATATCTTTGTGGATCTCAAACTGCTTTGAGATCTCGATTCACTCCCACTGCTTCTTTTGGAAGAAACACTTCCTCTAAGAGGCGACATGTTTGGAGACAAACACATTTTGCTCCAGCGGACGAGTAAATAATATCTAGCGTACTTGCTAAGATATTCCACAAAGTTGTATATGCCGTACTAGGCTCCAAGCCTTTCTGGACTTTGCCTATGACAACTTCAAATCATCGGTTAGATAGATTTGACATTATCCTCTCCCATATCTAATATGGAATCTATTCAACCTTTATCTTTGGAACTCGGTTAAGTATAAGGCACTATCCCGAAGCGGGTAAGGGATACTTCGCATGGCTTGCGTCTCACATTTATCATATAAAGTGTTGTTTCCATTTTGGGAACACAATCTAATTGCGTATCCAAAAGATGGTATCCTTCAAGGGAAAAATCTTATTCCTTTTCAGACGACTTCTGAAACACCCTTCAGGTATTAATTACTTCAATCCAATTGAAGATTAATTCCTAAGTAGCTCATCAATCTCATATTCGCATTAGCTCGAACTTTTCGGCTTTCCGAATTATGCACTTCACTGAGTACACTTGACTATTTCTAAAAATAGTTATAGAGATTAACAAATAATTATTTGTAGCATTAATTGTCATAAGCCAACAAACATCGGTATGTTTAGGCTTTAGACAATTTTTCTAGATCTTACAACCTTTTCGAAAAAGGGTATTTTAGTCCTCTTTGGATAAGATACGTATAACCCACATGATTCATAATCATATGGTTCAACATCATCGAAATGACGTTTAATTACACGCTTCCCTTCCGGAGAGACTATGTCTGAGTAACCACAAATCAAGGATAATAACCATACAAATATTTAGTTGAGATCTTATCTCATATATCAACTATATAGTGACATCAATCTAGTATGTTGGATTCAAAGTGACCTTCCAACTTTATCGAATAACATTTATTCTTTACAATTGAATATGTCTCTCAAATCCTGACGGATAACCAGAAAAATACGTTCTTCATAAGAACCGAACATAATATCATTTATTTAGTTCCTTATCGCTTTACTAGATCCGCAATATGGTAAGTGTTACAACGTTTGCTTCACCTTCCATATCTCAGATTTAATCTTTCTAATTTAATCAGACTCGTAAGATATCATATATCTTAGAGTTGACTTTGAACTTAGACAGATTTATCTCAACTCACTTGCCTAGAATAGAAACTTCAATAAGCTCTATATTTAAGCACATGCCCTAACTTTCCCTTTTAATCCTTTAAGCACTTGAGAAATGTTTCTTATTGTAGTCTTCATAAGACTTAAGAAAGATCACAAGAGCTATGTTTTGATTTCCTTTCATAAAGAAAATCTAAAGTTTATTAAATAGTTTATTTAACCTTTTAAATCGTATTTAAAACATTAACTATTTAATTAACATTTAAGCAATGGTAGAATTAAGTCGATACTTAAATCTTACAATTTTGAAAACAACCTTTCCAAAATTAGATGTGGTCATTCTTATTCAACGTTTGAATTAATTGTCATCGTATGACTGAATGATCATCTTGGATCGTATCCAATATATGACTAATTCGTTGAAACTTATTTCAAATGATTTAATCATATCATGAGCTTCCGTTTTCATTAATAATTAAAGTCTCGGAGCACTGCATCAATTATGTAATCTCCTTGTCTCTAACTACTATAACGGGATTGCTCATGTCATTGCTTATTTTAAAAGGATTAAAATTACTTAACCATGTTTCTCAAAATTAACAGTCATAATTTGGTTTTACTAATCGAGAATAAAACATAAATATAAAGTTTGCTAAAACTACAACATAAAAATGAAAATAAAAGAGTGTTGTTGTTTATACACGCAAAAATCAAAAATGGTCTTTTGATTTATGATTTTGCTCCCACTAGTCAACTACTCCCAATTGACTTTCAAGAATCTTTCAAAATTCTTTAGTGGCCAAGATCCCATCTGTTACCCCGATTCCCGACGAGGGCGATCAACCGAATAATTCGAAAGGTATGTAACTCTTACCAATCACATCTCTATGTGACTCTTGGTGGTTGACTAGTCAACTCTTTGACAATCCACATCTTTATGTGGTAGTCAACCCTTGCCTCTAGAATAAGGCGGTCCCGACGAGGCCAATCACCGCAATACTCTAGTCAAGTCATAACCCAATATTCGCGAGATCTCATAATGATCATATCTCAATAACGACGATATACCCGTGGTAGGTCAACTCCCGACGAGGGCCGATCGCTTGGATCCGAACAAAGGCTCTTCACCGTCGCTATAATATTGGGAGACAATTTTTCGACTTGATTTTTGTTGTGGAAGTATTTACGTAAATTAATTCACTTAATTAATTTTAATTACGGTCTCATCAAATATATCTATCTCTATAGACATACATCCTACACATTTATCTAGATCGTGCCTATTCATGCATCTATCGTATCATATAAAATAAATACAAGCACAAAATAAATAAATGCGTAAAGTAACCGGTATGATCATGGACTTTTCCTAGGTGCGGTTTCGAATACAAACCGATGAAACCGCGGGTCACAATCTAAGGGTAGCAATCGCCAATAGGATCTTTAATGCTCCATTCTCCAATGGGATCTTTATTTTCGTCTTTCTTTGGTCTCCATCTTCCTCCTCCATTCTTGTTACATTTAATTCTATCTAATAAAATAAATACACCCGCCGCACACGGGGAGTCAACGGAATGGGATAAATGCAGAAAAATAAACTAGGTCACGTTCTTCATAACGGCCTAGGACAATTTTTAAACCAACGAAAAAATTAAATCATTCACATCTATCCTATCGGTCGAGTCCATGATCAATCGGGTCATATAATCATATTATATCTACTATATCTAATCCATACAATAAAATCTTATGAAAAAGATAAAATTAAAATTTAACTACTTGCGTCTTAATTAATCAATTAACATTTAATCTATTAAATAATTTTATCCAATCAATTAACTAATTAACATTTAATTAATTAAATGATTTTAATCGAAATAAAATTAACGATTAATTTTAAACCGATTTTAATTTTAATTAATCGAAACTATTCCAAAATAAATCAAAATTAAAATTATTTCTCTTTTGTTTCTTTCCTTTTGATTCGTAAAAAAGGGATCGCTTTTTTCTAAACCAAATTTGAACTAGCTCGCCACTTTCCAAAATCAAAATTTTGGAAGTGGCTTGCAGCTGCGCCTTTACAAATCAAATATTTGAAAAGCTGCAGCGCTTATTCCAAATCAAATATTTGGAAAGGCCAAATAATTTTGGTTTAGGCACAGCCACTTTTCAAAATCAAAATTTTGGAGTGGCTGCAAACTAAGCGCTTTTCCCAAATCAAATATTTGGAAAGGCGCAGCCTATTCCAAATCAAATATTTGGAAAGGCCAAATAATTTTGGTTTAGGCTTCACCACTTTCCAAAATCAAAATTTTGGAAGTGGCTGCGCTGCAGCCTTTCCCCAAATCAAATATTTGGAAGTGCTTAGCTTATTCCAAACAAAGTTTGGAAAGGCCATTATCATTTTAATGTCATGTGGCATCCCAACGGCCAAACTATTTGAACCATTGGTTAGCCATATGACACAACTAAACAAAGGAGATTTTAATCACAACTATGAACCATATTGAATCACAAAATACACAAAACAAAAATTTGGAGATCCGCCAAGATTTGACCGGTCAACCGATCGCCGGCGCAAGAAAGTTGCCTCTATCGCCGCCCCCGCCTTGCCGCCGCCGCGGTGGTGGTGCCGCCACCGATCGGCCGAGCACCACCCGATCCCCTTTTTTTTTTTTTTTTCATGTATCAATAAATCAAAAATCTTTCATCTTTTAATTACGTGATTTAAACGATAAAATTAACTACGCATAATAGCATGCTTATTGCTTAAGCTCGAAGCTCTCTCTGATACCACTGTTAGGAAATCTACGCGGGAACGCAGCGGAATTCAAAATTTATTTCCTATCGACCCAAGATCGACTTCGTTTAAGCAATAAACAAACAAGCTAAAGACGGTGGTTACCTTGGTTGATCTATAAGATCGACGCTTTGACCGTCTAAGGAGAGTAGTTCTGCATAGAGCCGCCCAAGTGTTCGGCCTCTACCGCTAGTCCACACGAATGACCTCGGAATCCCATCATGGATTGCTATTGGAAAACTCCGGTTGCTAGACCGGCCTTTTCCTCTCTCCAACTCTCTATAGGATGCTTTCTATTTTACACAAGAACTATTAGCTCTTGGAATTATGATGTCTGAAAAGAGCTTGACACCCACCTCTTATTTATAGTAGAAGGTGGCGCCTCCAATAGAGTGGAAAAGAAGAAAACATTTTCCCAATAAAATAAGGAAAATATAATTGATTGATTTATCTCATTTATTATAATATCTCATATTAAATAAATCTAGGATATTGTCAATATCTTATATTGAATATCTATCTTATTACCATAAATCTATTTTTCCAAAATCTATTAATATCTAATATTAATATTATGGTAATCTTATTAATTAAATTGCACAATCCAAATGTATCCAAATACACAAAAGATGCGCCACATTATGCCAATTCACGTGTGTCAATACACACACAATCTTTGGCCATATATTTAATTAATAATAACATGATCAAATAGTTTGGCAAAATCTATGTGTGTCACAAACACACATTTTTCGGCCATATATATATAATATATATATTTTTATTTAATCAACATAATTAATATCTTGTATTATATTTATTCATAATAAATAAATACCACCATATTAATTTACCACTATAACCTTTATAGTCTCGAGATAAACTTTCCTTATTTGGTTATCATCTATAACCACATTTTAATCCGGCTAGATGTTCTTATGTGTGTGACCCGATAGGCTTCCGAATATGTTGGCCGTAGACACAAAGTGCAATTTACGAAAATGCCCTTCATGCCTAACGATCACGGGATAGCGTCAGCAACACACCGTGACCCCGATCATCGGAAGAGTCAAATGCAATGACTACTACCTTTCATGTGAAACAGTTACCGTGTAACTTACAATCCTATCGCTGTAATAATATCCATACGGTCGTTAGTCGAGTGTCAAAACATCAACGACCGTATCTTATAATCTGGATATCAAGCTCTCTCAAAGTAACTCATTTACTCCCACTTTGCAAAGATTCACGAGAGTAAGACATTCCTTATAAGAAGGCCATTTCGGATATTCGATCCCAATCATAGGATACGCGATTCCCGGACGACCAATCATGTATACTCCGCAATGCTTCATTATCACACCCAATCACTACCGCATGATGGCCCCTGGCTAGGGGAAACCTCAATAGTGTCAAAGCATGACAATCCACACCGTGATGCCATGAAGACTCGGTCAAAGGATAATTACACAACCGTCACATAGTGTGACACTTATCTCGTGTAAGTAAGTGGGTCGATCTAACGTCGCGCATTCTCTAATACACGTCCACGTCTGGTCCCAAGTGTCTCTACACTTCGATAGACGAGATCTATCCCCGCCCTAAAGATGTAAGACATCTAATACGTGCTAGCCTGTGTTTCATACTATCAATGCCCTGTTTAATAGTACATCGACTAGAGACATTTAAGTATCAAACTTATTAAAGTGATTAGAGATCTCATCAACCATAATCGCCTATCATGGTTTCTCTATCACAGTTTAATATTAAGGACGTTATCATATAACAATTCACAATTGGTTCTTTAAAAGAACAAATATATGACAACAGAAAAGCCATTTAATATATGTATAAACATAAAGAAATAGTATAAATGATCCGACCCGGTCGGATCCGGTCCAACCCGATTGGGTTTAGGACACTATTTCAACACCGTAGTCTCTCCTTTTTTTTCGACTAGAGGTCCTCTGGCCTCTTTCTCGGCCGCGGTGGATCCGCCACCTTGTGCGGTTGCTTCTTGCGTTTTCTTCCCTGTTTGTTTTGACGGCATAGTGACTGCACGTTGCTTCTAAAACTACCAGTAGAAGGACCCTCCTTCTAGCGCCAATGATGAAGTCGGATTTCACCAGGTATCAGTTCCGGGTGTGATTACTCTAGTGGTAGTTTTCCGGTCACCAGCCAACGCTGAAAGAGGAGGTTGTTGTTATGATATTTTGACTGAACTCGAGTTATTCTCAAGCTGCCTACGTATCCAATTGCTTAACTGGAATCAAGTCGGCCGTAGTTCTTGTAGCGGTTTAAATAGAGAGTCTAAACCCTAATTTTGCCGTATCCTCCAAGGATTCGATTAAGATTAGATTTTTTTTGAACTCCTAATTATTAGGAGATAATGATTCTTTAATATCGAGTTATGAATTAGAGCCTTAATAAGGCTAGGCTCATTTCTCACGTTTATCCCTGCTAACTGGACATGTGCGTATAAATGCATGACTGCTCGGTCCTGTTGGATGGATTAGTACGGTCGCGCTCTGCGCATTCCTTGTGGACCGACCGTCCTGTGGTGGTCAGTATTAGGGAGGTTGCTCGCCCACAGGGTCTATAGTCGCCCCTGGTCGGACTTCCTCTCTTTGGTCAGGAAACTTTCCCTACTCAACCTGTGATTAGCCAATATTTGTATGACGCGTGGCTTTGGCCTGAGCCGACCATCATCTAAAACGTATGTTACTATATGTGTTACTACTGTAATATTCCAATTTTCGGGAAAGGGCAGACGTGTCATTTTGCGAAAACGAAATATTGGGTTCGGTTCCTTTTATTAGGAGTTTAATAATTTGGGTATTTATGTATATATTTTCGAGATATATATATAAATATTTAAGGAAGAAATTCTGATTTAATAAGGGTGATTAAGGAAAATCAGTGCAATTAGGTAATATTGGGATTTTCCTATTTAAGGAAAATCAACATAATCAGCCCCTTAAAGTTTTAATCAGATTTTTCCACCTTCAAATTGCCTTCTGCGTGTGAGAAGAGAGCAAATTAGGGCTGAGGATTTTTCATCAATTGCTAAGTCGATTCTTGACGGTTTTCAGATCAGAGTCGAGCACCGGAATCGTTGTGAAGAGAGCAACGTTTGGACATCAAAAAGTTGAAGCTTTGATAAGGTATGATTAAGCCCTAGCTTTGTTCTTCTTCGAGTTTGAAGGATTCAAACTCATCAATTCGTAGTTTTTATCGTTTAGAAGCGTGTGATCGAATCTAATCTAAGTTTGGATTTATCACATGTTTTCCTGCAGAAAAGGATCAGTTTTTGCTGCTGTTTTCTGTGGTTTGGAGTTGGAATTTGCTGCTTAAAAGGTAAGAGACTCTTCCTACAATTCCAATTATTGTTATTGAGGTTTAGATCAAGATTTATGATGCGTAGATGCAAGAAGGTTGTGCTTTTTCGTTGATCAAAGGATCATAGATGTTAAATATGTTTTCTACGTGTTACTGTGCTGAAAACGAGGTTAATTAGGTTAGAAACGATTCAGAAATCGAGTTGTGAAGATTTTAGAGTTTTGGAGAAAACCTAGTCGGACGGGCGTCTGCACTAGGCAGATGGGCGTCTGAGACCCTAGTAACTCGGACGGGCATCTGCATTAGGCAGACGGGCGTTTGAGGTCAAATTTTTGATTCAGGATGTAACTGTTTTTGACGGACGGGCGTCCGAGGTTAGTGGACGGGCGTCTGATTACGGACGGGCGTTCATAAGGTTTCAAACGGGCGTTTGGCCTGTTTTATCTTGTTTTCACTACTCTATCATTTTAGCTTGGTTTTTGGCCTCATAATCGTGTTTTCACTGTTTTAAACCCTTAATCATAATATGTTAACATTAATCAAATATGAACAAGCTTCGATTGAACTTCCGATTCGTTCAGTTAAAACACCGCATGTACTCTTAAAGGGAGTTGAAGTTCGGATCCGTCGGAAGGGCATGAAAGGGCTTGTGCTTTGATGAACTAGGGTTCATCAATGTCTGTGTAATTGATAGGATGTGATGTCTAGTTGTCTAAGTGAGGGAGTAGAGTTGTTAAGGTGAGTTTTATTACAAAACATTTAGGCGGTTAGTTAATTCACATTAATAATTACATACGTGTAGATAAAAGCTAAAACGCCATTTATTCTCGGTTAGACACTATTTCATATCGGCGATGTGATACGTTCATAAAAGGTGAACAACGCTACCGGCCTTAAACGGCTGAAGGGTAGTGGAGGAAATTCATCGGACGTATCACGCATACCGGGAGACCCCGGAGCTAATCGGTGCTAATCACCGTTAGTTAGCAAGTATATCTTCAGGCTGATGAACGCCATGCACAGTATCCTTGAGTAATGATGTAATGGAGATAAGCTAAGTTAGAAACGTTTAGTCATGACGTGTTGATGGACCAGCAGTGAACCTTAAATTGAGTCGGTCTCACTAAGATAATATCTTTAATAATAACCTTAATTGAATTGTAGCTTCTACTTTTACTTTGTACAAATGTACTTACCTCAAATGCATGTTTATTTATGTGTTTGGGGAGAGAAGACGAACAAAGTTAGTGAAGATTTCGAGGAGGACTTTGATGACGACGTTTGATGACGCCGGAGTTGAAGACCTTGTTTATTATTCTTTTATTTACGTTTATTTCCCAGTTTTCTGGATTATTGTTGGAACTTGTAGTTTCCTTTTAGTTTTTTGAGATTCGTATTTTTGGATTCGGTTGGTTTCCGATGTAATAAGTATTACATTCTATTCTATCTTTAATACTTCTATTCTTGGTCATTTGAAAAAAATTACTCGAGTCTTTTTAAACTTCCGTTTCTTTTTAAATTTGATACGACACACGTAGAGAGACTTACACTGTAATATTATTTATTTAATATTATGCATGCCGAACGTTTCGATTTCCGGATAAGAACTCGGTGTCCGGAAACGGGGCGTTACAACTACACTCCTATTCTTAAAAGACGTACTACTTTTCTGTAATACTCCAGAAAAGACACAGAAAGATCACTTGTTGCAACTCTACTAAACAATCTTTTTAATATTTTAACTAAAATATCAATAAAATGGAACAATACAATTAAACATAATCTATCTTTGGCACGCAGAAACTTTTTTGTTTTTAGAGTAGTGATACATCCACTACACCTTCTACCACTACATGTTACACAACACAATTAACATCACATATTTTACTGAGACCCATCACAACAAATAATTGATCACTTTAATAAATGAAAACAAAGCTTATAGTGGTTTGTGCACATATCATTTTCCTTTTTTTTACCGCAATGATATGTCATCTAATCAACAATAAAGTAAATAAAGTCAACCTCCATCTATTTTTTCCATCTCCACAAAACAACTTTATATTTGAATAAAGTAAAAATTTTATTATACACTAAATCTATTTTATTTAATATGATATAATCTTCCATATGAAAAAAAAAGGGGTAAACCCTACATATAATCTTCCATATGAATCGTATCTTTCCCGCCAAAATTATTCACTGTAGCTTGACATATGTGCTGAGTGCAGACAAAAAAGACAAAAAAAAATGAGTCAAAAGTTTGATTTCCTTCTGATACGTCCATTCAAAAAGGTTTTGCCTGAAAAAAAAAATTTGATCAAAAATATTTTCTAAGTTATAATATTTTTATGACCTCATCGACAATGAAAGAAATCACTTTTCTTTGTTTTAATCTTACTTAACATTATTTTTTCAAAATGAAACAACGTATTTTAAAAAACTCTGCTAGCTTTGTAGATCCCAACATTTCGCAAGCAAAATTTTTGTGTCAAAAGTTATTGAATTGAATAAATATAGTTACAAGAATCCAAAACATTTATAAAACCATTGGAATTACAAGTTTTTAATACATTTTAAGGTATCCCCTGGATATAACCTAGTGGTAAAAGGTTGGCGTGGTGTAGTACCTAGTGGAGTCTGAAAGCCGGAGTGTGGGGTTTGAGTCCCGTAAAGGACTGGCCCCTTTCGGTAAGAAGATAAAATAACGCAAGCCCCTTCCTGGAGCTACTAGGTCCCTGATTAACCTTTCCTCGCACTCCTGTGACATCGTGGGCGAGGGGGCCCTTACGGTTAGGGTTTAACCGGTTTTTTTAAAAAAACATTTTAAGGTACATAAAACAGTATATTATACTAATCCATCAAAAGTCATATTCAACAAAATACTTTTGTCATATCTAAGAATTATAAACTATCTTGCATTCTTTTGCATACCACTTTGATCCAAGTGGCACGGTAGAATATATGAAGTTTATGGTGATTTTCCTGCCTCTGGAAGAGGCACGGTGTTTGGGGTTAGTGCGACTAGTGGTGGAGAGTGATAGCTTGACTTGTGTCACGCGCCTTCGACGACCTGTGGAAGACCTTACTGCCCAGGACCGTTTGCTGCAGAATTGTTTGACGCTTCTTGATCGGCTTTTTCTAAGTGTCCAATATTACCGGAAGTGTACCGGGTCAATTGTAGCCTAGAATTGGTGAGTCAATGTCATATCCCACAGGGAATCTGGTCGAGTACCAAAGTCGGTCTCGTTCCTAGTTTAGGTCAACACAACTACTAAGGACGGCGACTTGTCAGATCACCGGTATTTAACAACTAATATGCACAACAAAGAGTTTAAACTATATAAAAGAGATAGCCGAGCTATGATCCAATCTAATACTCACAAACCCTAGCTAAGTTCCGGGGTATTCTTGATTCACCTAAACGTTCTCGATGCCACATAAGGTGTCGTTTCCTGGCTCTGAGAATAGACATTATTTCAATAATCTACCCTCCTATGTTAGGTTCAACAGTCCGCTGACCGGATTTAACTGACCTCACACGGTCTACGATCAATGAAACGCTCGACAAGTCGATACAAACCTCACACACGAAACCGAATCTGAATAACTCAGTCGGTTTTACAGGGTGATCCTAGAACCCCGATTCCCGTATCCTCTCGCAAAATACATATGTAAAGACGATACTCGTGAAATAGTGTCCCAAACCCAATCGGGTTGGACCGGATCCTACCGGGTCGGATCATTTATACTATTTCTTTATGTTTATACATATATTAAATGCTTTTCTGTTGTCATATATATGTTCTTTTAAAGAACCAATTATGAATTGTTATGTGATAACGTCTTTAGTATTAAACTGTGATAGAGAAACCATGATAGGAGATTATGGTTGATGAGATCTCTAATCACTTTAATAAGTTTGATACTTAAATGTCTCTAGGCTGATGTACTATTAAACAGGGCATTGATAGTATAAATATGCTAGCACGTATTAGATGTCTTCTGTCTTTAAGGGCAGGGATAGATCTCGTCTATCGAAGTGTAGAGACACTTGGACTGTACGTGGACGTGTATTAGAGAATACGTCGTTAGGAATGGACCCACTACATTAAGGTGTCACACTATGTGGCGGTTGTGTAATTATCCTTAGGACCGGAGTCTACATGGCATCACCGTGTGGATTGTCATGCTTTGACACTATTGAGGTTTCCCCTAGCCACGGGGCGATCATGCGGTAGTGATTGGGTGTGATACTGAAGCATGCGGAGTATACATGTTTGGTCGTCTGGGAATTGCGTACCCTATCAGTAGGGGTGAATATCCGAAAGGACCTTCTTATAAGGAATGTCTTACTCTCGTGAATCTTTGCAAAGTGGGAGTAAATGAGTTACTTCGAGAGAGCATGATATCCAGTTTATAAGATACGGTCGTTAATGTTTGACACTCGACGTACGACCGTATGGATATTATTACAGCGATGGGATTGCAAGTTACACGGTAACTGTTTCACATTAAAGGTAGTTGTCATTGCATTTGACTCTTCCGATGATTGGGGGTCACGGTGTGTTGCTAGACGCTATCCCGTGATCGATCGTTAGGCATGAAGGACATTTTCATAATTTGCACTTTGTGTCTACGGACAACATATTCGGAAGCCTATCGGGTCAAGCACATATGAACATCTAGCCGGATTAAAATGTGGTTATAGTTGATGACCAAATAAGGAAAGAATTTATCTCGTATTATAAAGGTTATAGTGGTAAATTAATATGGTGGTATTTATTTATTATGAATAAATATAATACAAGATATTAATTATGTTGATTAATTAAATATGTATATTGATACATATGATTTTATATATATATATATATATATATATATATATATATATATATATATATATATATATATATAATTAATTAATGTATTTTGTAAATTAATTAATCATAGTATTATATTAATTAAAGAAAACCTCAATTCCCAATTTTGTGGGATTTGGGGCGCCACTTTCAAAGTATATTGGATACATTTTGTTTATGCAATTTAATTAATAAGATTACCATAATATTAAGATATTAATAGATTTTGGAAAAATAGATTTATGGTAATAAGATAAAGATATATTCAATATAAGATATTTTCAATATATATATCTTGAGAAAATATTTAATATAAGATATTGAATATTAATGAGATAAATCAATCAAATATATTTTCCTTATTTTACTAGTAAAATGTTTTATTTCTCCCCAATCTACTAGGAAGCTAATCCCAATCAGATTGGGAACAATGAGGGGTGCACCATACCCTATAAATATGAGGGCTTGGCTAGCTCTTTTGTATATCACAATTCCAAGAGCTAATAGTTCTTGTGTAAAATAGAGAGTATCTTGTAGAGAGTTGGAGAGAGGGGAAAAAGGCCGGTCTAGCAACCAGAGTTTTTCAATAGCAATCCATGATGGGATTCCGGCGGTGTAACGCCCCGCTCCCAGATACCGAGCCCTTATCCGGAAGAGAAACGTTCGGCGCGTATAGCATTAAATAAATCTAATATTATACGCAAGCCTCTACGTCGTCGTATCAAAATAAAGCAAACGGAAGCTAAAAAGACTCGGGTAAAAACAAAATTCTACTAGAATAGAAAGTAAGCATACTAAAGATGGATAGTTAAATTACAACGATGAAAAACCCAAAGACTTATACATTACGAGGTTTTAAAAGTATAGTACAACAAGTATAAGGAAAGAAATATAACTAGTATAGTACAACCTTTACAAAGAAATAAACTAAAAGTTTCGCCAAGACTTCAATGTCTTCAAAAGTCGTCATCTACACTTGGGCAACCTGTTCGTCTTCTCACCTCACAATGCATACAAAGGAAAATGCAAAGGATGAAGGATGCAGGTTCTTAGATCTAACCAAGTTAGATCTATACGCAGCGGACGGATCACGATTTACACATCATAAAACATAGTTAAAGGACTTAAAAACTACAAGGGGGTTAAAATCAAGTTACCAATATTAGGAAGAGACGCCTTGATCTTCCGATGTGTTCTCCAAACGGCGGTTGGTGGACACCCTTCTTGACACTCGAACCTCCTCGATATGCAACACTCAAGAAAAACTTATAGTTTTTCTTTTACAAAACCCTTGGCAAGAAAACTAGTTTTTTCTCCCCTTTTTTAAGTGATGGTCGAAATATATTGCTTGTCCAATTTCCCTTGGAATAACTCTCCTTTTATAGGAGAGTAAATCCTTGGCCTCCAAGTTTTAATTAATTAAATAAATAATTAATTAATCCAAATAAAAAGATATTTTCCTTAATGATTAATTGTGACATGTATTGACCAATAGGAAGCTAATGAATAACTAAGTTATACAACGAAAGGTTATTATTATGATTATTAAATTACCATTATGAGACCGACTCAATCTAGGGTTCACTTCATGTCCATTAACATGTCATGACTAAACGTTTCTAACTTAACTTATCTTTGTTACAGCATGTTTGCGAGGGCACTACACTTAGTGAGATATGCACTAAGATAAAAGACGCAACCCTATAGAGATAAATCTCTAGCGGTCCCGAGACAGTCATTCCACTTTGTCTGGCCAATCCTAGAGAGCTGACCGGTGAATGTTTATCTCGTTGGTGAGTTTGTCTGGCGGAACGATCACTACTTTATCTGGCGGGTCTAGAATCCGGCAGTGATCATCACCACTTTATCTGGCCAAACCTCACATTGCCGATATTGTACTGTGCCTATCCAAGGTCTCATGATATTTAACTTTTTACTAAGCAATTACGTATTTATTAAATAGTTAACTAGCCGCCTAAGTGTTTTCAAATAATCTCCCTCACACATACTACTCTCTTCCTAGACCACTAGACATAAACGAGGCCTAGTTCCCTTTAAGAGTACGTCCGGTGCCGGAGCCAAACGCATCAGAAACTCAATCGAGGCTTGTTCATTTTCATTTAATATTATTGGATCAAGAAATAACATTTAAACTGGACTCGTACCTTAAAACAACATGTACCCCAAAACATGGCTGAATGCGTGCGCATTGCACCTGAAAAGCCCTAAACATGATTTTCTGCAACTTAACGATTTCTAACCCAAATCAAACATGTTTAAAATCAGCTATCACAAAGAAACAGCAGTAAAAACCTGATTTAAACATAACTAACCATCACGTAGCATCCAACATTTTAACTACAACATAAAACATGATTCCTTGCTACAACTAACACTCAACCTAAACATTGTAAAACCATAATTATTCGTTAGGAAGAGCATCTTACCTTAATTTCCAGCAAAACCGAAAGCAAAACGCTAAGCAACTGCAACAACTGTTGATCCTCAACCCCAAAACTTATTTGATCAACAAGAAAAACCTAAAATCCAATTTCTTTGCAGAAAACCGAAACTGAAAAAGTGCAATAAACCGCAGATTACCTGGATTAACTGCTGAGAAACTATTTTTAGAATAATCTACGGTCCAAGACAATCGTTTCGACTACACATGGCTGCGAAACAGAGCTACGGATTGAGAGATACGAATTTTTCAAGAACCGAACTCTACGAATATAAAAAACTGGGGCTAAACTGAAAACTTAGGAAATTGAGAGATGTTATTTTCCAAAGTTGCGTCTCCTCGCGCTGATCACTTTTCTCTCCTGCAGCATCTTGAACAGATGAACTGATTGATCACACGCTTGAAGTTTACGTTCTCCCTTTTATTTCGTTTCTTCTTCTGCGTTGCTTCCATCTGATGCCACCGTTCCTTCTTCCTTTTCTTTCTAGAATCAGCGTGTGAACTAATGAATTTAATTTGGGGATTAATTCCTTTTTATAGTCAATAATTAAATCCTTTATAATTAATAGCTAAATCCTTTAATTACTTCATTTTTAATTAAATAAATGGGACATATAATAATTAGGTCGTAGTAAATACATCCAATTACTATTTTACCCTTTATGAAAAGTCGGGATGTTACAAGCGGGCTGTTCGTGTGGACTAGTGGTAGAGGCCGAACACTTGGGCGGCTCTATGCAGAACTACTCTCCTTAGACGGTCAAAGCATCGATCTTTTAAATCAACCAAGGTAACCACCGTATTTAGCTTATTTGTTTATCGCTTTAAGGAAGTCGATCTTGGGTAAAAGGAATTCAAAATTTTGAATTCCGCTGCGTTCCGCGTAGTTTTCCTTACAGATACGTGTGATACGATTATCAAATGGCCAATTTAACAAACGTGGTTAAGTATAATTTCTAGAACTACGGTAACATCAAGAATCAACAAATCAAACATTAAGAACACCACATGAACAAGCTTGGGTTCGATTTTGAAGATTATCCATTTGAACGTTTAAGCTTCGGGCACACGTTCCAACCCTCGTATCTCGCCTTCCGGTCATCTCGAACACCTAATACCTGTACAAAATCATAACAAATACCACATGTAACCCCTACAGGACACTAGGGTGACCGAGAGTATAGTATATACACCGAAAAAGACCGAGAATCCCGGACTTTACGTCTTAGGTCCCGAAATGATAACCAATGTGTAAATACATCAAAATACAATCAAATGTCTCAGAAAACATATAAATGATGTATAAACGGGGAATAATTACATAGTAAATGATAGTCAATTTGACTCTCATCACTTCTTTCCAGCTTTGATGCTATTTCATTTACTTTTATTCGACGAGTGAGAAATGCCCCAGCTCATTTACTAGTTAGACACGCATTACTTGTTTATAATAGGATATCTTGGGGTGTCTCACTTTCGAGTGACGTTTTAGCCGCTTGTTTAGCGGATGTTAATTAATAAAATTTTCGTTACCCTCAATTTTTTTCTATAAACTATCAATAGATCGATATTCTGTGTTATTTGCAATACTTATAATAAACTATCTTGATCATAAATTCCACTCTATATAGTGTTTCAAATAAAACAAATAGTTTTTCAGTATATTCAAATAAAAATCTATTAACAAGATGCATTAGATATTTTACTCTGGTCTCTGCAAATTCCAAAGGCATTTCGTGGATAGACATAGCCATGAAATGTTTGTCCTTAATGACACTTTACAGTTTACACCAAACCCACTTTAATTTTATCTTACCTTTATCCCTTCGGGTAACAAAAGGTTAATGTTTGACTTTTTTTTTTATAAATTCAAGTACACATTACAAATTAAATATACATAATTTTTAGATATTTTATCATAGATATTCTGTTATCGTTTGCATTCAGGTTGCTGTAACAAAATGGAGTTCAACTTGAGATCCATCATGTCAAATTAGACATGGAAATTATTAGATTTACCTCGTGGTTCTAAATCAATCGGTTGTAAATGGATATTCAAGAAGAAGTTAAATGCAGATTGTTTCATTAACAAATACAAAGCCCGTCTTGTGGTCAAAGGCTTTAAACAACGTCATGACATAGATCAAGTACGGAGGTAAGTGGAGAGCTGAGGGGGCTAAGCCCACCCGTCGGAAAAAAAATTCTACACCGAAAATCTTATATAATGCAACTTAACTCATCAAAACATCTTATGTGAGCCCATCCGGTTTTCTAGATATAGTCTACTAGCCCATCTGAGTTTCAATTCATGGTTCCGTCATTGACATAGATTATTTCGATACATATTCTCTAATGGCACAGATATCATCTATTCGTGTGTTGTTATTTCTTGCCTTGATTCACAATTTAGTTGTCCATCAAATGGATGTGAAAACAACTTTTCTAGATGGTGATTTGAAGGAAGAAGTATATATGGTACAAGCCGAGGGTTTTGTTTTACCGGGACAAGAAAAGAAGGTTAGCAAATTGGTCAAATCTCTTTATGGTCTCAAGCAAGCCCCCTATGCAATGGCATAAAAAATTCAATAAAGCAATGTTGGCTAATGGCTTCAGAGTCAATGAAACTGATAAGTGTATCTACTCTACATATATAAATGGTGCTTGCATCATTGTGTGCTTATATGTGGATGATATGCTTATTTTTTGTCCGAATTTGAAATCCATTAAGGAGACCAAGCAATTATTGGAATCTAACTTTGATATGAAGGTTCTGGGGTAAGCAAACGTGATCTTAGGCATCAAAATAATGAGGAAATATGCATTTATATCATTAAATCAATCTCATTATACTGAAAATATCGTTAAAAGACATGGTCATATGGACCGCATATAAGCCTACATTAACACAATGGATCCTAGTATCAAGTTAATGAAAAATGCTGGTAGATGCTACGACCAATTACAATATGCAAATGACATAGGAAGTCTTATTTACGCTATGCATTGGGTCATAAGTTTTATCGGAATAGTATGTGTGATGACTCCGGTAACATCGTGATTGGGTTCTTGGTTCAAGATGTGTTCACAATAGCACCCAGATGGAACTTTGAGTTATTTACGCTATGTAGAGTTCAAAGCCAAAAGCTACTCTCATTTATATACGATTTCTTACGATGATATTTAGCTCGTGTATGCAGGAACTACGATTTCTTGATCCCTAAAAATGGTATGTAGGCAATCACTTAGGTGATGCGGCCGCTTCATTCATTTCTTTTTTACATATAAGATATTTTATGTAAAAATAGGGGGAAATTGTTAGATATTTTTTTATAAATATTTTGTTAACGTTTGCATTCGGGTTTGCCGTAACGGGGTTCGACCTGAACGGATGCATCTGTACATTTCAGTGCATCAGTGAAGTGGTACAATTCTAATTCATGCATCTAAGAAGTGATATATTTCTGTATTGCGAAGTGATGTACCCTTGCAAAACGAACATACATAGCCGTGCATGCAAAAAGGGATGTCTGTTGCACTTGCACCAATTCCGAATTGGTGTTTTGTGCCTATAAAAAGGCAGTCAATGCGAACATGAAGGAGTCTAGTCGAAAATACACTTGTTTTAGGGTATCATTAGAAAACTTTTCTCGAGTGTCTCTGGTTTGGTTATGACGAGTCACCGTCTGAATCAAACACCTCTATTGTATCCTAAAAGAGATTTTCGGTTGATCCCCAAGTGACTACATATGGGCGAAATATCTTTTAAAAGACAACATTTATTACGTGCCTTGTGTTGGATCATATATCCAACATTGGGCTTACATGTGAAATAATTGTTTGTCATAGACTGTCAATAAATATTAGTCCAACATAAAAGTGATCTACTAGGGTTATGGTTATGGTTATTGGACTGTAACGTATCACTAGGATGTGGACCTTTAATGCGTAGAAACTCGGAGGTAATTTTCCACTTTTATGATGTGTAAAATTGGAAATGCCTAATAAATATATTTCACTATATAATGAGGGTTGTGGTCCCTATGTATAAACCTATCTACTCTCTTCTGACCCCATTATCAGACTGAGAAAATACAGAGAATTCTAAAGGGTTCTTCTGACAATAACTAGAAGGTGTGTAGATCTAGAAGACCGATCCTAAAACACCAAAGGGGATTTATGCTGCTATGGATTCAGGTATGTTTGTGGTTTGATTTTGATTTGATTCTCAATAGTTTAGCATAATCGATCCTGAGGTAATGTGATTGAATCACATAAGGATAGTCTTAACACCTTGAAGATTCACTGTCAGTACTTGATTCTTGCATATTACAGTAATTCTTTTTTCCAACAATAATTTTCGTCACAATACTTCTATACCTTATATAATTACTATTAGAGATATAGTTATATTTATCTTGTCTTATATAGTTATATTTATCTTGTCTTATTTTATATTATGTATTTATCTTTATTATTAGCTTCCTGAACAAGCCTTATGAGGCCTATATATTGTAATCGTTTACTCATTGAATAATAACACAAGCTTTCTGATTTCATTATTCTATCATGGTAGCAGAGCTCTAGACTAACGTCCTTTCGATCCTGAGCAAACCGTACGAAAAAGAATGTCCGGGTGGGGGTTTGTAACATCAAAGTGATCAAACCCTCACCCTTCCAAAAATAAATTTTTACGTTGATATCAAGATTTTTTTTTAGTTTTTATTTTATTTTAAACCCTAGCCGCCACCGCCGTTCGCCGCCATCGGCACCATCGCCGGCATCCATGGCTACCGCTGCTCCAAGCCACATAGCCCTCTCCCTTACCTTCATTCTGCAACCACTCCTAGCATCCGTTTTTGCAGCAGTTCGATTCCTTGACTGACTCCAAGGCTCCGGCTCCGCCACGCTCAAATTTGCAGCAGGTCCACCCTCAATTCGTAGCAGATCCGTCCCTACTCTCTCTCAAATTTGCAGCCGATCGTGGCGACAACCTTCAATCCGCGCGGCCCATGGTCGGAAAGAGCCTCGCGCCGCCGCCAAAAAGAAGCCGCCACACGCCTAAACATTCATTCTTTGCCGCCTTAGTCTCCTTCTTCTCTGGCGACATCCTTCCACCACTCATCCCGCCGCCAACTGCAGCCATGGAGGGGCTCCAAAATTTGGGTATTATTATTTTGGGTATTATTTTATTTTATTACAAGATGTTGGATGAAGACAGGCTCGATGGATGAAAAAAAAAAAAAAGTTGTCGGTAGTGAAAGAAAGAGAAGGATGGAAACGACTGGTGTAGTGGGCCGAGCTTTCTTCAAGCCTTCACAGCAGTGTTCCGATTTTTCGAATCTGCAGCAGCAAAATTCCTCCCATGGACTAATGGACTATTGGGTTCTCTAATTTTGGTCATGGAGGTAATGATTTGGGGTAGGAGGAAATTTTGGGAACGTATTTTAGGCTACATCCCTCCACTTTTTAAATTTCTGCTCGGGTATATCCCAACACTTTTAATTTCTGCTAGGGCATATCCCTCCACTTTTTAAATTTCTGCTCGGGTATATTCCAACACTTTGAATTTCTGCTCGGGTATATCCCAACACTTTTATTTCTCAAGCACAGGTTGCTCATCGGTTTTATTTAGGGTATATCCCGCAATTGCGTCCCAGGATTTTTCCTCCACCCACCACTCCTTCCTCCCGGTTACTGTCTCCTTGAAGATGCCTTCGACCGCCATCAACGCCTCCAAGTTTCTAGCTTCATGTTCACTGTGCTCCCATGAGCTTGAGGGGGCCTATTAGAGATATAGTTATATTTATCTTGTCTTATTTTATATTATGTATTTATCTTTATTATTAGCTTCCTGAACAAGCCTTATGAGGCCTATATATTGTAATCATTTACTCATTGAATAATAACACAAGCTTTCTTCATCAAAAAAATAAAAAATAAAAAAAATTACACAAGCTTTCTGATTTCATTATTCTATCAATTACATCATACAATATTTAATTTAATGTTCCTTCAATTTTTTTTAATTTAATGTGATATATGTATATTGACTCTAAGGGCATTTTTTTCAACCTTTTCCTCATTATGGTTTTAAGAAAATAGGATCATGGTTTCAAAAAAAAAAAAAAAAAAAAGGATCATTCTCTTTTCTCCCACGCACTCCCACCTTTGTAGAGAACCCCCCCTCCCCTAGGCCCCAACCCTTGTTTCTGTACACCAAAATCCCTCAAAAACTCACTCTTTTCATCTCTTAACTAGAGATAATCAAAACCAAACAGCAACTCATGAACAAGGAGCAAATTTAGCTGAAATTTCGTAACTTTTTTCTTCGGTTCTTAGTTTCTTATAAGTCTATTCAAGTTTTTGTTGTTTTTAGCTTCCATTTGACAATGATGTTCGCAAATCGCAAAGGCGGATGCAAGCCCCCGGAGATAACAGATGAAACTGTTGTCAATCTATTCCTAAAATTTACGACTCCCCCCCTCTCACTATTGATTTGTCAATAATGATACAATACAATAATACAATTCGCTTCACAATTTGTTTTTCAATTATTTTTGTTATATAAAATTTGTTAAAAACTATCACTTTGGAATAATTAGTGAAAAATTGTTAAGTTGTTTTATATTATGCGACAAGAAGAATATAGGGGCAAAAATAAACTTTAAGAGGGGAAACAAAGCACATCTTATATATACTAGTGTATTTTTCTGTCCCAAACGAGGGCGACTGCCCCCACCCACTAGTGTACGCCCGCTCCTGGATGTTCATTTCCTAGGTAAATTTCCATTTCAACATCAATCTAGAGGCTTCATTGCGGATCTAAGCTTTATATCGAAGGTATGGACAATAATAATTAAAGGGTTTAGGCATACTTTTACGATTATCAATAAATTCTACATATTATTTATTGTCATAACAACATTTATTGGCGGTGATTTGGGATTTGTCGGTACACTGGGAAAGTGCAAACGAGAATCTGGGAGCTTCTGGGTGCATCAGCCACCGGCCCTAGGGCAACCGTCCACCGGCGCAGCGGTGGCTTTAGTGTCTAGGTGCCTTCAACCACTTAGAATTCAATTGGTCAGTTGTGTCATCATGTCATGTAGATTAGGTTCATTACTTTCCAATATTCAACAAATTCGAACTTTTTCTTCTTATTATTATTATTATTATTATTATTATTATTATTATTATTATTATTATTATTATTTCATACATATTGCACTTAGAAATCATGACATTAGTTATTGTTGTGTCTGTGCACTCAATTAGTCATTAATTATGTACTGATGTAACACAAGATATTATGAATTTTTGAATCCTCAACAATCAATATCCATACCTTATACCTAATGGGCCATTTAATTTAATTTAAGGGGCGTTGGCCGACTAGAAGTACCCACACGCGGGTCACAAAAAGTAAGCCGGTTAGTGTACATTCAATATTACATTCATTACCTAACCCTCCGGCGTTTATAACAGAGGCGTCAATTCTTCTAAGATTTGCTTTTTGAGGACATTGTTACATACATTACCTCGTCCTCCAGGAATTACATTAGATGAGCCGTTTCCTCTAGAGATTATATTCGGGAAGCTCTTTCTTCGTGAAAATTAAGAAGGTGTAGGACTCATGATTAGTCTACATCCATGTCATTACAGTCATTCATTTATTTCAAATATTGCCATTGTTACAGCAACTCACTTACTTGTTTCAGTAATATTGTCATGTATTATTGCTTGCTCATTTTCTGTATTGTGTCATTAATTACTACACGAGTGTGTGTTTTTATATATATTAGAACGTAAATTGCTCCGACAAAAATAGACATGAGACTTTAGAAAAGAAGTGGGAGAAATATGAAAGACCCACTCGCAGTATAAAAAATACTTTCCTTTGCTATCAAGTTTCTAGGATCTTTTCAAAGACTTTTTAGTAGTAGTAGTATATATTTTATTTACTAGTACTACTACTTTGTTTACTTGACAAGGGCAAAGATCTTTGCCTGAAAGATGGAGTAAAAATGGAACTTAAGTGCGTTTATAAATAGAATTTATAATTTATAGTGCAACGATTGTATCAAAATTGTAATAAATGACATAAATTATAGTCAATTATTTTTACTTTATTTCATATAATAACCTTTTAACATATGTTAAAAATTAGAAACGATCGATTATAATGTATATTATTTGGTACAATCTTCATGACTTCATACCGTTGTATGGTAAAAGAATTCTAACAAAAATGCACTCATTCACATCAAGTCCTTCTCGAATAAACCCTGCATTAAAATTAAATGTCTTACTTTTCTAAATGATGATCATGTAAGATTGGTTAACGGTATTGCCACGGTTAAATTTATTACTTGTCAGAGTGACATGGATAAATTTAGTATTTTCCAGAGTGACATGAATAGGATCGGATAATATACACGTGACACTCATCGTGCCTCGAACAGAGTATTGAAGGTCACATGATAAACACGTGAGCCGACATGAATTTAGCTCAATATCGAATTTTATATCAGAAGACCTCAACACAAGGCTCATCTCAAAGAGCGCATGTCGCCCATACAGCCAATAACCCGACATGACGTTGATCGTCCTCTGTCCGACATGACGTACATCGTCCCTTGTCTTTCATAGCCGGCATGACGCAGGTCATCTATGAATCTTACTTCCGTCATCATGTATGTCACTTCGGTTATTTGTATTCAATATAATGCAGGTCACTCTCGATCTCAGATGATGGTTACCCCACGTTCTGCAATGGATCCATGATAATTGCTCCATGAGTCATGACTGCTTCGTGATAGCCCATATCATTAACCATCATGACTTCAATGCTCAATCAGAGGCGGATCTAAAAATTTTATTCAGCGGGATTCGTAAATCTTTTGTAAAGTAAACAATTTTTTTCACGGGTCCGAATTATTATTTTTATAGGTAAAATATAGAATATTCTTATTTTTAACGGGATCCGCAGACCTCGTTTAAGAACATGTACATCCACCTCTGTGCTCAATAATTACCATCCATGATTGTGCTCATCCTCATTATCAAAGTACACTTATGTGTTTTACAGGTCCATTTACAAAATCCAACAAAAAGATATTTGGATCATCTCAACGAAGTCCAATTACCCACATTGTTTTGGAATTATAACACGGATGATTTCAAACATCGTCACTCACAGAGCAATTTATATCCCACTAAATTGAATTCTAGCAGTTTGCCTTGGTATTACTAAAAAAAAATTGTCTTGGCAATTCGTAGCCAATAAAATTAGTCGAAGTAATGCAATTAGCGGGGATTAGATCTCAATGGTAAAGACCATTTGAGGAGCTTGTAAATGTGGCTCAATCTACACCATTATTTTTCATTATGAGTTTAGATCGTGTGGTTGAAATTGAGTCATATAAAATTCCAAAAAAAAAAAAAAAAAAAAAAAAAAAAATTGTGTCATATATTATACCTCCTCCACTGTCAAATAGAATTACCACACTAAAAAAAAAAAAAAAAAACCTTTAGAAGGACATTTCAAATTAAGGTCGGCAATGCATAGACAAATATACAAAACTTGTAACGACCTACCCCCGACCCCTAGGTCAACTGGGGTCAGTCTAGGGGCAGGCTGCGGGGCTTCCGCAAAATTTCATTACAAGTAGAATCGAACACCACATATTTAAATAAATCCACTATTACATTTGTAAATAACTTCTAATTGTTTTCATTGGAACTACAATAATTGATCTATTACAATATCCACAAAAAATCTTCTAGTCTAATATCCACAACTCAACCTTTGCAATGACTCTTATTGTCTTCTAGCTTTCCTTGACCCACTACCTGTGTTAGTATCCAAAAAGAACAAACAACAAACAAAGAGAAAAGAAAGAAATGAAATGTCCAAATCTTCTTTGATATGAAATGTATGCGATAGTATTACTATTTTAAGATATAACTCTAGGACACTAACTTTAGAATATCAAACATAAGAAAAGGTTAGACATCACCAATAGATCATTACTCGGATTACGTTCGTTATTACATTATCATTTACGTCAGGTTATAACAAGATTACTTGACACCGACTAAATAGTCGATGAGTCATACCGCACCAAGCTCCAACAAGTTATCATTTTTCTCTACCGCACTTCAACAAGCAAGCAAGCAATTGCGACAACTCCGGAAGATTGTCGGGAAAGGATTCGAACCTTCGCCCAGATGAACCTCCCAGCGGCTCCAGTCCAACCCCACGCTCTCCGCGACCGTGACACAATCGTCACTCTTGCTTTCCGATCATGCACACGGGACTTGGGAATTTTGGTACCATTACCACAGGATCGCCGATAAGCCAAGGTCAAGAGGCCCGAGACCGGTGACTAGCCGTTCAGCGGTGCAATAACACCGCTCAACTAGTCGCTTAGAGTTCGTATTGCACAAGCAATACAATCAAGCGAGAACAAGACATGATCATTATGATATTACATTGCTTATTATCTTTAATTAAGTTTATGATGTTCAGTGCGTGTCATAGCCAAGTTTAATGATAGCCACTTATTGAAAATATCATGATATTTAAACCGTTAATATTCTTACATGATAAAACGAATATGCACACATTTGTGATATGTACTAATTTTATGCAGGAAGTCTACTTAATGTTTTCTACCTATTTATTTATAAAACGTATCTTCATAGTATCATCTATATAGACCTACTCACGATAAAACTTCTATACGAAAATAAAGGGTGATATACATTTACTGTTCAATTCAAATATTCCTACCATTAAATGACTAGTATTGAATGCTCGGATTGTTTATATTTCTTTTTGCCGTAGAAACATGATAGTAATATATATATCCAAGAAAAATTAGTTGATAACTATTATTAAATATATTCTTTATGTCTTGAAATATATCAAACAATAATATTGGGATAGTAAAAATTATCTGCAATACATAAAATAAACCCACATGAAATATCAAATAAATATCATATCGAAAGTAACTAGATAAAAATAAACATTGGCTTTTTATAAAAATACAACCCACCTGTTCTCACCGTAGTTGGGTTATATACACAATATTCTGGGGCTTCTTCAGACACCGTAGCCCAAGCCAACACAACCAGGATAAAACGAATGTGACTTAAGCCGACCCTTTACTTTGATGTATCCCTAAATGGAAGGCACAGTGAATCGGTGGAGCGGAGGATATAAACGGTTGTGATGCTTTGACACAGAATATTAATTGAGTTAAAGGATTACTTCGACGATGACAACATCGTAAAAGGAAGGGGTTTGTCTGTAACGTTGACAGACAGTTCGGTCTGGGATATCCGGTGGCATTTACAACAATGTCAGTTCCTATCGAACAACTGAGGATGAGTAGGTGGTTGTTTTAGCCGGAAACAATGATGGGCTTTCGCAATCTCAATGACTATCTAGCGGCAGTTTGGGTGTGGGAGAAGATTGGATTGCAATGTGCATTCTTGATGACGAGATCGGAAAATATACTAAAGTCATTTCTACTAATGAAATTGTTGGTGTTCGCAAAATGATATTGGTACTTAAATAGCTTTAGAGAGGGCAAAAGGAGAGGGTAATCATCATTAACTCAATATGAATTCATGCCTAAATATTTGTTGGAGTTTGAATGCTAGCAATCCTTCAGTTAAGAACATAGGAAATGTGCACGTGAATTATATGGTCAAACCGTTTCCATAGACATTTATGGTAGTACAACATCCTGTCTAAATTTATGGGATTATATTAAATTTCATTATATATCATTTAGCTCTCAAAATAGCTATAAGGTGTATACAATTCTCTTATGCCTACAAAAATAACTTTACATAGGAGGGAGTATTAGAAACTCAACGTTTTATATATATAAATAAAATATTATTTGAACAACTAGTATATTACTTATATACATATATTATATTCTAGTAATTAATATTAGGGATGATACAAGCACCAATTTAGTAGCAAGTAATTAACCTAAAATATGATCCTTCCTTAAATATATAATTGATTCAAAAGATCCACTGCAAATACTGCAATGTTAAAAATATGTGATAAATACTTTCGTTCATATATATATTATAAACAAACGAATGTTCTGAATACGACATATAAAATTGACGTTCCGACTCAATAATATAAATATATATGTCGTTCTACGGTAACAACCCAAAATTTGGGGTGTTACAGATCTCCCCCCCTTAAAATGAAGTTCGTCCTCGAACTTCACTCTACTTATACTTCAATGTTAAACTCATATTAACATCACATAATGTGCCAACATAAACATATAACATTTCAAATGTGAATGTGCGTGAATTTCGTGTATAAATGTGCATGTTACGGACATGCTTAACATATAAACAAATAAATAATTAAATAAATAAGTCATCACATAGGCAAATTTGTCATCTTAATTTTATTTTTCCGGCATCACTTATATACAAATATATATATAACTATTGAAACTTCGAAGTGACGGTAAATATTTGCATGCCAAATATCTTATCAGCCTTCCCATATTTGAAAACTAACTAAGGATGTAACTGAAATGTGAATATGTAACAAATAATGAAAATAATAGGTGAAAGTGCATAAAAGGAGTTGTTAATACTCAAAATTACAATCTTACAGTTAACCGCTTTGCCACCTCTTTACTGTTCACTTAATTTGAGTCCGACTATACACCTAAGGGACAAACTTAAAGTGAGACTCTTAATATATTTTTATGGTCACATTCATACACCTAACCTAGAATATGACTTACACTTAACCATTCTTAAATCAATTCTATTATTTGACTCCCTACGGAACTTAACTGCCTCTCGATACCACCTGTAACGACCTACCCCGACCCCCCAGGTCAACCAGGGTCGATCTAGAGAGGCAGTGCTGGGGCTTCCGCAAAATTTCATTACAAGTAGAATCGAACACCACATATTTAAATAAATCCACTATTACAATTGTAAATAACTTCTAACTGTTTTCATTGGAACTACAATAATTGATCTATTACAATATCCACAAAAAAATCTTCTAGTCTAATATCCACCACTCGACCTTTGCAATGACTCTTATTGTCTTCTAGCTTTCCTTGACCCACTACCTGTGTTAGAATCCAAAAAGAACAAACAACAAACAAAGAGACAAAAGAAACAGAATCGACAAAAAATCTTTGGTATGAAGCTAATGTGCAATAGTGTTACTATTTTAAGATATAACTCTAGGACACTAACTTTAGAATATCAAACATAAGAAAAGGTTAGACATCACCAATAGATCATTACTCGGATTCTGGTTCGTTATTACATTATCATTTACGTCAGGTTATAACAAGATTACTTGACACCGACTAAATAGTCGATGAGTCATACCAGACCAAGCTCCAACAAGTTATCATTTTTCTCTACCGCACTTCAACAAGCAAGCAAGCAATTGCCTGACAACTCCGGAAGATTGTCAGGGAAAGGATTCAGACCTTCGCCCAGTGAACCTCCCAAAGGGCTCCAGTCAACCCAACTTGCCCTCGCTTTTCCGTGACCGTGATCAATCGCCACTTTGCTTTCCGATCATGCACACGGGACTTCGGGAATTTTGGTACCATTACCCTAGCAGTGTCGATAAGCCAAGGTCAAGAGGCCCCGAGACCGGTGACTAGCCGTTCATGGTGCAATAACACTGGCTCAACTAGTCGCTTAGAGTTCGTATTGCACAAGCAATACAATCAAGCATGAACAAGACATGATCATTATGATATTACATTGCTTATTATCTTTAATTAATTTTATGATGTTCAGTGCGTGTCATAGCCAAGTTTAATGATAGCCACTTATTGAAAATATCATGATATTTAAACCGTTAATATTCTTACATGATAAAACGAATATGCACACATTTGTGATATGTACTAATTTTATGCAGGAAGTCTACTTAATGTTTTCTACCTATTTATTTATAAAACGTATCTTCATAGTATCATCTATATAGACCTACTCACGATAAAACTTCTATACGAAAATAAAGGGTGATATACATTTACTGTTCAATTCAAATATTCCTACCATTAAATGACTAGTATTGAATGCTCGGATTGTTTATATTTCTTTTTGCCGTAGAAACATGATAGTAATATATATATCCAAGAAACATTAGTTGATAACTATTATTAAATATATTCTTTATGTCTTGAAATATATCAAACAATAATATTGGGATAGTAAAAATTATCTGCAATACATAAAATAGACCCACATGAAATATCAAATAAATATCATATCGAAAGTAACTAGATAAAAATAAACATTGGCTTTTTATAAAAATACAACCCACCTGCTCTCACCGTAGTTGGGTTATATACACAATATTCTGGGGCTTCTTCAGACACCGTAGCCCAAGCCAACACAACCAGGATAAAGCGAATGTGACTTAAGCCGACCCTTTACTTTGATGTATCCCTAAATGGAAGGCACAGTGAATCGGTGGAGCGGAGGATATAAACGGTTGTGATGCTTTGACACAGAATTAATTAAGTTAAAGGATTACTTCGACGATGACAACATCGTAAAAGGAAGGGGTTTGTCTCAGAACGTTGATGAGCGCTCGGTCTCAGGATATCCGTGGCATTTACAACAATGTCGGTTCTGTCGAACAACCGAGGATGAGTAGGTGGTTGTTTTAGCCGAAACAATGATGGGCTTTCGCAATCTCAATGACTATCTAGCGGCGCTTGGGTGTGGGAGAAGATTGGATTGCAATGTGCATTCTTGATGACGAGATCGGAAAATATACTAAAGTCATTTCTACTAATGAAATTGTTGGTGTTCGCAAAACAGATATTGGTACTTAAATAGCTTTAGAGAGGGGCAAAAGGAGAGGGTAATCATCATTAACTCAATATGAATTCATGCCTAAATATTTGTTGGAGTTTGAATGCTAGCAATCCTTCAGGTTAAGAACATAGGAAATGTGCACGTGAATTATATGGTCAAACCGTTTCCGCTAGACATTATGGTAGTACAACATCCTGTCTAAATTTATGGGATTATATTAAATTTCATTATATATCATTTATCTCTCAAAATAGCTATAAGGTGTATACAATTCTCTTATGCCTACAAAAATAACTTTACATAGGAGGGAGTATTAAAACTCAACGTTTTATATATATAAATAAAATATTATTTGAACAACTAGTATATTACTTATATACATATATTATATTCTAGTAATTAATATTAGGGATGATACAAGCACCAATTTAGTAGCAAGTAATTAACCTAAAATATGATCCTTCCTTAAATATATAATTGATTCAAAAGATCCACAAAGAAATACTGCAATGTTAAAAATATGTGATAAATACTTTCATTCATATATATATTATAAACAAACGAATGTTCTGAATACGACATATAAAATTGACGTTCCGACTCAATAATATAAATATATATGTCGATTCTACGGTAACAACCCAAAATTTGGGGTGTTACTGATCTCCCCTTAAAATGAAGTTCGTCCTCGAACTTCACTCTACTTATACTTCAATGTTAAACTCATATTAACATCACATAATGTGCCAACATAAACATATAACATTTCAAATGTGAATGTGCGTGAATTTCGTGTATAAATGTGCATGTTACGGACATGCTTAACATATAAACAAATAAATAATTAAATAAATAAGTCATCACATAGGCAAATTTGTCATCTTAATTTTATTTTTCCGCATCACTTATATACAAATATATATATAACTATTGAAACTTAAGTGACGGTAAATATTTGCATGCCAAATATCTTATCAGCCTTCTCATATTTGAAAACTAACTAAGGATGTAACTGAAATGTGAATATGTAACAAATAATGAAAATAATAGGTGAAAGTGCATAAAAGGAGTTGTTAATACTCAAAATTACAATCTTACAGTTAACCGCTTTGCCACCTCTTTACTGTTCACTTAATTTGAGTCCGACTATACACCTAAGGGACAAACTTAAAGTGAGACTCTTAATATATTTTTATGGTCACATTCATACACCTAACCTAGAATATGACTTACACTTAACCATTCTTAAATCAATTCTATTATTTGACTCCCTACGGGAACTTAACCTGTCTCTGATACCACCTGTAACGACCTACCCCCGACCCCTAGGTCAACCTGGGTCGATCTGAGAAGCAGTGCGGGGGCTTCCATAAAATTTCATTACAAGTAGAATCGAACACCACATATTTAAATAAATCCACTATTACATTTGTAAATAACTTCTAACTGTTTTCATTGGAACTACAATAATTGATCTATTACAATATCCACAAAAAAATCTTCTAGTCTAATATCCACCACTCGACCTTTGCAATGACTCTTATCGTCTTCTAGCTTTCCTTGACCCACTACTGTGTTAGAATCCAAAAAGAACAAACAACAAACAAAGAGACAAAAGAAAGCAGTTAAATCACAAAAAATCTTTGGTATGAGCCATGTGCAATAGTGTTACTATTTTAAGATATAACTCTAGGACACTAACTTTAGAATATCAAACATAAGAAAAGGTTAGACATCACCAATAGATCATTACTCGGATTCTGGTTCGTTATTACATTATCATTTACGTCAGGTTATAACAAGATTACTTGACACCGACTAAATAGTCGATGAGTCATACCAGACCAAGCTCCAACAAGTTATCATTTTTCTCTACCGCACTTCAACAAGCAAGCAAGCAATTGCCTGACAACTCCGGAAGATTGTCAGGGAAAGGATTCAGACCTTCGCCCAGTGAACCTCCCAAAGGGCTCCAGTCAACCCCACTGCCCTCCGCACCGTGACACAATCGTCAGCCCTTGCTTTCCCGATCATGCACACGGGACTTCGGGGAATTTTGGTACCATTACCCTAGGACTGTCGATAAGCCAAGGTCAAGAGGCCCCGAGACCGGTGACTAGCCGTTCATGGTGCAATAACACTGGCTCAACTAGTCGCTTAGAGTTCGTATTGCACAAGCAATACAATCAAGCATGAACAAGACATGATCATTATGATATTACATTGCTTATTATCTTTAATTAAGTTTATGATGTTCAGTGCGTGTCATAGCCAAGTTTAATGATAGCCACTTATTGAAAATATCATGATATTTAAACCGTTAATATTCTTACATGATAAAACGAATATGCACACATTTGTGATATGTACTAATTTTATGCAGGAAGTCTACTTAATGTTTTCTACCTATTTATTTATAAAACGTATCTTCATAGTATCATCTATATAGACCTACTCACGATAAAACTTCTATACGAAAATAAAGGGTGATATACATTTCTTCGTTCAATTCAAATATTCCTACCATTAAATGACTAGTATTGAATGCTCGGATTGTTTATATTTCTTTTTGCCGTAGAAACATGATAGTAATATATATATATCCAAGAAAAATTAGTTGATAACTATTATTAAATATATTCTTTATGTCTTGAAATATATCAAACAATAATATTGGGATAGTAAAAATTATCTGCAATACATAAAATAGACCCACATGAAATATCAAATAAATATCATATCGAAAGTAACTAGATAAAAATAAACATTGGCTTTTATAAAAATACAACCCACCGCTCTCTCACCGTAGTTGGGTTATATACACAATATTCAGGGCTTTTCTTCGGACACCGTAGCCCAAGCCAACACAACCAGGATAAAGCGAATGTGACTTAAGCCGACCCTTTACTTTGATGTATCCCAAATGGAAGGCACAAAGAATCGGTGGAGCGGAGGATATAAACGGTTGTGATGCTTTGACACAGAATTAATTAAGTTAAAGGATTACTTCGACGATGACAACATCGTAAAAGGAAGGGGTTTGTCTGTAACGTTGACAGACAGTTCGGTCTGGGATATCCGGTGGCATTTACAACAATGTCAGTTCCTATCGAACAACTGAGGATGAGTAGGTGGTTGTTTTAGCCGGAAACAATGATGGGCTTTCGCAATCTCAATGACTATCTAGCGGCAGTTTGGGTGTGGGAGAAGATTGGATTGCAATGTGCATTCTTGATGACGAGATCGGAAAATATACTAAAGTCATTTCTACTAATGAAATTGTTGGTGTTCGCAAAATGTATATTGGTACTTAAATAGCTTTAGAGAGGGGCAAAAGGAGAGGGTAATCATCATTAACTCAATATGAATTCATGCCTAAATATTTGTTGGAGTTTGAATGCTAGCAATCCTTCAGGTTAAGAACATAGGAAATGTGCACGTGAATTATATGGTCAAACCGTTTCCGCTAGACATTATGGTAGTACAACATCCTGTCTAAATTTATGGGATTATATTAAATTTCATTATATATCATTTATCTCTCAAAATAGCTATAAGGTGTATACAATTCTCTTATGCCTACAAAAATAACTTTACATAGGAGGGAGTATTAGAAACTCAACGTTTTATATATATAAATAAAATATTATTTGAACAACTAGTATATTACTTATATACATATATTATATTCTAGTAATTAATATTAGGGATGATACAAGCACCAATTTAGTAGCAAGTAATTAACCTAAAATATGATCCTTCCTTAAATATATAATTGATTCAAAAGATCCACAAAGCAAATACTGCAATGTTAAAAATATGTGATAAATACTTTCATTCATATATATATTATAAACAAACGAATGTTCGAATACGACATATAAAATTGACGTTCCGACTCAATAATATAAATATATATGTCGTTCTACGGTAACAACCCAAAATTTGGGGTGTTACAGATCTCCCCCCCTTAAAATGAAGTTCGTCCTCGAACTTCACTCTACTTATACTTCAATGTTAAACTCATATTAACATCACATAATGTGCCAACATAAACATATAACATTTCAAATGTGAATGTGCGTGAATTTCGTGTATAAATGTGCATGTTACGGACATGCTTAACATATAAACAAATAAATAATTAAATAAATAAGTCATCACATAGGCAAATTTGTCATCTTAATTTTATTTTTCCGGCATCACTTATATACAAATATATATATAACTATTGAAACTTAAGTGACGGTAAATATTTGCATGCCAAATATCTTATCACCTTCTCATATTTGAAAACTAACTAAGGATGTAATCTGAAATGTGAATATGTAACAAATAATGAAAATAATAGGTGAAAGTGCATAAAAGGAGTTGTTAATACTCAAAATTACAATCTTACAGATTAACCGCTTTGCCACCTCTTTCTTGTTCACTTAATTTGAGTCCGACTATACACCTAAGGGACAAACTTAAAGTGAGACTCTTAATATATTTTTATGGTCACATTCATACACCTAACCTAGAATATGACTTACACTTAACCATTCTTAAATCAATTCTATTATTTGACTCCTACGGGGAACTTAACTGTCTCTCGATACCACATGTAATCGACCTACCCCACCCCCAGGTCAACTGGGGTCGATCTGAGAGGCATTTGCATGGGCTTCCATAAAATTTCATTACAAGTAGAATCGAACACCACATATTTAAATAAATCCACTATTACATTTGTAAATAACTTCTAACTGTTTTCATTGGAACTACAATAATTGATCTATTACAATATCCACAAAAAAATCTTCTAGTCTAATATCCACCACTCGACCTTTGCAATGACTCTTATCGTCTTCTAGCTTTCCTTGACCCACTACCTGTGTTAGTATCCAAAAAGAACAAACAACAAACAAAGAGACAAAAGAAAGCAGTTAAATCACAAGAAAATCTTTGGTATGAGCCATGTGCAATAGTGTTACTATTTTAAGATATAACTCTAGGACACTAACTTTAGAATATCAAACATAAGAAAAGGTTAGACATCACCAATAGATCATTACTCGGATTCTGGTTCGTTATTACATTATCATTTACGTCAGGTTATAACAAGATTACTTGACACCGACTAAATAGTCGATGAGTCATACCAGACCAAGCTCCAACAAGTTATCATTTTTCTCTACCGCACTTCAACAAGCAAGCAAGCAATTGCCTGACAACTCCGGAAGATTGTCAGGGAAAGGATTCAGACCTTCGCCCAGTGAACCTCCCAAAGGGCTCCAGTCAACCCCACTGCCCTCCGCACCGTGACACAATCGTCAGCCCTTGCTTTCCCGATCATGCACACGGGACTTCGGGGAATTTTGGTACCATTACCCTAGGACTGTCGATAAGCCAAGGTCAAGAGGCCCCGAGACCGGTGACTAGCCGTTCTGCGGTGCAATAACACTGGCTCAACTAGTCGCTTAGAGTTCGTATTGCACAAGCAATACAATCAAGCATGGACAAGACATGATCATTATGATATTACATTGCTTATTATCTTTAATTAACTTTATGATGTTCAGTGCGTGTCATAGCCAAGTTTAATGATAGCCACTTATTGAAAATATCATGATATTTAAACCGTTAATATTCTTACATGATAAAACGAATATGCACACATTTGTGATATGTACTAATTTTATGCAGGAAGTCTACTTAATGTTTTCTACCTATTTATTTATAAAACGTATCTTCATAGTATCATCTATATAGACCTACTCACGATAAAACTTCTATACGAAAATAAAGGGTGATATACATTTACTGTTCAATTCAAATATTCCTACCATTAAATGACTAGTATTGAATGCTCGGATTGTTTATATTTCTTTTTGCCGTAGAAACATGATAGTAATATATATATATCCAAGAAAAATTAGTTGATAACTATTATTAAATATATTCTTTATGTCTTGAAATATATCAAACAATAATATTGGGATAGTAAAAATTATCTGCAATACATAAAATAGACCCACATGAAATATCAAATAAATATCATATCGAAAGTAACTAGATAAAAATAAACATTGGCTTTTTATAAAAATACAACCCACGTGCTCTCACCGTAGTTGGGTTATATACACAATATTCAGGGCTTCTTCAGACACCGTAGCCCAAGCCAACACAACCAGGATAAAGCGAATGTGACTTAAGCCGACCGCTTTACTTTGATGTATCCTTAAATGGAAGGCCAAAGTGAATCGGTGGAGCGGAGGATATAAACGGTTGTGATGCTTTGACACGAAATTAATAATTGAGTTAAAGGATTACTTCGGCGATGACAACATCGTAAAAGGAAGGGGTTTGTCAGTAACGTTGACAGACAGTTCGGTCTGGGATATCCGGTGGCATTTACAACAATGTCAGTTCCTATCGAACAACTGAGGATGAGTAGGTGGTTGTTTTAGCCGGAAACAATGATGGGCTTTCGCAATCTCAATGACTATCTAGCGCGCTTTGGGTGTGGGAGAAGATTGGATTGCAATGTGCATTCTTGATGACGAGATCGGAAAATATACTAAAGTCATTTCTACTAATGAAATTGTTGGTGTTCATAAAGCAGATATTGGTACTTAAATAGCTTTAGAGAGGGGCAAAAGGAGAGGGTAATCATCATTAACTCAATATGAATTCATGCCTAAATATTTGTTGGAGTTTGAATGCTAGCAATCCTTCAGGTTAAGAACATAGGAAATGTGCACGTGAATTATATGGTCAAACCGTTTCCGCTAGACATTTATGGTAGTACAACATCCTGTCTAAATTTATGGGATTATATTAAATTTCATTATATATCATTTATCTCTCAAAATAGCTATAAGGTGTATACAATTCTCTTATGCCTACAAAAATAACTTTACATAGGAGGGAGTATTAGAAACTCAACGTTTTATATATATAAATAAAATATTATTTGAACAACTAGTATATTACTTATATACATATATTATATTCTAGTAATTAATATTAGGGATGATACAAGCACCAATTTAGTAGCAAGTAATTAACCTAAAATATGATCCTTCCTTAAATATATAATTGATTCAAAAGATCCACTGCAAATACTGCAATGTTAAAAATATGTGATAAATACTTTCATTCATATATATATTATAAACAAACGAATGTTCTGAATACGACATTTAAAATTGACGTTCCGACTCAATAATATAAATATATATGTCGCTCTACGGTAACAACCCAAAATTTGGGGTATTACAGATCCCCCTTTAAAATGAAGTTCGTCCTCGAACTTCACTCTACTTATACTTCAATGTTAAACTCATATTAACATCACATAATGTGCCAACATAAACATATAACATTTCAAATGTGAATGTGCGTGAATTTCGTGTATAAATGTGCATGTTACGGACATGCTTAACATATAAACAAATAAATAATTAAATAAATAAGTCATCACATAGGCAAATTTGTCATCTTAATTTTATTTTTCCGGCATCACTTATATACAAATATATATATAACTATTGAAACTTCGAAGTGACGGTAAATATTTGCATGCCAAATATCTTATCAGCCTTCTCATATTTGAAAACTAACTAAGGATGTAACTGAAATGTGAATATGTAACAAATAATGAAAATAATAGGTGAAAGTGCATAAAAGGAGTTGTTAATACTCAAAATTACAATCTTACGCTTAACCGCTTTGCCACCTCTTTTTCTGTTTCACTTAATTTGAGTCCGACTATACACCTAAGGGACAAACTTAAAGTGACACTCTTAATATATTTTTATGGTCACATTCATACACATAACCTAGAATATGACTTACACTTAACCATTCTTAAATCAATTCTACTATTTGACTCCTACGGAACTTAACTGTCTCTCGATACCACTTGTAATCGACCTACCCCGACCACCTAGTCAACTAGGGTCGATCTAGAGCAGCGGCTGCGGGGCTTCCATAAAATTTCATTACAAGTAGAATCGAACACCACATATTTAAATAAATCCACTATTACATTTGTAAATAACTTCTAACTGCTTTCATTGGAACTACAATAATTGATCTATTACAATATCCACAAAAAAATCTTCTAGTCTAATATCCACCACTCGACCTTTGCAATGACTCTTATCGTCTTCTAGCTTTCCTTGACCCACTACCTGTGTTAGTATCCAAAAAGAACAAACAACAAACAAAGAGACAAAAGAACAGAGTCACAATCGAAAAATCTTTGGATGAGCCATGTGCAATAGTGTTACTATTTTAAGATATAACTCTAGGACACTAACTTTAGAATATCAAACATAAGAAAAGGTTAGACATCACCAATAGATCATTACTCGGATTCTGGTTCGTTATTACATTATCATTTACGTCAGGTTATAACAAGATTACTTGACACCGACTAAATAGTCGATGAGTCATACCAGACCAAGCTCCAACAAGTTATCATTTTTCTCTACCGCACTTCAACAAGCAAGCAAGCAATTGCCTGACAACTCCGGAAGATTGTCGTGAAAGGATTCGACACTTCGCCCGATGAACCTCCCAAAGGGCTCCAGTCAACCCATCGCTCCCGCGCACCGTGACACAATCGTCGACCCTTGCTTTCCGATCATGCACACGGGACTTGGGGAATTTTGGTACCATTACCCTAGGGTATCGATAAGCCAAGGTCAAGAGGCCCCGAGACCGGTGACTAGCCGCTCTGCGGTGCAATAACACCGCTCAACTAGTCGCTTAGAGTTCGTATTGCACAAGCAATACAATCAAGCATGAACAAGACATGATCATTATGATATTACATTGCTTATTATCTTTAATTAATTTTATGATGTTCAAGTCGTGTCATAGCCAAGTTTAATGATAGCCACTTATTGAAAATATCATGATATTTGAACCGTTAATATTCTTACATGATAAAACGAATATGCACACATTTGTGATATGTACTAATTTTATGCAGGAAGTCTACTTAATGTTTTCTACCTATTTATTTATAAAACGTATCTTCATAGTATCATCTATATAGACCTACTCACGATAAAACTTCTATACTAAAAATAAAGGGTGATATACATTTCTTTGTTCAATTCAAATATTCCTACCATTAAATGACTAGTATTGAATGCTCGGATTGTTTATATTTCTTTTTGCCGTAGAAACATGATAGTAATATATATATCCAAGAAACATTAGTTGATAACTATTATTAAATATATTCTTTATGTCTTGAAATATATCAAACAATAATATTGGGATAGTAAAATTATCTCGCAATACATAAAATAGACCCACATGAAATATCAAATAAATATCATATCGAAAGTAACTAGATAAAAATAAACATTGGCTTTTTATAAAAATACAACCCACCTGCTCTCACCGTAGTTGGGTTATATACACAATATTCTGGGGCTTCTTCAGACACCGTAGCCCAAGCCAACACAACCAGGATAAAGCGAATGTGACTTAAGCCGACCCTTTACTTTGATGTATCCCTAAATGGAAGGCACAGTGAATCGGTGGAGCGGAGGATATAAACGGTTGTGATGCTTTGACACAGAATTAATTAAGTTAAAGGATTACTTCGACGATGACAACATCGTAAAAGGAAGGGGTTTGTCTGTAACGTTGACAGACAGTTCGGTCTGGGATATCCGGTGGCATTTACAACAATGTCAGTTCCTATCGAACAACTGAGGATGAGTAGGTGGTTGTTTTAGCCGGAAACAATGATGGGCTTTTCGCAATCTCAATGACTATCTAGCGGCAGTTTGGGTGTGGGAGAAGATTGGATTGCAATGTGCATTCTTGATGACGAGATCGGAAAATATACTAAAGTCATTTCTACTAATGAAATTGTTGGTGTTCGCAAAACAGATATTGGTACTTAAATAGCTTTAGAGAGGGGCAAAAGGAGAGGGTAATCATCATTAACTCAATATGAATTCATGCCTAAATATTTGTTGGAGTTTGAATGCTAGCAATCCTTCAGGTTAAGAACATAGGAAATGTGCACGTGAATTATATGGTCAAACCGTTTCCGCTAGACATTTATGGTAGTACAACATCCTGTCTAAATTTATGGGATTATATTAAATTTCATTATATATCATTTATCTCTCAAAATAGCTATAAGGTGTATACAATTCTCTTATGCCTACAAAAATAACTTTACATAGGAGGAAGTATTAGAAACTCAACGTTTTATATATATAAATAAAATATTATTTGAACAACTAGTATATTACTTATATACATATATTATATTCTAGTAATTAATATTAGGGATGATACAAGCACCAATTTAGTAGCAAGTAATTAACCTAAAATATGATCCTTCCTTAAATATATAATTGATTCAAAAGATCCACTGCAAATACTGCAATGTTAAAAATATGTGATAAATACTTTCATTCATATATATATTATAAACAAACGAATGTTCTGAATACGACATATAAAATTGACGTTCCGACTCAATAATATAAATATATATGTCGTTCTACGGTAACAACCCAAAATTTGGGGTGTTACAGATCTCCCCCCCTTAAAATGAAGTTCGTCCTCGAACTTCACTCTACTTATACTTCAATGTTAAACTCATATTAACATCACATAATGTGCCAACATAAACATATAACATTTCAAATGTGAATGTGCGTGAATTTAAGTGTATAAATGTGCATGTTACGGACATGCTTAACATATAAACAAATAAATAATTAAATAAATAAGTCATCACATAGGCAAATTTGTCATCTTAATTTTATTTTTCCGGCATCACTTATATACAAATATATATATAACTATTGAAACTTAAGTGACGGTAAATATTTGCATGCCAAATATCTTATCACCTTTCTCATATTTGAAAACTAACTAAGGATGTAATCTGAAATGTGAATATGTAACAAATAATGAAAATAATAGGTGAAAGTGCATAAAAGGAGTTGTTAATACTCAAAATTACAATCTTACAGATTAACCGCTTTGCCACCTCTTTCTTGTTCACTTAATTTGAGTCCGACTATACACCTAAGGGACAAACTTAAAGTGAGACTCTTAATATATTTTTATGGTCACATTCATACACCTAACCTAGAATATGACTTACACTTAACCATTCTTAAATCAATTCTATTATTTGACTCCTACGGGAACTTAACTGTCTCTCGATACCACACTTGTAACGACCTGCCCCGACCCTGGAGGTCAACCTGGGGTCGATCTGAGGCAGCAGCCATGGGCTTCCATAAAATTTCATTACAAGTAGAATCGAACACCACATATTTAAATAAATCCACTATTACATTTGTAAATAACTTCTAACTGTTTTCATTGGAACTACAATAATTGATCTATTACAATATCCACAAAAAAATCTTCTAGTCTAATATCCACCACTCGACCTTTGCAATGACTCTTATTGACTTCTAGCTTTCCTTGACCCACTACCCGTGTTAGTATCCAAAAGAACAAACAACAAACAAAGAGACAAAAGAAAGCAGTTAAATCGACAAAAATGTTTGGTATGAGCCATGTGCAATAGTGTTACTATTTTAAGATATAACTCTAGGACACTAACTTTAGAATATCAAACATAAGAAAAGGTTAGACATCACCAATAGATCATTACTCGGATTCTGGTTCGTTATTACATTATCATTTACGCCAGGTTATAACAAGATTACTTGACACCGACTAAATAGTCGATGAGTCATACCAGACCAAGCTCCAACAAGTTATCATTTTTCTCTACCGCACTTCAACAAGCAAGCAAGCAATTGCCTGACAACTCCGGAAGATTGTCAGGGAAAGGATTCAGACCTTCGCCCGGTGAAACTCCCAAAGGGCTCCGTCCACCCCATCGCCTCGCACCGTGACACAATCGTCACCCTTGCTTTCCGATCATGCACACGGGACTTCGGGAATTTTGGTACCATTACCCTAGGGCGTCGATAAGCCAAGGTCAAGAGGCCCCGAGGCCGGTGACTAGCCGCTCTGCGGTGCAATAACACCGCTCAAGTAGTCGCTTTAGAGTTCAGTATTGCACAAGCAATACAATCAAGCATGAACAAGACATGATCATTATGATATTACATTGCTTATTATCTTTAATTAAGTTTATGATGTTCAGTTCGTGTCATAGCCAAGTTTAATGATAGCCACTTATTGAAAATATCATGATATTTAAACCGTTAATATTCTTACATGATAAAACGAATATGCACACATTTGTGATATGTACTAATTTTATGCGGGAAGTCTACTTAATGTTTTCTACCTATTTATTTATAAAACGTATCTTCATAGTATCATCTATATAGACCTACTCACGATAAAACTTCTATACGAAAATAAAGGGTGATATACATTTACTGTTCAATTCAAATATTCCTACCATTAAATGACTAGTATTGAATGCTCGGATTGTTTATATTTCTTTTTGCCGTAGAAACATGATAATAATATATATATCCAAGAAAAATTAGTTGATAACTATTATTAAATATATTCTTTATGTCTTGAAATATATCAAACAATAATATTGGGATAGTAAAAATTATCTGCAATACATAAAATAGACCCACATGAAATATCAAATAAATATCATATCGAAGGTAACTAGATAAAAATAAACATTGGCTTTTATAAAAATACAACCCACCTCTCTCACCGTAGTTGGGTTATATACACAATATTCTGGGGCTTCTTCAGACACCGTAGCCCAAGCCAACACAACCAGGATAAAGCGAATGTGACTTAAGCCGACCCTTTACTTTGATGTATCCCTAAATGGAAGGCACAGTGAATCGGTGGAGCGGAGGATATAAACGGTTGTGATGCTTTGACACAGAATTAATTAAGTTAAAGGATTACTTCGACGATGACAACATCGTAAAAGGAAGGGGTTTGTGCAGTAACGTTGATGAGCATTCGATGCAGGATATCCGGTGGCATTTACAACAATGTCAGTTCCTATCGAACAACTGAGGATGAGTAGGTGGTTGTTTTAGCCGGAAACAATGATGGGCTTTCGCAATCTCAATGACTATCTAGCGGCAGTTTGGGTGTGGGAGAAGATTGGATTGCAATGTGCATTCTTGATGACGAGATCGGAAAATATACTAAAGTCATTTCTACTAATGAAATTGTTGGTGTTCATAAAAATGATATTGGTACTTAAATAGCTTTAGAGAGGGGCAAAAGGAGAGGGTAATCATCATTAACTCAATATGAATTCATGCCTAAATATTTGTTGGAGTTTGAATGCTAGCAATCCTTCAGTTAAGAACATAGGAAATGTGCACGTGAATTATATGGTCAAACCGTTTCATTAGACATTTATGGTAGTACAACATCCTGTCTAAATTTATGGGATTATATTAAATTTCATTATATATCATTTATCTCTCAAAATAGCTATAAGGTGTATACAATTCTCTTATGCCTACAAAAATAACTTTACATAGGAGGAAGTATTAGAAACTCAACGTTTTATATATATAAATAAAATATTATTTGAACAACTAGTATATTACTTATATACATATATTATATTCTAGTAATTAATATTAGGGATGATACAAGCACCAATTTAGTAGCAAGTAATTAACCTAAAATATGATCCTTCCTTAAATATATAATTGATTCAAAAGATCCACTGCAAATACTGCAATGTTAAAAATATGTGATAAATACTTTCATTCATATATATATTATAAACAAACGAATGTTCTGAATACGACATGTAAAATTGACGTTCCGACTCAATAATATAAATATATATGTCGTTCTACGGTAAAAACCCAAAATTTGGGGTGTTACAGATCTCCCCCCCTTAAAATGAAGTTCGTCCTCGAACTTCACTCTACTTATACTTCAATGTTAAACTCATATTAACATCACATAATGTGCCAACATAAACATATAACATTTCAAATGTGAATGTGCGTGAATTTCGTGTATAAATGTGCATGTTACGGACATGCTTAACATATAAACAAATAAGTAATTAAATAAATAAGTCATCACATAGGCAAATTTGTCATCTTAATTTTATTTTTCCGGCATCACTTATATACAAATATATATATAACTATTGAAACTTCGAAGTGACGGTAAATATTTGCATGCCAAATATCTTATCAGCCTTCTCATATTTGAAAACTAACTAAGGATGTAACTGAAATGTGAATATGTAACAAATAATGAAAATAATAGGTGAAAGTGCATAAAAGGAGTTGTTAATACTCAAAATTACAATCTTACAGTTAACCGCTTTGCCACCTCTTTACTGTTCACTTAATTTGAGTCCGACTATACACCTAAGGGACAAACTTAAAGTGAGACTCTAATATATTTTTATGGTCACATTCATACACCTAACCTAGAATATGACTTACACTTAACCATTCTTAAATCAATTCTATTATTTGACTCCCTACGGGAACTTAACCTGTCTCTGATACCACCTGTAACGACCTACCCCCGACCCCTAGGTCAACTGGGGTCAGTCTAGGGGCAGGCTGCGGGGCTTCCGCAAAATTTCATTACAAGTAGAATCGAACACCACATATTTAAATAAATCCACTATTACATTTGTAAATAACTTCTAACTGTTTTCATTGGAACTACAATAATTGATCTATTACAATATCCACAAAAAAATCTTCTAGTCTAATATCCTCCACTCGACCTTTGCAATGACTCTTATCGTCTTCTAGCTTTCCTTGACCCACTACCTATGTTAGTATCCAAAAAGAACAAACAACAAACAAAGAGACAAAAGAAACAGAGTCGTCAGCAAAATGCTGGTATGAGCCATGTGCAATAGTGTTACTATTTTAAGATATAACTCTAGGACACTAACTTTAGAATATCAAACATAAGAAAAGGTTAGACATCACCAATAGATCATTACTCGGATTCTGGTGCGTTATTACATTATCATTTACGTCAGGTTATAACAAGATTACTTGACACCGACTAAATAGTCGATGAGTCATACCAGACCAAGCTCCAACAAGTTATCATTTTTCTCTACCGCACTTCAACAAGCAAGCAAGCAATTGCCTGACAACTCCGGAAGATTGTCGTGAAAGGATTCGCACCTTCGCCCAGCTGAACCTCCCAAAGGGCTCCAGTCAACCCCGCGCCTCCGCACCGTGACACAATCGTCGACCACTTGCTTTCCCGATCATGCACACGGGACTTCGGGAATTTTGGTACCATTACCCTAGGATCGCCGATAAGCCAAGGTCAAGAGGCCCCGAGACCGGTGACTAGCCGTTGCTCATGTGCAATAACACCGCTCAACTAGTCGCTTAGAGTTCGTATTGCACAAGCAATACAATCAAGCATGAACAAGACATGATCATTATGATATTACATTGCTTATTATCTTTAATTAAGTTGATGATGTTCAGTGCGTGTCATAGCCAAGTTTAATGATAGCCACTTATTGAAAATATCATGATATTTAAACCGTTAATATTCTTACATGATAAAACGAATATGCACACATTTGTGATATGTACTAATTTTATGCAAGAAGTCTACTTAATGTTTTCTATCTATTTATTTATAAAACGTATCTTCATAGTATCATCTATATAGACCTACTCACGATAAAACTTCTATACGAAAATAAAGGGTGATATACATTTACTGTTCAATTCAAATATTCCTACCATTAAATGACTAGTATTGAATGCTCGGATTGTTTATATTTCTTTTTGCCGTTGAAACATGATAGTAATATATATATCCAAGAAAAATTAGTTGATAACTATTATTAAATATATTCTTTATGTCTTGAAATATATCAAACAATAATATTGGGATAGTAAAAATTATCTCATAATACATAAAATAGACCCACATGAAATATCAAATAAATATCATATCGAAAGTAACTAGATAAAAATAAACATTGGCTTTTTATAAAAATACAACCCACCTGCTCTCACCGTAGTTGGGTTATATACACAATATTCTGGGGCTTCTTCAGACACCGTAGCCCAAGCCAACACAACCAGATAAAGCGAATGTGACTTAAGCCGACCTTTTACTTTGATGTATCCCTAAATGGAAGGCACACATGAATCGGTGGAGCGGAGGATATAAACGGTTGTGATGCTTTGACACAGAATATTAATTGAGTTAAAGGATTACTTCGACGATGACAACATCGTAAAAGGAAGGGGGATTGTGCATAACGTTGATGAGCGGTTCGATTCGTCTGGATATCCGGTGGCATTTACAACAATGTCGGTTCTGTCGAACAACCGAGGATGAGTAGGTGGTTGTTTTAGCCGGAAACAATGATGGGCTTTAATCTCAATGACTATCTAGCGGCGCTTTGGGTGTGGGAGAAGATTGGATTGCAATGTGCATTCTTGATGACGAGATCGGAAAATATACTAAAGTCATTTCTACTAATGAAATTGTTGGTGTTCGCAAAACAGATATTGGTACATAAATAGCTTTAGAGAGGGGCAAAAGGAGAGGGTAATCATCATTAACTCAATATGAATTCATGCCTAAATATTTGTTGGAGTTTGAATGCTAGCAATCCTTCAGGTTAAGAACATAGGAAATGTGCACGTGAATTATATGGTCAAACGGTTTCCGCTAGACATTTATGGTAGTACAACATCCTGTCTAAATTTATGGGATTATATTAAATTTCATTATATATCATTTATCTCTCAAAATAGCTATAAGGTATATACAATTCTCTTATGCCTACAAAAATAACTTTACATAGGAGGAAGTATTAGAAACTCAACGTTTTATATATATAAATAAAATATTATTTGAACAACTAGTATATTACTTATATACATATATTATATTCTAGTAATTAATATTAGGGATGATACAAGCACCAATTTAGTAGCAAGTAATTAACCTAAAGTATGATCCTTCCTTAAATATATAATTGATTCAAAAGATCCACTGCAAATACTGCAATGTTAAAAATATGTGATAAATACTTTCATTCATATATATATTATAAACAAACGAATGTTCTGAATACGACATGTAAAATTGACGTTCCGACTCAATAATATAAATATATATGTCGTTCTACGGTAAAAACCCAAAATTTGGGGTGTTCTGACAGATCTCCCCTTAAAATGAAGTTAGTCCTCGAACTTCACTCTACTTATACTTCAATGTTAAACTCATATTAACATCACATAATGTGCCAACATAAACATATAACATTTCAAATGTGAATGTGCGTGAATTTCGTGTATAAATGTGCATGTTACGGACATGCTTAACATATAAACAAATAAATAATTAAATAAATAAGTCATCACATAGGCAAATTTGTCATCTTAATTTTATTTTTCCGGCATCACTTATATACAAATATATATATAACTATTGAAACTTCGAAGTGACGGTAAATATTTGCATGCCAAATATCTTATCAGCCTTCTCATATTTGAAACTAACTAAGGATGTAACTGAAATGTGAATATGTAACAAATAATGAAAATAATAGGTGAAAGTGCATAAAAGGAGTTGTTAATACTCAAAATTACAATCTTATAGTTAACCGCTTTGCCACCTCTTTACTGTTCACTTAATTTTAGTCCGACTATACACCTAAGGGACAAACTTAAAGTGAGACTCTTAATATATTTTTATGGTCACATTCATACACCTAACCTAGAATATGACTTACACTTAACCATTCTTAAATCAATTCTATTATTTGACTCCCTACGGGAACTTAACCTGTCTCTGATACCACCTGTAACGACCTACCCCCGACCCCTAGGTCAACTGGTCGATCCTAGAGGCAGCGGTGCGGGCTTCATAAAATTTCATTACAAGTAGAATCGAACACCACATATTTAAATAAATCCACTATTACATTTGTAAATAACTTCTAACTGTTTTCATTGGAACTACAATAATTGATCTATTACAATATCCACAAAAAAATCTTCTAGTCTAATATCCACCACTCGACCTTTGCAATGACTCTTATCGTCTTCTAGCTTTCCTTGACCCACTACCTGTGTTAGTATCCAAAAAGAACAAACAACAAACAAAGAGACAAAAGAAATTAAATCGACAAAAATCTTTGGTATGAGCCATATGCAATAGTGTTACTATTTTAAGATATAACTCTAGGACACTAACTTTAGAATATCAAACATAAGAAAAGGTTATACATCACCAATAGATCATTACTCGGATTCTGGTTCGTTATTACATTATCATTTACGTCAGGTTATAACAAGATTACTTGACACCGACTAAATAGTCGATGAGTCATACCGGACCAAGCTCCAACAAGTTATCATTTTTCTCTACCGCACTTCAACAAGCAAGCAAGCAATTGCGACAACTCCGGAAGATTGTCGTGAAAGGATTCGACCTTCGCCCGATGAACCTCCCAAAGGGCTCCAGTCAACCCCTTTGCCTCCGCACCGTGACACAATCGTCGGCCCTTGCTTTCCCGATCATGCACACGGGACTTCGGGGAATTTTGGTACCATTACCCTAGGACTGTCGATAAGCCAAGGTCAAGAGGCCCCGAGACCGGTGACTAGCCGTTCTGCGGTGCAATAACACTGGCTCAACTAGTCGCTTAGAGTTCGTATTGCACAAGCAATACAATCAAGCATGAACAAGACATGATCATTATGATATTACATTGCTTATTATCTTTAATTAAGTTTATGATGTTCAGTGCGTGTCATAGCCAAGTTTAATGATAGCCACTTATTGAAAATATCATGATATTTAAACCGTTAATATTCTTACATGATAAAACGAATATGCACACATTTGTGATATGTTCTAATTTTATGCAGGAAGTCTACTTAATGTTTTCTACCTATTTATTTATAAAACGTATCTTCATAGTATCATCTATATAGACCTACTCACGATAAAACTTCTATACGAAAATAAAGGGTGATATACATTTACTGTTCAATTCAAATATTCCTACCATTAAATGACTAGTATTGAATGTTCGGATTGTTTATATTTCTTTTTGCCGTAGAAACATGATAGTAATATATATATCCAAGAAAAATTAGTTGATAACTATTATTAAATATATTCTTTATGTCTTGAAATATATCAAACAATAATATTGGGATAGTAAAATTATCTGCAATACATAAAATAGACCCACATTAAATATCAAATAAATATCATATCGAAAGTAACTAGATAAAAATAAACATTGGCTTTTTATAAAAATACAACCCACCTACTCTCACCGTAGTTGGGTTATATACACAATATATTCGGGCTTCTTCAGACACGTAGCCCAAGCCAACACAACCAGGATAAAGCGAATGTGACTTAAGCCGACCCTTTACTTTGATGTATCCACAAATGGAAGGCACAGATGAATCGGTGGAGCGGAGGATATAAACGGTTGTGATGCTTTGACACAGAATATTAATTGAGTTAAAGGATTACTTCGACGATGACAACATCGTAAAAGGAAGGGGATTGTGCATAACGTTGACGAGGCAGATTCGATGCAGGATATCCGTGGCATTTACAACAATGTCAGTTCCTATCGAACAACTGAGGATGAGTAGGTGGTTGTTTTAGCCGGAAACAATGATGGGCTTTCGCAATCTCAATGACTATCTAGCGGCAGTTTGGGTGTGGGAGAAGATTGGATTGCAATGTGCATTCTTGATGACGAGATCGGAAAATATACTAAAGTCATTTCTACTAATGAAATTGTTGGTGTTCGCAAAACAGATATTGGTACTTAAATAGCTTTAGAGAGGGGCAAAAGGAGAGGGTAATCATCATTAACTCAATATGAATTCATGCCTAAATATTTGTTGGAGTTTGAATGCTAGCAATCCTTCAGGTTAAGAACATAGGAAATGTGCACGTGAATTATATGGTCAAACGGTTTCCGCTAGACATTTATGGTAGTACAACATCCTGTCTAAATTTATGGGATTATATTAAATTTCATTATATATCATTTATCTCTCAAAATAGCTATAAGGTATATACAATTCTCTTATGCCTACAAAAATAACTTTACATAGGAGGAAGTATTAGAAACTCAACGTTTTATATATATAAATAAAATATTATTTGAACAACTAGTATATTACTTATATACATATATTATATTCTAGTAATTAATATTAGGGATGATACAAGCACCAATTTAGTAGCAAGTAATTAACCTAAAGTATGATCCTTCCTTAAATATATAATTGATTCAAAAGATCCACTGCAAATACTGCAATGTTAAAAATATGTGATAAATACTTTCATTCATATATATATTATAAACAAACGAATGTTCTGAATACGACATGTAAAATTGACGTTCGACTCAATAATATAAATATATATGTCGTTCTACGGTAAAACCCAAAATTTGGGGTGTTACAGATCTCCCCTTAAAATGAAGTTCGTCCTCGAACTTCACTCTACTATACTTCAATGTTAAACTCATATTAACATCACATAATGTGCCAACATAAACATATAACATTTCAAATGTGAATGTGCGTGAATTTCGTGTATAAATGTGCATGTTACGGACATGCTTAACATATAAACAAATAAATAATTAAATAAATAAGTCATCACATAGGCAAATTTGTCATCTTAATTTTATTTTTCCGGCATCACTTATATACAAATATATATATAACTATTGAAACTTCGAAGTGACGGTAAATATTTGCATGCCAAATATCTTATCAGCCTTCTCATATTTGAAACTAACTAAGGATGTAACTGAAATGTGAATATGTAACAAATAATGAAAATAATAGGTGAAAGTGCATAAAAGGAGTTGTTAATACTCAAAATTACAATCTTATAGTTAACCGCTTTGCCACCTCTTTACTGTTCACTTAATTTTAGTCCGACTATACACCTAAGGGACAAACTTAAAGTGAGACTCTTAATATATTTTTATGGTCACATTCATACACCTAACCTAGAATATGACTTACACTTAACCATTCTTAAATCAATTCTATTATTTGACTCCCTACGGGAACTTAACCTGTCTCTGATACCACCAGAATGACCTACCCCCCCGACCCTAGGTCAACCTGGGGTCGATCTGAGAAGCAGTGCGGGGCTTCCATAAAATTTCATTACAAGTAGAATCGAACACCACATATTTAAATAAATCCACTATTACATTTGTAAATAACTTCTAAATCTGCTTTCATTGGAACTACAATAATTGATCTATTACAATATCCACAAAAATCTTCTAGTCTAATATCCACCACTCGACCTTTGCAATGACTCTTATCGTCTTCTAGCTTTCCTTGACCCACTACCTGGTGTGTTAGTATCCAAAAGAACAAACAACAAACAAAGAGACAAAAGAAACAGTAAATCGGCAAAAAAATCTTTGGTATGAGCCATATGCAATAGTGTTACTATTTTAAGATATAACTCTAGGACACTAACTTTAGAATATCAAACATAAGAAAAGGTTAGACATCACCAATAGATCATTACTCGGATTCTGGTTCGTTATTACATTATCATTTACGTCAGGTTATAACAAGATTACTTGACACCGACTAAATAGTCGATGAGTCATACCGCACCAAGCTCCAACAAGTTATCATTTTCTCTACCGCACTTCAACAAGCAAGCAAGCAATTGCCTGACAACTCCGGAAGATTGTCGTGAAAGGATCGAACCTTCGCCCGATGAACCTCCCAAAGGGCTCCAGTCAACCCCATCGCCTCCCCGCACCGTGACACAATCGTCCGCCCTTGCTTTCCGATCATGCACACGGGACTTGGGAATTTTGGTACCATTACCCTAGGGTATCGCCGATAAGCCAAGGTCAAGAGGCCCGAGACCGGTGACTAGCCGTTCTGCGATTGCAATAACACCGCTCAACTAGTCGCTAGAGTTCAGTATTGCACAAGCAATACAATCAAGCATGAACAAGACATGATCATTATGATATTACATTGCTTATTATCTTTAATTAAGTTTATGATGTTCAGTGCGTGTCATAGCCAAGTTTAATGATAGCCACTTATTGAAAATATCATGATATTTAAACCGTTAATATTCTTACATGATAAAACGAATATGCACACATTTGTGATATGTTCTAATTTTATGCAGGAAGTCTACTTAATGTTTTCTACCTATTTATTTATAAAACGTATCTTCATAGTATCATCTATATAGACCTACTCACGATAAAACTTCTATACGAAAATAAAGGGTGATATACATTTACTGTTCAATTCAAATATTCCTACCATTAAATGACTAGTATTGAATGTTCGGATTGTTTATATTTCTTTTTGCCGTAGAAACATGATAGTAATATATATATCCAAGAAAAATTAGTTGATAACTATTATTAAATATATTCTTTATGTCTTGAAATATATCAAACAATAATATTGGGATAGTAAAAATTATCTGCAATACATAAAATAGACCCACATTAAATATCAAATAAATATCATATCGAAAGTAACTAGATAAAAATAAACATTGGCTTTTTATAAAAATACAACCCACCTACTCTCACCGTAGTTGGGTTATATACACAATATTCTGGGGCTTCTTCAGACACCGTAGCCCAAGCCAACACAACCAGGATAAAGCGAATGTGACTTAAGCCGACCCTTTACTTTGATGTATCCCTAAATGGAAGGCACAGTGAATCGGTGGAGCGGAGGATATAGACGGTTGTGATGCTTTGACACAGAATATTAATTGAGTTAAAGGATTACTTTGACGATGACAACATCGTAAAAGGAAGGGGATTGTCTCAGAACGCTGATGAGGCCGGTTCGATGCAGGATATCCGGTGGCATTTACAACAATGTCAGTTCCTATCGAACAACTGAGGATGAGTATGTGGTTGTTTTAGCCGGAAACAATGATGGGCTTTCGCAATCTCAATGACTATCTAGCGGCAGTTTGGGTGTGGGAGAAGATTGGATTGCAATGTGCATTCTTGATGACGAGATCGGAAAATATACTAAAGTCATTTTTGCTAATGAAATTGTTGGTGTTCGTAAAACAGATATTGGTACTTAAATAGCTTTAGAGAGGGGCAAAAGGAGAGGGTAATCATCATTAACTCAATATGAATTCATGCCTAAATATTTGTTGGAGTTTGAATGCTAGCAATCCTTCAGGTTAAGAACATAGGAAATGTGCACGTGAATTATATGGTCAAACCGTTTCTGCTAGACATTTATGGAAGTATAACATCCTGTCTAAATTTATGGGATTATATTAAATTTCATTATATATCATTTATCTCTCAAAATAGCTATAAGGTGTATACAATTCTCTTATGCCTACAAAAATAACTTTACATAGGAGGAAGTATTAGAAACTCAACGTTTTATATATATATATAAAATATTATTTGAACAACTAGTATATTACTTATATACATATATTATATTCTAGTAATTAATATTAGGGATGATATAAGCACCAATTTAGTAGCAAGTAATTAACCTAAAATATGATCCTTCCTTAAATATATAATTGATTCAAAAGATCCACTGCAAATACTGCAATGTTAAAAATATGTGATAAATACTTTCAGTCATATATATATTATAAACAAACGAATGTTCTGAATACGACATGTAAAATTGACGTTCCGACTCAATAATATAAATATATGTCGTTCTACGGTAACAACCCAAAATTTGGGGTGTTACAAAACTGATTAGAATTAAAAATATGACTTTGAGATTTTAATTCTTGCATGAGATTCTAATCCTTGCATATGTATGAGGAACTAGATGATCCAAGGATGGAGGCATGGAGCTGTTTGAAGGGTTGGGGTGCCTACCCCAACCTATATTTATTTCATTTAAAGATTGTGTGTTTGAATTGATATCAATAAAATTGTTTAATCCATCATACCTGTTAATCTTAACTCAACCCAATTCCTTCAAATTCTCATGTTTTTATGCCTTTAGGATGAGTTTTTATTAATAAAAAAAGCTGACCTTTTTTTTTTTTTTTTTTTTATATTATTAATTTCTGACTAATCGGCAAAAAACTGGACTACAAAAAAGATTTAGCGCAGCCGGCTCTTAAATCCTGGCTTCGTCCTTAGAATCATCTATCCAATCTATCGGTTTTTTTTTTTTTGACGATCTCGTATTATCAAGAGATTCGGAATTCAGGCCATATGAGGGGTTGACGTTTTTTTGGGTTATATGCAATACAATATTTGAAAATTAGGTAGATACTTTCGGAATCCTTACATCTTGTCGGAAGTATTTATGGTATATACATCATTAACGTAGAAAATCGTCAAACACATTATTTACAGGACGAGTTCATACCTTCTACGCTATTCACTAATCTCATAGAAATTATCTACAAGATATGGGCTCGCCTCCTATCAGGATCAAACGCTTACCCTTATACTAAAACCAATTGGTGGTAGTAAATGTGCTACTATATTTCCTTATACATTTAAGAGTGTGGGCAATCTCTCCCAACACCCCCCCTCAAATGTGGGCAGTCTGTCTCAACACTTGCACAATTTTTCATTCAAGAGTATAGGAAATCTCTCCCAACACCCCCTCAAGTGTGGGAATCTCTCCCAATACTTGCACAATTTTTTTTAAATAATGTCGATACCAGGGTTCGATCTAATGACCTCTGGCTTTGATACCATGTTAAGATCAATCGCTTAACATTCTACTAAAACCAATTGGTGTTAGTACAACGGTAAGCGCTTGATCTTAACATGGTATCGGAGCCAGATGTCATGGGATCGAACACTGGTGTGAACATTATTTTAAAAAAAATTGTGCAAGTGTTGAGGGAGATTGCCACACTTGAGAGGAGTGTTGGGAGAGATTACCCACATTCTTGAATAAAAATTGTGCAAGTGTTGAGAAAAATTGCCCAGACTTGAGGGGGGGGGGGGTGTGTTGGGAGAGATTCCCACACTATTGAATGTATAAGGAAATATAGTAGCGTCTTTACTAACACCAAATGGTTTTAATACAACGGTAAACTCTTGATCTTAACACCTACCGCAGATAATGTGTTTTTGGACTTTTCTAAAGTTCAAAATTTGAACTTTCTAAAAGGTTCTATATATCCCGTAGAAAGTATCTACAAGGTATGAGATCTCCCCGTGGATAGTTTGTTTTTTGATTTTTCTAAAGTTCAAAATTTAAACTTTCTACAAGGCTCTATATATCCCGTAGAAAGTATCTATAAAGTGTGAGTTCGTCCTGTAGATAACGTGTTAATTTGACGATTTTCAACTTAGTGTGAGTTCGTCCTGCAGAAAATCTAGCTCAAACCCATATAAGAGGAGAGACTCCATCCTCAAAACCTAGGTTATACGGTGAGGGAAGTCCGTCTCTTAATATGGTGGGTGATACAATAGCAAGTGTCCAATATGGGACAACTTTAACACGCCCCTTCAAGTGTGGGCCAAAGGGCATTCTCAAGGCCAACAAAGAGGCCAACACTTGCACAATAAAGGGGTGGCTCTGATACCATGTAGAAATCCTAGCCCAAACTCATATAAGATGAGGGGTCTCATCCCCAAAACCTAGGTTATGAGATGAGGGAAGTCCATCTCTTAATATGGTGGGTGATACAATAGCAAGTGCCAAATGTGGAACAACTTTCACATATCCCGTAGATACTTTGTGCGGGATTTAAGGATTCCGCAGAAATTATCTATGGAAGACTTGATTTTCAAATGTTGTATTGCGTATAATTATCCGAAAGAAAAATGCCGGCACCCAATAAGGCCTGAATTCCGAATCTCCCAATATGACCTGCATCCCGAATCTCCCTTAATTGATCTCATGAACAAACGTTTGTAGTTTTCCAGACATGAAGTGATTGGTACATATAGATTATGAAGTAGGACAAATATATATAGTGACATATGTATGGTGTAATGTTTCAATTAAAGTTGTTAAATCACATGTAACTGCAGGGAGGAGAGGGGGGGTGTTTGCTCAAATTCACACACTATTACTGAACATGGCTTATGAAGAAAAACTTAAAAAATATATACCATGTGTCGGCTAAAGATTGCTCTTAGTCACATGGAAAACAATGTTCTCCAGTCACAACAAGCTTTTCTGCAAGCATCCCCTTTAATGCTTCCTTACTTGAGATTAAAATCTATCCTTTTAGTTAAAAGAAGAAGAGAAGAAAAAAATGAGTTCCGACCCGAATAGTTTTTAGAACATCGTAGATGATGTAAATTGAGAGTTTTGTTTTAATGAGAGAATGTCGATTGAGGAGATCCAACTCGTACACCAACACAAAAGCAAGATTATTATTACATAAGTCTGTTATTTTACAAATGAGCTATGCCCCTAGAGGGCTTTGTATAGAGTTACATGCATTAACAATGATATCATTTTAAAAAACTTAAAATATGAAAGAACAACAACATACCATTTCCAGTCACATTAAAAACATTTTTATTTTGAAAATAAAAACATATTTATTAGTTCAAATGTCTCGTTAGTTATAAATAAAAATAGATATAAGAAAAACACAATAAAATATTTTTTTAGAAATTAGTTCCATCAAATAAAATAGATTAAATTTTTTTGGGCAACCCCCTCACTTAAATATAAACACAGAGAGAGTAATATTTAGATAGTTGATGATTAACATACTCCTTTAAATCGTGTCTTTGTTGCATCTACTTTTTCTTTTTTTGAACATTCTTTTTATTCTACCTACATTAGTAAACTGAAATCCTCAAGGAATGATGATCTGATCGTTGAGCTACAAAGCAAGCATTGAGAAGATGGTTATTAGATGAATCTGGCTGCAATCGCGGCTGTAAAACGAAGAAAATCGTTTGGGATCTTGGAGTTCTATATCCGCAAAAACCCTCCGACGTTATTATTTGATAATAAGGTGCAATTTTCAAGTGAGTATTTGAGTAGAGTGTGTTAGAGATAATGACAATATTGAGTTTGGATTTGTTTAAATAATTATGTTTGAATTTGAATAATTTAGGATATATTATTTGGTTTAGATAAACTTCTATTTATCATTGATTAGGCTATAAATATTGTAATGTTCTATCAGTTTTATCAATGCGATACAATTACTTTTACCATTATTCTTTCATGGTAGCAGAGCTTTTTGACTAACGTCGTTTAGATCCTGGTTAATTTTTCAAAAAAAATTCGTTCGGGTGGGGGTTCGTTACATTAATCTACACGAACCCTCACCCCTCCTTTTAATTTATTATTGTCGTTTTTTAATCAATTGATGATTCTGCCCTTCTTTCACTCCGATGTGCTTCCTGTTTGATAAAATCTATTTCCGGCGAAGCTCATCCAAGTCCGGATCCTCCTCCATACCCACACATCCTGAATGCAAGTCCTTTAGATCTCCATTCTAGCGATGTCAAAGCTACGATTTAAACCAACTCCATCATTCCTACCTTTTCCTGCTCCGACTTCGTGTCCGTCTACTCCATGAAAGCTTCATCCCCTCCTCATATCGAGTCCTCTCCTTGTTCTCTTCCTTCTGATGCGCACAACTCCTCCCCTGATTCCGGTCGTCTTCTCCGGCACTCAGCCACCGTTCCTTTTTTTTTTTTTTCTTCCCCTGCTTAAATTTCCTTTTTTTTTATTTTTAATTTCCATGGTGGCAGCGGCTTGAAAAGCTTTCAGTAATTTATCTCTTTTTTATTTATTTATTTTTAATTAAATAAATTACTCTCTTGTTATTATTTATCTCACAACTCTCAGCACTCCGTGGCTTTTTTTTTCTTTTATCAAATCTCATCCCTTATCAAATGGTGTCTCCCGATTCACTCCTCCTTTAATCGACAATTATAATTTCACTCACTGATTTGCTCTATCCCAATCTATAAATTCTTAATTTATTATATCTGCAAAATCACGGTCAACTCTTTAATTTTTTTTTTTTTTTTTTATATCTCAAAATAAATCTCTCTATCATTATCCCAAAGGGTTCCAGTTCTTAAGAGCCATGACTTGATGGGTTTCGTGGATAGTTTTTAACCGTGCCCATCAAAATTTACAAAATTGATAATATAGCAATATCAGGTTGATGTGGAGCAATTGTTGCCGACTGACATTCATTACGAGCCAAAGTTTGTTGCAGTCACCATGTGAAGAAAACAAGATCCATTCATTACGAGTCAATCTCCATGTTCATTGCATTACCATGGGATTGCGGGGGCGTGTTAGAGATAATGACAAGATTGGGTTAGGATTTGTTTAAATAATTATGTTTGAATTTGAATTATTTAGGATATATTATTTGTTTTAGATAAACTTCTATTTATCATTGATTAGGCTATAAATATTGTAATGTTGTATCAGTTTTATCAATGCGATACAATTACTTTTACCATTATTCTTTCAGAGTGACTATGTAAAAATCACGTACCATGTTGATCCCTTTAGATAGTATATATCGGTATAGCTGAGAGGGTCCAATTCACGGTGATGGAGTGAATATGTATTTTTGTTAGGTTGACAGTGGGATGATGCCCAGTGCATGTATGATCATGAGACTGCTTGTGGCAGAGGACGACTTGCGTCATCCCTGCTATGAGAAGTTTAAGGGCGGACCTCCGTGAGATCTTCCGCTGGAGGAACGTATATGCCGAACTAAGGATAGGTAGGCTCAAAATTTGATGTCGATCTCCAAGGTTTCGATACCGAGCTCTGGACACTGATGTCGAACTCTGGATACATAGACAAAAATAAAGGCGGATGACGCTGAGAGACCAGCTTGACCGCACTTTGATGTTACGTGGTCTTACGCTCGCAACCCAGCTTGATGAGTGTCACGTGTACGGTGATCTACCCACCCCGTATCATTTGCTAACCATTAATGATGGTGTGTTCTTATATTTTGGAGAGAATTAATCCCCTTCAGATTAAAATTTGGTGGTAAAATTTGATCTTTGAGGAAATTTGTGCACCTTTTAGGTTTGAACCTCGCATCAAATGACTAATAAACAAACACACGCACACAAACAAAACACAAATTTTATCATGATTCCAAACCAATAGAATTGAGTTTTGTCTTGATTCTTATGAAAAAAACATTTTTTTTTAAATGAAACCTTTTGTATTAGTTTAAAAATAAGGTCCGTACATGCCGTATCTTGATCCTCCCCTTATATCAAAAGACGTTGATGAAACATGACTTGTCTCTTTAAAACCTATGGCTGTCAAAACCCAGGATGAGAAAATTCATATCATAGGAAAGAGTCACAAATTGTCTCTTTAAAACCTATATTTTGTCAAACTCAAAATGGAAAAATCATAACATAAGAAAGAGTAAGAGTCACCCTACAAGTTTAAAAGTATTGAGCTACCCAAAAAAATGAGAAATACAATAGTATGCTTGATTGATTATTTAAAAAACTTGATTGATTCTGGACAACCATAAAACTACAACACAAAAAAAAGGAAATCGGCATTATAGCTCTCATACAATGAAAAATGAATTAAACATTATGATTTATGTATTTAAGAACACCGGAAGTAAATGTTCTAAAGACTTTACAGCATATATTTTTACGACAAAATACACATTCTGTAAAATTTTACTTTATATTTATTGATGTTAAAAAATAGGTATAGAGAGGGTATAATACACGATTATACACCAACAACCAGAGTGTTTAATGTAATTTATTTCACATTACTTTTGGGAGTTTATGTCTAGGCCATCTTAGGTGGAGATCTTAGAATCACATCCGTGGGCCTCTAGTGTCTCACACGCAATAAATAAACAATAAATGTATGTATGCTCAATTTTGGAACTTGAATGAATTATTTGCAATCATTATTATAGTAGTAGTTCTCTTAATTGATAATCATCAATTGATCACTGATTCAAAATAGAAAAAACTGATATAAAATATATATATATATATATATATATATATATATATATATATATAACTGTGTACCTCTCACTTTTTTTATTATTATTATTTTTTAATTTTTTAGAGGAGGTGTACCGTGTACGGTGTACCCCTCACTTTTGATAAATAAAATTTAACCATCTAAAAATCTAAAATCATCATACGATCTTACACTGTTGCGTGCTCATTTGAAAAGACAATTATATATCTCCAGATGTTAACTACAACGATGACGAATCAGATTATCACTATATTTATTCATTTTTCTACATATTTTTCCAAATGCGCGCCGTCTCGAAATATTGTGCATTAATATAACATCCCGTTTCGAAAGCCGAGTCATCAACCAAAAATGAAACGTTCGACACGTAGCTATTAAAATAAATTCAAAGACCACGTATGTCTAATCAGAGGCAAACATATACGCAGGATCAACAAAAACAATAAAGACTCGGGAAGCCAGCCATCCTAGTCTGGCCACTTCGCGGACGTGGGTTACTTGCACTACTAAGTGGAAAATTTTTAGGTAGTGTGTGCACTCACGTGAGTGCATCTTCGCGACACAATGATGAAATGCGCGGGATCGTAACTACACACCACACAAACAATTCAGTCCGATTCGTAGCCTGATTACATGCTAATGAATGTGTCTCACGTGTAGATCTGTAAGATCACTACCTAAAAAATTTCCTCTACTAAGGTGCATAAAAACACTCCACAAAGATCACTTAATAGATATATATATATATATATATATATATATATATATATATATATATATATATATATATATATATATATATATATATATATAATGACATATGTAAATCGAATGCAAGTTTTTAATGGATAAAATGATAATTATAATATTTGAATTACCGCAAGATATGTTACTCCAAAGCCTATGAATACCCACTTGACCCCCAAAAAAATTTTTGTAAAAAATTCTATGTATTTTTTACATTATTTAAATTTTTTAGACTTCGATGCATTAGCTAATCCGTTAATTTTTTTAAATATTGACCATTGACCAATAATCATATTCGGATTTTTAAATAGTGCTTATAAATTTAAAATACGATGTGTCGTTCTCGATCTCCGATCCATGTTCAATAATTCTTGCAGCCGTCCCTCGATATGTAGTAGGATAACTGTGACATGGCATTCGTGTTTGAGTAGATATGATAAATCATGCGGGGTGGACAATTATGCAAATTGTGGTGATTTTTTTTTGTTTATTATTTTTCTGTTTGTAAATATTGACATGTTTTGAGAAATTGGGGAAATGCTGCTTTCAGCAACAACAGAGGCAATCAATCATGCATAAAATCCAGGCTGGAAATGTGGGAATTTTGAAAGGTTGGCCGTTTTGACGGTTTGCTGTTGCTGAAAACGGGAGGTTTTTAGGTAGTATTTTCACACGATGTGGAGACGTGTGGCATCACATTAGCCATTTGTTTTTAAACTGGATTCAAACTGTGTGGTTTAGATTATTCCTCCCGTCACTTCGATGCATATAGAGATACTAGACAAAAAATTCCCGCTGAAAACATAACTTCAACCGTAAGGGGTTTTACTACTACCTTCGTCATAGCGTTTTTCTCTTTTTTATTTTTTAATTTTTTATTTTTTATTTTTTAAATTTAATTTTATATATAGAAATTTATTTTAGAACAAAGACAAAATTATTTCATTAATTAAGGGAATGACAGCTTTTCAAAAAAAAATTCACAAAGGACAAAACTATTTTTCTAAAAAATATGCGCCTATTTTATAAGAAAATAAATAAAAAATACAACTTATTTTCTCTCTTATCCATTATTTTAAAACATTGTATCTCTCAATCTATAACTCTAAATTTGAAAATTCTTTCATCAAAATTTTTATTTTTTCATGCTCTTTATTTTGAGACAACGTTCAACGTATTCCGACGTGTTTTTAGAAAATCCGCTAACGAAATTCATTATTTGAAATTCACGGTCGTTATTCACTGATTTTCAAGATTCACAAAGAAGATTGATCGAGTGATTCACTAGGAAGATTCATCGAGTGAATTTCGACAGTGAATCTCACGAAAAACGGTATTATATCGAACCAAGTCTCAAATCGAAAAGCATGAAAAAATAAAAAATTCAATGAAAGTTTTATCGCGTTTGAAGATTTAGATCAAAAGATACAAGAGTTTGAAAACATGGAAGGGAAGAGAAAAAAAAAATTGAAGCATAATGTATGCGGCGAATTTTTTTTTTTTTTGTCCGGCTATAGAAATTATGAAATTTGTCATTTTCCTTATAAAAAAATATGTCATTTTACTTAAAAATATTCTAACATGTGTCTTTATTCCTAATTCTCATTTTTTTTAACATAAATTAAAAAAAAAAAAGTTAGTACTCTTTTATTATTATTATTAACGGAAATGTGATAAATGTTTCTTTTATATTCTATAAATAAATAATCATATTATTGGACAAAATTACAAAAACGGAGGAGTAAAAAAATGAAAATTGGTTTGTCCCAAGTACAAATGGTCTTATATTATGAGGAAAATGAAGGGAAGTTTTTGCATACACCGTATCTACGTGCGAGATAAATTTCCATAAGACATCACATACCATACGATTTCATTCTCGCATTTAAATCATGTGGTTCGATCGTCTTGCAGAGTAAATCCTCGAGGCGGCCAATGAAGCGCCACACTTGCAGGGCCCACGCCGAACCCGAAATTTTAGGGCCTCCGCTTTCACGTATAATAGTAAGTGTATTTTAGGTCAATTTTTATTATTTACTCAAGTTATAAATAACTCATTGAAAGAAAATCTAATTAAATTACATTACGTTTTTATATAACCCTTATGAACATAAGACACTCAAAAATATTTGTGATATATTATTTTTTACATAGTCGGGGGCCTTAAAAAAAATTTGGCCTAAGGTCTCCGATTACACAGGGACGGCCATGATCGTGCCACCTCACATATCCACACATAGATACGTACTACCCAAAAATTTCATGAAAATGAAGAGTCAAAATATCTATTCCGTTGTAGGAAAATTGTTGATCCCAAGCACAAAAGTCCTTTGATGCTCGTCAGTGGTAGTGCTGTGTGAACGATGTTGATCGATTGTCGTTTATTTATTTATTTTTTGTTAGAATAGGTCATCTCTTTACTGATTGGAATCTCTTACACTCAACTCAATGCAAAACTTTCATTGTACTTCCTCCTCTTTTTTTTTCTGTCGTTTTTTGTATGTATAATAATATGTTTAAAATAGTATGTAAAATGACTGAATTGTCCTTTGCTCTTTTGAATATGTTCATACCAATAAATAATGTTCATCTCTTGTTAACTGGAGTACCGTATTGTGTTAAAGGTAGAAAAAAAGAATAAATGTTTCATTAATAATCTAAAATAACAGATAAATATGAATAAATTTAATTCTATGTAAACAAGATTTTCAAACAATGAACTATGCCCATGGAGCTACAAACCACCTATATTTGTATAAGGATGAATTGAGTTTGTTTGAATATGTATCATTCGTTGTTGTTGTTGTTCTTATTATTATTATTATTATTATTATTATTATTATTATTATTATTATTATTATTATAGATTATACCGGGTTTCATGCCGATTAAAGGATATATTATGTATTATGACAAGAAATGTAAGAAAATTACATTACTCGATAAATAAATATATAGCACTACCTTCATCTCATATTATAAGTCATTTTGGATATTTTCAAACAGATTAAGAAAATAGTTGAATGTCATAAATATGAAGGTTAAATATCTAAAATTCCTATTGACTATCATTAATGCAGTAGTTGTTGAGTAATGAAAAATTGTTACTACCTCCGGTCCAAAATATAAGAGTCATATGCATTTTCACACGGATTAAGAAAGTGTTAAATGTCATAAATTTAAAGTTTAATGTCTAAAGTGACATTTGACTATCATTAATGAAGTAATTGTTAAGTAATTAAGTAATTGTTAAGTAATTAAAAGTGGTTGAATTGATAATAAATTAGGTGTAAGATAGAGAAGAGAGTAATAAATGCTGTATTGTTAATGTAGAATGACTTATATTGTGAGATAAATCTAAAAATGTAGGATGACTTATATTTTGGACCGGAGGTAGTTGATAATAAATTAGGGTTAAGATGGAGAAAAGAGTAATAAATTTTGCATTGGTAATGTAGAATGAATTATATTTTGGAACAAATCTAAAGATGTAGAATAACCTACGATATTGAACGGAGGTAGTATGTATTATTTCAGTGAGTTGAATGAGGGGGAATGGCAACTCCACCTAGAAGAACATTCATTATGGACACAATACTTAGGGACTGTTTGGATTGGAAGAAAAGAAAGACGAATAAAGGAAAGGGTCTAGTGGTGGCCAAATAAAACCGGAACCGGCGGTTAGAGGACCGGCGGTTTGTGTAAGCCGGTTTGGATAACCGGCGGTTCGGCGGTTATGGGGATGTTAGGGTGTATTGGTAACCGGAACCGGACCGGCAACCGGCGGTTCAACCGGCCTGGCCGGAACCGGTTGTAACCGACCGGAACCGGAACCGGCGGTTCAACGGCTACAATACAAACGGCTAGTTTTTTTTCGTTTTTTTTTTCAAACACTTCAAAAAAAATCCTATAAATACTACCCCATTTCATTTTCAATTTCTTACACCACCCTCCTCTCAATTCTTACATCTTCTTCCCTCAAAAAAAAAAATCTTACATCTTCTACTCATGTCAATCACTACTTAAAATACAATACATTAATTATTTTTTTAATCTATATGCACCACAAAAAGTTGACACTTTTTATGGGACGAATGTAGTACCAACTAAATAATTGAGGTAAAATAAGAAGATGGATGGAGGCAATGATGGATCAACACTAAGATAAATTTTTTTGGGTAATGATAGAGTTACTCCCTAAATTCTACACCATGTTTACACTTAAGATAATCTTGTGGTTATGATTTTTTCAAGTTTTTTCAATTTTTTTTACAAGTAAAAAATATGTGGTGAGATGATGATGGTGTAAAAATGGTGTAGACTTAAGGGAGTAAACCTATCACTCCCCAATTTTTTTTTTGTGTGTGTGTGTGTGTTTTTTCATGAACCTAAACAAAGTTTTGTGAGATTGCTCGTGTTTGTGTGTTTACGAAACAAATACTAATATGTTTGAGTTTGGTTCGTTTAGTTTAACAAACAAACACGAGCATACACAAGTGGAACCCGAACTTGTTCACACACGATTATTTCATTATCAGCCTTAGGTCCTACAGCATGATCAATGATTAAAATTGTGCCAAGACCGACACATATTGTGCCTTGATTAATGTACCCAAATAATTAAGTTCGGGTTGAGTTGTAATCCTTGATAGATTTATATAAATTGTAATCCGTCGATTATAATGATTATTAATGCAATCTTTTGGTAATTTAACCATCTATGAAGAGAGGAAAGGGGTTTATCTTACAACCAGATTATATCAGATGCATTATATCCATAACTAAATTCCTACAATCTTTCACATTGTCTAGGTATGTATTGTAAAAATAAAAAATAAAAAATAGAAATCTATGGTAATAATACGTACATTACATTTAGTATAACAGTCGATCGTATTATAAAATTGTCATCCACATACCTTATAATAATTTAGCTGACTTGCACAGCTAAGAGTGACCCCAGTGGTGCATTTTTGTACCCTTTAAAATTGGGTTTAGGGGGCCTTGATCAACCCTGCCTTCTACAGCTGGTTCTTTAACTATCCCTATCCCTAAATTCGGCTAAGCTTCCTTCATATTTGAAGAGGCTCTTAAATGAATAATCTGTTTTTTATCTATCCACTTATTTCTCTTTTACCCAATAAATTAATTTCACACATCAATATCATTTATATAATAATGTGTTATGTATCGAAAGAATGATCTGAGACAACTAAAGCGATATCACAACGGTGATATACATCATTGAAAAAAAAATTATATATACTATTTTTTCCATAAAAAAAAATTAATCTGTCCAAATATTTATTTTTTATTTTGAACTCTTTTTGTGTCTGATATCGACATCATTTTATTTTTTTTTACCGTTGTGCGACGTATTCAAATATCACTTTGTAAGCATAAAATATTTTTAAAGGGATGTATAGAGGTTGCTTATTGGAGTGAATTATTTTTTGGGTGTTCAAAAAGTGTAACTGTAACGGAAAACGATGTGTTTGAAGGGTGAAATTGGGTGTAACCATTGGGGTCACTCTAAGAGAATGCTATTGAAACTATGTTATCTTATCTGGCTTAGATCTGATGCTTTTTTTAATTATTAGATTCTTTTTCAGTTTTCCTTTTTTTTTTTTTTTTTTTTCTTTATTTAATTTATATATCGACATTCTCACTGCATACAAAATTCTAGAATGAAAATCATTGGTGCCCGAAAAAATTCAATATTGTCAAGGATTGTGAGCAAAAAAATTGGCCTTTGATTCAATATTTCACAAAAACGCTTGGATTATATTTTAGTTTATAACAACTTTTTTATAAAATTTGTAAACATGATTGTAAATGTTGTTTTAAGAACCACTTACTATCTTTAAAAAAATAAAAAATAAAAAACCACTTACAAAACACATGTTTGCATTTTACCTTTGGATACGAGAAAAACATTTCACTCGGTGCACAAATATTTTTTTATAGTCAACAACGTCATGCATATTAAGGGAAAATTATTACAGTATATAAAATGACATTAAGGACTGTTAGATGATCGAGTGTCAAATTCAATATGTAAATAAGAATAAATGTTTAGTAATATTCATATTTGATATCCATTTCTCTTCAAAGAATATTACTCAATGAAAAGTGATTCATGTGACTTGTAGTATTAATTATTTAATCTTGAAAATGAATTTATTTTTGGATTTTTATCCTTTTATGAATAAATGCATTTCGCTTAAAATAAAAAAATAAAAAAAAAAAATCATGTATGATCTTTGTCGGTTTGGTGAGGGTAAAAGTATTCAGCATATTCGTCCACGCAAACAGAATAATCCGCTCATGGTAATGATGGTTTTGGTCCAAAATTTTCAGTCTTTTTCCAAGTTGGTCTTTATGATTTTGAATTAACCTATTCAGTCCCTCACGCTAATAAATTCAAAGGATTAGTCTATTTTTTTTATATCTTAATTCATAATTGATTGAAAGATTAATAAAACCTTGACAAATTTAATAGAAGATAAGATATCATAACAATTCTTTTAACCACTAGCAAATGTCACCCATTGTTAGTAATAATTAATAAAATGAGAAAAGTATAAAATGATGGTATTAATCTTCTTCGTATGCATGTGTCTGAGCAATTAAAAAAAATGTATCTTTAGCATTTCATTTATATCATTGTCTTCCATACATTTTAAGTCGATGATGTTTATCCCGGTATCCAGTCTTGAGGCCCCATGACCTCTTGGTCCTGGGTTCAACTTCGATCACTCGAGACAAATGCGTGTGAATTACATAAATTTTGATATTTTTTTGTTAAGAAATAATTTTTGATATTATATTGTTACCGTAATAAATAAAAGAAAAAAATCCATGCGCCTTGAATATATATAAGATATGCATAATAGGTTTATTTATTTATTTTGGAAGTATGAACATACATGTTCGGGAATAGATTGGGAATATATACTTTAATTTTTACAAACATCAGAGGTTAAATATCAAATTTTAATTAAAATGTCAGGGACTAGTATAGAAGAAAGAAACTATATGGGTCCAAAGCAACAAATTGGCATAAAATATGTTGGTTTCATTTTGCATGTGGGTGATGTGGACAGTTCGTTGCTTTAATTTGGAGCTTATTTAAATGTCTTTATTATGTAAGGCACCACCGTCATGCTATAAGGAGCATCATTAAAATCTGAAAAATGTCACCTATCAAATGCATCACATGTTCTATATTTGCCCCATCACTTATTCACTAATTTCATCACATAAAATTAAATTTTTTTAAAAAACCTGATCCAACTCTTTGACGAGTCGATTATTATATATATATATATGTAGAATCAAATGTCAAAAGTTGATTGTCTTTAATAAAAGTCAACTTTGAAAATTTTGAGTCTCTACAATACAATTGATCAATCTAAATTCGATATTCACCTAAATTGAAATAGTTTACGAAATGTGATGCTTCACTAAAGATTCCAAGTTATGTCATAAAGTTGTTTGGTGCCACATTATCTACAATGGAAGAAGTGGTGTCACATAATTTGAGTGACGATATCTGAAAATATCATCATTGTGTGAATCAAATAAATGTCGTAAATGTGAAGAAAATATGATAAAGAACCGTAAACTAAAAGACCAGGAAAATGATCAAGTAATTGAAATGGATCTCACAATATCAGTGTTGTAAAAATATATTATAACGTATGTTGTGATTATAGCACTTACCATGATTCTTCATTTTATTCTTAAAAATCATGTGAAGATGTTTAATATTATAACATCTAATTTTGTATTCAACTATACGTTTGTACAACAATGTACCCTTCTTCTCTTTTTCTTTTGAAAGGACGCTGATTTTTCATTAATGAAAACTCTAAAGAAAATATAAAAGGCAATCCAAACGTCCATGATACTTCAACATCTAACATTGTCTCGTTAAAACCTCTTGACACTATAATCTAAAGAAAAAACCAACTAAGAGAAAAAAAAATACGATCGTTCAATGTTTAGTCAATCTAAAGAAAAAATCTTCCTATCGAGGGACCTAATTAATTAAATTCTCAAAAAAAAAAAATCATTATTGTTCCTCCACACATTAATCAATTTCTTCTTTTTGAGAAGCAGCAGCAGCAGACAACAGAGGATCAAAAGGGAGGAAGATAGGAAGAAAGACAACAAAGAGAAAAAAAGAAGAGAAAAAGAAAGGGGGTTGGACGCCGGCGGCCAAGGCCGCCGGCGCCAAAACGTTGCACACAGAAAAGGAGCTAGGCGAGAGAAGTCTAGAGAAAGATAGAAAGAGAAAGAAAAAGAGTAAAAAAAAAAAAAAAAAAAAAAAAAAAAAGGATCTCCTTGTGCAATGCAGGGACGGACCCAGCATACAAAGGGGGTGTCCGGGCGTCCGGCCCCCATCAGAAAATCGACAAGTTTTTATAGGTAAAAAAATGTAAAAACACTACTAATGCCCCCACTTGTCTTTCGAATTTATTCTGGTTCCCCCACTGAAATTTTTTTCTAAGTCCGTCACTGATGCAATGCTTTAGGTGTCAGTCTTGTCTCAGCATCTCTTACATTTATCTGTGTTTAAAGCTGACCATCTATGTCATTTACAAGTTTGATCCATGTAGAGTATCCTCCGAGCTCCCGTAAATGGAAGTATCATTAGTGACCTCATTTTCATCACCTCTTGTTTGTCCTTCATAAAAAATAGTGACCTAAATGACAGTGTGCATGTCAGAAACAATTTATTAATGTATTCATATTCAAATTTCTTTCAGTATATGTCAACCCATGCGAACAAAAGGCATTTACCCTTAAAAATTATCGGATCGACTATTTGATACATAATAAACAGCAAACCCTACGTCTTTTTTAATTATATAAAATATTAATTATCTACATGATTAAGTTTTTTAGGGATATGGTAATAATTAATTCTCACACATTTTACATTTACATCTACCTGTGTTATATGACACATATGCCCCAACTATACACCTTTAGAGCACTTAAATCAGTTTTTATAGTTTACATCTTATCTTCTAATTTTTTTTTTTATTACATTTACTATTACAATAAACATTTACGTTTTTTCTATTCGAAACATAATACAATCTAAATAATACTAATTAAGTTAACCATAACTGTTGCAAATAAAAAAAAAAAATTAGAATTGTTGGAAGTGAATAAGTGTCGGTGGTGTGAAAATATCAGGAGCTTATAATTATGCTGAATCATGAGACACTCGAGAGGGTAAGCACGCAAACATTGCTTTTTATGTCGCTTTTTTTTGCACCACTTTTCTTATATATCTACATGATATTATTCATTCAGCTTCCCGTTTTGTGCTCCTTTAAATGTCATTATTGTTGTTTTCTTTATTTCTAGGTTGTGATCCATTAGTAGTAGTACTGCTGTAACGCCCATGTCTCGAATACGGTCTTTATCCGGACATGAAACGTTCGACACGTGATATTTAGAAATGGTACCCATAAATCCCACATGTTCTCATGTCACATCGAATCGGCGTAGCGCGCCGCCATGTAGACGCTAAGCACAAGCGAATTAGATGCTTTTAGTTGATTTTTTTTTTTTAAAACATACTTATTGTTAGATATTTTTTCATAAGTAAATATTTTGGTTATCGTTTGCATACGAGTTGCCGTACTAATTAATGTTATCACAACGAAACGGGGTTCGACCTGATTCTGATGTGACAGTTATGAAGGGATATGCATTTTCAGATACACGCATTTTCGAACTGATATGTACTTACCCTTTTATGTAAGGGTTGTATGCTTTCATCCAAAGTCTGAAAAGAAAGACATCCATTCGTTTATGCAGATCTTGCAACCTATAAAAAAAGCGTAAGTATGAAGACAAAAATCCATAAATTTGACAACATCATTAGAAAAACTTTGAGTGTTCTCGGGTTTGATTCAAACAAGTCACTGTTTGAACCCCATTGTATCTTGAAAGAGATTTTCATTTGATCCCTTAGTGACAAATCATGTGGGACGAAACACCTCTTAAAAGACAACGTTATTAACGTGTCTTGGAGTTTCTAATTCTCTGTCAAATCCTAAGTACTACATTTTTTCCAATACTTATCGCGTTTTTAACATCCGTAAATGCAAAAAAATAATAAAACTTGTTTGTATATATCTATTTTTTTGGTCAAGTAAAATTTTTTATTGGGTCTTTATCAATTAGAGTAAAAAAAAATTGGGCCTTTATCGAAAAAGAAAATGAACATATTATATTAGGTTGAATCGGATTAAATCTACACGATTTTTTTTTCCTTTTAGCGATAATGTACCGTTGGGCCTCCCGACAGAATTGGGCCTAAGACCCGGGTCTCGAAGGCCTTAGGGGAGGGCCGGCCCTGATCAGAATAATTAATGATTCGTGCGGAATAAAACAAGCTGAAGACTCAGGAAATAGACCCTCAATGTCTTTAACACAACAACTCAACCAGAAATAACCGCTGTCAAACCAAATCATAAATAACTGAAAGGAAATACTATCATCCATCACAACTGACGTGTGTGAAATGTTAGAAATGAGTGGTTGTAATGTATGTCACTTGATAAAACCTTTCTACAACGGTTGTATTTTAAAATTCTAAGCTAGCACTACAAGCTCGTCATGTACCTTAGACTTCGAGGTATTCCCCTCTATTACTGAATCTACGAACAACTCTTTGCTGAAAATATCAGTTGTTTGGATAAAATCATTCGTCTCGTTGTTGTGATCGTTTTTACTGTTTGTATCTGCATAACGGATCAACGGAATAATTTAAAACAAATATTTTCCCTCTACCTGTATATTGCCGACGGGAATGGAACACAAGTTGCAGCCGCGAGTCTGACCAAATATACGCATATTTGGTGATTGAGGCTTTATATAGTTTTTTTTTTCTTCTTTTTATTTATTATTTTCCTTTTTAATAAAGGATTTTAGGAAATCAATAATAATTACATTTCTTTCCTTTTTATTCATCCTTTATTTTAATGGAAAATTAATGAAAAAGAAAGTACTACTACTAAATAAGGTTTTCGAAGTGACGAAAATCTCCTAATAATAATTAGAGGATTTTTCAACTACACTTTCTTTCTTTTTCCTTTTGAATGAATTAGTATGAAAAACACTAATGACATGTATATTGTATGAAATCATTGTTACCAACAAAAAGTGCTTAGTAGTAGTATATTGTTACCAATATAAATTAAATTCAGATTCAAAATTCGAAACCTCTTGATTTATACATCAACTTATCTTTTCGGTACACCAGAGGCAGTGCTCTTAACGAGCTAAGCCGAACCGAACTTGTGTTTGTTTAGGTCACGAGGTTGTTCATGTTCGTTCATCTAACAAAAGAACAAAAAAATATGTTCAAGCTTGGTTCATTAAAATCACGAGCTTGTTCGCGAACGCTTGTTTAATAAACGATCATAAAATTATGTTTAAACTCAGCTCATTTATAAAGAAAATTTGTTCTTGCCGTGTTCGAGTTTGACTTACTACACGTATTTTTGTCTTCCAACTCGAGCTTGGCTCGTTAAGGTATCAATAACCAAGTACAAATTAATATTCAAATATCACAGTAACAACAATATTATGAGATATTCTATAAAATTATTCTACCTGTTAGATTAATATATGACTTATCATCTTATATGTTATGGTTGTGTTGTGCATCGGTTTATCTTTATAAGTAGGTTCACGAACATAATTGAACGCTCGCGAGTTTATTCATGTTCGTTCATTTAAGAAGAGAGCATATAATTTTGTTCAAGCTTGATTCGTTCAGCTAAACAAACAAACGATCATAAATACTAACGAGTCAAACACGAGTATTTTGTGAGCGACTATGTTCGTTTTACAACACTAACTAGAGGCCTAAGCTGCTAGACAAGGAGGGATCAGAGCTACTCCATTGAAAGAAGTAGCCCCTGAAATCTTCCTCAAATAAGGAACATACCTAATTAGGAGTGTCTTCATAAAAAATAAAATAAAAATTGTAGCATGACCCAAACTAGCCATTTTATCCGTCATTCTATCAAAACTTATGACGAATGTAAATAGACAAGAACACACCTCATTAGGAGTGTCTTAAAAATAAATAAATAAAAACGGTCACAAGGGAGAACTCATGACCCAAAATAGCCATTTATCTGTCGTTCTGTGGGTTTCTTGAAACTTATGATGAATGTCCATAGACCAATCCTTCCCCGTATGCTTTCTACAACTCTCAACAACGAAAACCCCTTTGATGTCGGCAACACCCTTTACGACGCATTGCATATCTACTTGGGAATGAGAATCAGATTCCACCATGATGTTTTTCACTCCCTTATTCCAAACAAATTTTAAGGCCTTATGAACCGTTGTGAGTTCAACAACTAGAATGTCATTTCTCTCTTTTAATACAGCGGACCCCAGAGCCATCTTCCCAAATCATCTCTAACAACTGCACCGGCCAACAGCAATGCGACCATCCGTGTCACTTCTGTCTTTGTTGTAACTAGCATCCGTATTCATCTAGATCCACCATTCATGAGGAGGTTCTCATTCTATCCACCTTGTTTCATTCAAATCAAACGAAGATAAAGCGAGATGTTAAAGTTGTCCTACATTGGCACATTGTTATTGTATCACCCACCATATTAAAATATGAACTTCCCTTACTGTATAACCTAGGTTTTGGGGATGAGGTTCATCCTCTTATATGGGTTTGGGCCTATATTTTCTCCATGATATCAGAGTCACTCCTTTATTGTGAAGTGTTGGGCCTTTTTATTGGCCTTATGGTGCATTTATATGTCTTGTGTCATGTGGATCAGGCTCTTTATAGACACATGCTATTGTATCACCCACCATATTAAGAAATTGATTTCTCTCACCTTACAACTGGAGATGAGTCTCCTCATCTTATATGAGTTTGGGTCTATATTGAGGTAAAAGTGAGAAATAAGATCTTTAATTCACACACACAACTTTTACGCCTTCCATTTTCTTGCAAAAATAAAAATTATACGCTTTCCATTTTCTTTCGGGAAGCTCTATCACCGCATACATAAAGTGGATAATCAATTTACATATTTATGTTGATTCAAGCACATAACCTCTATGTCTTCCATTTTTATTGTGGATTGCCTCCGAATTGGCTTATTTTGAAACCAATTAATAGCACTTGTCAATCTTTTAAGAAATCTAGATCCTACCGAAGGTTTGTGTGATAGTTTAAGATTGAACCGAAAATCTAAGTCTGCCGCTGACGAAAACAATATCACAACATAATATAATGGACAATTGATTTACATTTTTTAATTGAATCAAACACATATCCTCTAACGGGACTAAAATTGTCTATCCCGGACTTAGTCGGCAGTGGCGTTTCAAACTTAGGCGTCAGTTGTATTAACAAAATAACAAAGGTTGCAATATATTGATTAATAATCAAATTAGAATTAATTAAAATTAGAATGTAAAGGGGAGTGCAGCCAAATGATCCTTGGCCTATGCTAGAGGATTACTCAACTGCTCTAATATAGAGAAAAAGACGTCCTGTCCGATTGCGATCAAAGCTTTTTGGTAAACTGTTTCAAAATAAGGGCAATCTCATATCCTACCTACGTCCTTTTTAATTTCTTTTTCCAACCAAAAATATTGTTACCCAACCCTAATCACTTCGCCAACCCCACAACTCAGTGATAAAAGAGTAATGGTGTTGTAGTTACGGTATTGATTTTGAGCTGAAGCGTGGAGTTTTATATCTTGTATCAACTTCTCTGAGCAAAGAAAAATTGTGTACATACGGTTCTTTTGCAAAACCCGAATTATCGGCGTATCTATCTATTTGCATACATCATTCAAGGCTTTTAGATGTGAGATGGTGAGACTCAACAATTTTTTTAAATCAGAGGGAGGTAGTGAAGGCATGAATGAAATTTGAAGAAGAATCGGTCTGAAAAGAAATGTTTTTAATAGCAAAATTATATTGTTTAATATTTTAAATAAAAAAAATTGAAAATCTAGCTGATGCACATGCCCCCGGCCCCGGTGCTAAGCATTGGGTCGGCCCTTGCCTAAATCCTTAAAACTTTAGGCCGTTTAATGATTGCAATCAAATAATATTTCATTTCATAAGTCAAGGAAGAAGAAATTAAACTTTAAGCAAAGTCGGTTCTCACAATCTGCATCTGAAAAAGTCGTTTCTGGTTATGCCCAACCAATTTTCGAAAAATCGGTTTCTACTCTTGTGGTATGCAGGTAAAATGATGTACGAGTAGATTGGTTATGCCGCAAATAATAGCGCCCTATAACCACAAGGGGTAGACCCTAACTTGTCGTTATAAGCATCAATAGGCGGTTTGGCAATTTGCCATGTGTTAAATTTGAAGTACGAAATCTTAATAAAATAAGTAATCCCTCTGTTCTTATTTAACTATCGCAGTTGTCAAAAACACACATATTAAGGAGAGTGTTTAATATTTTGACTTAACAGCAAAATGATAATAACACTCATTGAATATAATTAATGCAATGTTGTTTTCAATCTCCCACTCCTTGATAAATAAGGGTAGATGTAGGAAAATACAATAAATAATACTTTGAAATGTAACTACAATAGATAAAAATGAATATTTATTTTTGGCTACTACGACAGTTAAATAGAAACAGATTGAGTAATTGAATTTGTTTTTTTTTAAATGAGTAATTGAATTTTATTAAGTGTTGGATTTCGAATAAAGATGTTTGAATCTGAATAATTTATTTGATAACATCATTAATGAAATCTGAAATGCTTATGTTCACAATTTGGTTGAAAAGCACCATTGTTTTTACCATTTAGCACTTGGAACAGAAGGGCACACATTGTCTCCTGGAAAACTAATTTCGTGCTCCAAGTTTTATGGGTTTTTTTTATTGGACCAAGTTTGTATGCAACTTGAGGGGGGGGTCTGGAAATGCCCGTTGATACCCTATTAACGTTGTTTCGGGCACACCGATCTTCATTCTTAGCGCTATTCTTCCCATTTCGAAAGAGCGGAGATCTGATATCTGTTTATGAGTAATTTCTTCCCACCAAGCAAGTCAAAGTGCCCTGGAAAGGCTAAGTCAAGGCTAAAGCAAAAGTGAGTTGGAGCGGTACTAGTTGATCGGGGTGTTTTGATAATGTCGGTGTCTAAATCAGCTTCCTTAACACTTGAATCGTGAAAATGAAATACGGAGAGAAGAGGATAAAACATACTTTATAAATGGAATGAAATAATTTTTCATTTTATTATAATATTTGTGTATAATTATAAGGTAACAGATAGCAGCGAAATTTCATTCATTAACCCTAAAGTTTCGGATTCGAGTCTCAATGGAGACAAAAATATATACATGTGTATCTTTCGTATCCGTATCATTCGGAATAAAAAAGACTCGTTTTCATTGCCTCCGAAAATGGATTGAATGAAATGAAAATAACAATACGTCACCCTCTACCACCTTTAGTCACTTTACCCTAACCCTACCACCACCCTACCTCCCCTCACTTTCCCTTACTCTACGCTACCTCTATCTTACCACACCTCTTACCCAACCCTACCTCTATGAGGACCTATATAGGGTCTAGGGGGCAAGCGCACCCCCCCCCCCCTAAATTTTTTAAAATGACTAATATATCCTTGACAATTCTTAATATTTTATAAAAAATCATATATGTAGTTTGTTGTCTCATAATGTCAAACCTTTAATGTAGCTTAATTGGTAAAGCACTTATTTTTCAGTTATACGTCTCAGGTTTGATTCTGAGCCATAGCATTTTTTTTTAGCTTCTACAATTTACGCCGCCCCTAATCGTAGATCCTGGCTCCGCCCCTGCCTCTATCCTACCTCACCCCTTACCATACCTTACTCATATTCTACACAACCCTTACCTTATCCTACCTCACCCCTTACCATACCTTATTCATATCCTACACAACCCCTTACCATACCCCTTACCCTACCCTACCCCATCACCTACATCCGGCATGCCCTAAGTATACCACACTATCCTATCATACCCACCCCACCCAAATCTAATTCACCTTAACCTAACTTTTACCTTTACCCTACCCCAGCCTACCATGCACCTTCACTTCACCTCACCCCTCCTTACTCTACCCTATCTTACATTATCCTCCCTACACGAACCTACATTATCATGTCTCAACGGGTCCTACACTACCTTATTTTACCCTGCCTCACTCTATCACCATCCGATATAAATAGAGTGAATATCAAAAACAAAACGCATCATTTTCCTAGTAGAATTTTAAGGTACACAACAAATTGAGATGAACGTGAAAAGCAAAGCCATATGAAAGCTGCTAAGGACAAAGCAGACAGGAAGAAGAAGAAGAAAAAAAAAAAGTCGCATAATAAGGACATAATTAAGCCATCAAAGGTTACCATGAAAACAAAACACATATGTATTGCCAACAAGGCTATATGATGGATTAGACTAGTGGAATTGCATGAAAATACAAAATTATGAAAGATGTATATTCCATTAAATGGACCTACAAAACTAATAATGCAATAACTTAAAAAAATACACACAAACACAAAAACAAAAACAAAAACAAAACAATCCAAAGCAAGTTGTTTGACCAGAATCTTACATTTGAACAAGTCAGAAAAATCATGTAGTACTAAAAACAAAAGGTAACTAATAAAAGAAGATAAGAATTCAAGAAAATCAACAAAGCTAACTAGTTCAAACATCAATATAAATGGATCTGTTGTTTGTCTAATGTCTACTGAACCCCACTCCATTTTGCCCAGTCCACAAACTGCATTCCCCCATAGATATTGTTGGCAAATCTTACACCAACTGTAAACGCCAACGCAACAAGCGGGACCCTCTTCGCTGCCGGTGACCGCTCAACTATACCCTCTAATCCATTGATGATCTGATATCGCGTGTTAGAGGACACCGCAAGAAAAACACCTGTTCACAACACACACACACACACACACACACACACACACAAAAAAATAAAAAAAACACTGAAATTCAGCAAATGTGAATAAAAGCAGGACTTTTTAGAGAATCCCTCCTCTTTTGTTGTTTAGGTGAACGCCGTTTAATCTAATCAAAGGCATGATGAATTATGACAACAAGACTAAGAGAGGAAAAGAAACACCAACTTTGGCCACACTAACTACACGCGAGTACCAAATGAAAAGGGAACATGGGATTGATTTAAATCAACAATCTAGAGAAATACTAAAAATGAAGAACCCCCCTATGGACCCCGGAGAAGAACGAAGTAAAGATATCAAACATGGAAAACCTACCCCAAAGAACAGCACTTTTCACAAGAGGAGGAATAGGTACATGTTCTTCCGACTTCTTGATGCTCCTGTCACATGAAAAAGCCATAAAAATGTAAATTCATCATCAAAAGAACATTAACATGCTGCCTAGACCTCAGATTCTTACGAATGTTTTCACATGATGCCAACAGCATAAAGTTTGGGGGATCGGGGGAGGAAAACAAAGAGAGAAGCACAATAGATAACTGCTAATAGTACAGGTGCTCTTGCTCTGCACAAACAAATGTAACTCGTCGCTCTATATTCCAAATAAATCCTAACAACTATCTTCCGGTTATACTCCACAGCAGCAAGGACGCCAAATATCATTGACAACTGAAGAATAACTAACTTCTTGCAGGGAAAATTTATATCTGCCACTGCATACATCTACGCAACACAAAAATTCAGACAATTTATGCTGCTGCTAACACAAGAGGCACATAACAACCAGCACCTAGTCAATGATCATTACTCAACAGAACCATTAAAAATAAGTAAAAATTATTGCATGTCCCTGTATTATCCTGAGGGAAAAAAACGAGGGCAAAGAGTTTGCTGCCATCAGATAATGTCAGTGGCCATTTGATCATTTTCTCTATCATGCTTGGAGCAGCTAATATGGAGAAACCTCCATTTATAAGATTGGAAGAAGCAAGAGGAGATGCTTAAGAAGAGTTGAAACGCTTTTGGCACTGATATGGACGGAACCGTAGAACAACGAAAATAATCACATAGAGACACAAGATGCCCAGCATCTGAGCCATAAACAGTCTCTTAGATATATATAAGAGAATGCTACGTACAATAGACCTAACAGACTCAATACTTCCCAAACCCTGCATATAGGAAAATACATATATATGTATGTGAGTGTGAGTGTGAGTGTGAGTGTGTCCGCTGGCCCGCTGGCCCGCTGTGCTACCAACCTGCATTAAATCCCTTTCAAATAATTTATAGTGATCAACTGATCATCATTTCCAAATTCCAAGGGCTGAAAAGTGAGCTCATTTTTCAACTCAAGCCCAGTTTCAGAACACTTCCGCTAAAATTTATAGCAAATCCAAAAGTACTACCACACTGGACCTAAGTCTAATAACAAAAGTTCACTTTTGCAGGCTAAGACAATGACAACATGCTGAAGTGGAAGTGTACCTTTTAGCAGTCATGATCATGTTTGCTATCCCTTGGCCAATAAGACCACAACCAAATCCAACCGATCCATACAAAACACCCTACATTCAGCATAAGACATGATAAGTAAAAATATGAAATACAAGGTAAGATTAGTAAATCTACATGGTTAGCAGCAGAATTGCGAAGGATATATACAAAGTGTTTCCCCATTCACCAAGGGAAGTTATCAGCTGGCAAAGAAGCAAAGTGTAATTAACTTCATAGGAGCAAAGAAGAGAGACATAGAGGGATAGAATAGCGCACGGTTTGTCCATGTTCAATGGCATGCCTAGATGCATCAGTAGATCCAAGAGTATAGTCAAATGAGGTGGATGGGGAAACCTAAAGAGGGTGTGGAGGGAAAACTTCACAACAAAATTGAAAAGATTAACCTTAAATGAGACATTATTCACAAAGGGCGGAATGCCACTGGAACCGAGACAATAGCCTTTATTGTAGAAACTTTTCCTCTTCAATTATGCTAATTAGACATGTAAACAACTTCGATACATCTGTATTATGTGTTACCTTGTAGAAGTACGTAGCAACCCTTTGCTGCAGTGAAAATCGGCATCCTGGCCTTTCAAGTTCAAATACACTGCACAAACATCATTCTCATCATCACAAAGTTTATGAAAGTGCCTATACCAGAGAAGTATCCATGTAATCTTAAAGTAACCCATGAAAACATAATACAAAATCAAATAAAACAAAAGTTCTTGAATTCTAAAGCAGACAAGAAATATTTAAAACTACTTTCTTATTGTCTGAAGTCTCAATAAGAAAATTGAATGTGCAACTTTACTGCTATCAGCACTTCAACCTCCCAAATTTTGTTCAAATCAACTGCCTACTTTTCACATTATTAGACAACCTTGTCATAGGATTCAACTTCCAAGTGGGATCAGAACATGTAAATCCCAGCAGAACTATAAGTATACACAGGAAACTACTTAACTGAGAAAAACAATTGAAGATGATTCATCCACCAAGATACCAAAATAGAATGGAACAAGAAATAGATACCATAAAAAAATCAGCTACCTGCTGGGAAGTGAAGCACATGCATGTCGTAAACGCCCAAAGGAACCACTTGAAACCGACTGCTTCCCGATACGAACATAAGGAGCCAGCAAACCTACCAAAGCTATGTCAACTACCACTCCAACTAGGACATCTGCAGCATACAATTCGAATTCTGACCAGAAATCTTTTCCCCTCTTCTGTACTTCGGCAAATGTTGCACAACAGGTGTCTATTACCACCTTAAGCACATCAAACCAAACTTAGATCAGACCCAAAAACAAGTATGGTACAGAGTGGAACAACTGAAAATTCTGCAAAAGGGCAATATGTGATGGAAAGATCCAAAAATTATTCCAAAGTTAGCATCTTTAACTAACTACATACCGAATAGCACACTGCATAAATCAATATATGAACTTCATACAACTGTATAAACCTGACTCAACCTCCACATAATCATATAACTCCATATACTGTTCTCCTTACAGTATATACAACAGCCTTCAAATATCTTAGTTACAGACATCTCTCCAAACGATAACAACACTTACAACACTTCAACTAACCTCTGTCCCAACTTTAAACAAAAAAGATGGATCAGCAAGCATTCGATTTCTAAGCATCGGGCAGTACCTCATCAAAAACCCCAGTGGCCATACTGACCCCTGCATCATTCAAGCACATCCAAAAAGACAAGATGATCAATCAACCAGGGAAAAGAAAATTTTAAGAAAAGTTAATGGGTTATACCAAGTGAAATGCTCACGCTCACTTGGTATAACCACTCTAACCATGAACCGTTGTATGGCATGTAGGCTCTTGGCAAAAAAGATATAATTTGTCATCAATACCACAATTTAACTACAATAGCCTCCTAATTACACCTGTAATTCCAAATAGCGGGTAAGTATCAAGCTCCTAATCCCCTCACTCTGTGCTGCCTCCACCATGTCCGCAGGTAGCTGCGCCCCTTGCATTTCCGCCTCATTCATTACATCATCAAACCTCATGATCGGCCCAAACTCCTCTGCATCACCATCACCATCACCATCCTCTCCTCCTCCGCCGCCGCCAGAACCTCTTCCGCCAGACGACAAACCACCATCTCCGCCACTTCCACTGTCAACTTTAGGTTCCGGCTGCCCTTCTGCCTGGTTTTTAACCACCTGTGATGATTTACCACTGCATTTGAGCCTAAACAGTTGGGAATTGTTAGAATTACAATATAACGTCTTTCCGACTGAATAAATCAAAAATTTGGCATTCTTTGAATGTCCCGAAATCCGGAGGTTGAAAACAACGGTTTGCGGTGGAAATGGGCTTGTTGAGATGGCGTCGCCGATCGGAAATGAGAGGCTACGTAAATCGGTCGCAGAAATCGCCATGATTTTATTATGATGTCCGGATTAAAAACAAGTTATCAGCAAAATAAATAGATTAATTTTTATTTATTTTTTGTTGCGATTTCTGAGAATTGAAACCAAGAGAAATGGAGGTTTACGAGTAATAAACCCTAGTCGAAGATTTGGTGAACGGTTTTCATGAACGAACGATGGTAGCTAGCTAGTTTAGAGCATTAATCAAGTGATGATGAAAGTAAAAGATTCAATAACTTATTCACAACACGACACTCCAATTTCCTCAAATATCATTACATTAAAACAAACAAAAATAGTGTATATACAACAAAATTTGAACATGCACTGCAAAGCAGTAGTCCACATTTTTAGGACATATGATGATGGTGATGATCAACGTTGTCCTTACGGAAACGTCCGATAAAAATAAAACGCTCCAAGTGTAATGGCCCAATTCAGCTACATTATTATTATCATGTTGGGATTTTGACATTTTTAGTCTCTCATGTTTTTTAGATTTGTTTCAAAAACAACTATTTATCTTTTTTAGTAACATTTTTTTGTCCCCCAAATTTATATTTTATTTCAATTTTAGAACAATTACTCAGTTAGCCGTATAAGCTAACGTTGACTAAACCTTAAATCCGACCTACAAGCCACGTGTGATTTCATTTCCCATCTAAAATCGACATTCACCTGTCAGTATTTTAACGGTACATTTGATTAAAAAAACAAGAAACAACCAATCATCTATTTCAATAGGAACAACAAATCAAGAAAAATAATGACTAGGAAGATGAGAAAACAAGAACAGCACCAAATTGCTGAGACAAACCTGCAATACAGCAGCAGCAGCAACCAACAACTATCATGAGGTATTATCCTAAAAGAATAGTAATTGTTTTTATGATCCAACCACTATGGCCTCAACATTGCTATTATCAACTACTTACTACTATGAGCTATTGACACACTGTAATTGAAGATCAATGAATTTCCAGGCCTATATAACAACACTTGAACAATATCAATATATATGATCATCAAAATGATCCACACCCAAAAAATAAACAAAAAGGAGCTGACAGGGCCTGTGTGACTGAAGGAGGCTATATATATATATATATATATATATATATATATATATATATATATATATATATATATATATATATATATATACTGCTGTCGCCATCGTCAACTTGCAAGTGGCTTGGACATGGCCTGCTTTATAGCCTCGGCGTAGGTCCTGTGTTGGTAGGTGAGTGTGGACTCTAGCAAATCCCATAGCGATGTCTTCGGATTCCATCCTGTATCAACACGTTTTACATATTCACCATCTCAAATTATTATTAACATTATATAATCAATCAATCCTTTGAAGCTAGGTAGCATGTAACAAACTCCTACCTAGTTGTCGGTTGATTATGGTCATATCTGGAATTCTCTTGTCACTATCATCATATCCCTCCCCGTAGAACTCTTTCGAGCTCACATCGATGGTGGGTACAACAAGAAGAGGTTCACCACTCACCTTCAAATATACCTTCAACACCACCACATACATAACAGGACAGTCATAAGATCAAAATGCAGAAATGGTTAAGGTTTAAGAGAACAAGCAGTTGATCCTAGCCAACACAAACACACACACACACACACACCTGGGTCATCATTTCAGCAAGCTGCCTGACAGTAACTTCATTATTGGGATTACCAACATTGAATATATGACCATTAGCTCTAGCAGGATTTTCCTGGAAGAAAAAAGCACACAACCGATCGCCATCAAGTTCAAGCAATTAGAATGCATTAAAATAAACACAGAAAGGCAATGGGATCAGGCAGTCAACATACAATCATCAGATGGACAGCTTCAATGGCATCTTTTATGTACACAAAGGTTCTCTGTGATTCGCCTCCATCAACAAGCTTCAGCGGCTCACCTCTAAGAAGATTCTGTAACAAAAGAAAAGGTTGTCAACAAGCCTAGACAAGAAACCAGAATGTCGGAAAATTAGCAATCAGAGAGACTAAACTAACATTGCTAAAGCAGGCCAGAACTCTAGGAACTCCCTCGCTAGGACCGTCGATTCCGGGTATGAAATCCATTCTTGGACCAATCCAGTTGAAGGGCCTTACAATGGTAAACTCGAGATTATTTTCAGCACCCTCAGCTGCAACAAACAAAGAATAGTCAGGAGTGTAATGCGGTTTTTAAATTTAAAAAACTTATGTGAAAAATATCTCTTACCATAGATTAACCTCTCAATCAACTGTTTTGCACATGCATAAGACCATCTCTGCTTCTCGATTGGGCCAAAGATGCAAGGGGAGGCATCTTCTTTGAGGACATAATAGGCAGGATCCTAATAAATGGTTAGACAATGATCAATGCTTCAAAATTCATTCAAATGATATTTCAAATTGCTTACACGTATCTTTTGAATTATAGTGCTGTACACACAGTTATTTGCAGATCAATTATACAGTTTAGATAATATTACCTCACAAACACAACAGAACATCAAACAACATTACAATGGTGCATCGCTCGAGTACTCTCACTCGATCAGGACACAAACATCAGTTTTGACAGAAAATGAAACAAACAATAAGATGGAGCAGTTGACTATAGCAGGCTGAAAAGAGAAATATTGAAGGCTACACATGTTGACAATCAAATGTGTCTCAGTATGGTTCTAGTATTTTGGCAAACAAAGGAACATGCAGACAATCAATAGCATTCAATTTCTGTTTCAAGGTTATTGCTAAAACTCAAAGGACCACTAATGTCGTGTATGTAGACCAATGGCAAGCCACATTTCAAATCAGTGTAAACTGGCATAAGGTGCAAAACAAGAGGTAAACAAAAGTAAAAGTGAAATAAACCAACTGTAACTCTGATGCCAAAACAAGAACATGATCCTCAGGCATACATGAATGGCAAGAAAAAAACTTACGAACAGAAAAAAAAAAACTTAACATGATTTGCAAAAAAAAAACTGTAATAACGTGCATTTAATGTTTGTTGATGGCCCAAGCTTGGTCATAGACTTCATAGTAAAGTACTCCTAAAACAGATACCCTAATTACCCGTGTTAATATAAGTAGGGGATTTACATTCACTACCTACTCTCTAGTAGAGAAGTTAGCAATAAAATCTTAGCTTACTAGCTATCAAGCCAAGAATATTATACATAACTGAAGTTCTTTTCATGTCTAGCCATCCAAAGCATATTGATGGCAAGGACTAAACAACTTGTTCATAACTAAATTTCCTCAAAGCTTCCGCTTCCAAGATTATTGCTTCAAGATTATTGCTTAAAACATCATTAGAAAATCAAATGCCCTCAAAGCACATCTTAATTCTTATTAACCCTAGAACGAATGTCATCAACATTACTAATTACATATAGATGGCAAAAAACACAATTCCCCGTCTTCTTTCCGTTACATTTATGTCATTTCACCTTATAACAAAGGAAAAAGGTAATGACAAAGATTGTGACATATTTCATTAGCAGACCAATTGATCAATGAAGTTTTTCCTCTCCTGCTTTGATAGATTACCATAGTTCAGGACTGTTGTGTCGAATAGACAAAAACTAACAGATTCAACTAAAAGCACTTTTCAAGTTTGATTTCCTTTTCCCATTAACTCTAAAACGAATTCAATCATTTCTCAAGGTAAAGTATTCTGCTCAATGAAGATATCTAAAAGCAAACGCATCTTATCCTAATCTTAATAGTAATAAAGTTATGAAGAAAAAGAAACCTCACCTGTCGTAATGGGCTGTCCTTGGGTAAAAAGCAACCAACGGTTTTACCATATACTTCACAAGTCGAAAAGTGGATAAGCCGCTTGCCGTTTTCGGAACAGTACTTAACCTACAGAAAGCCACAAGTCCAAATCCATCACACATTAACTTTAATGGGCTAACTACTTGTCCTCCTCATCAATACCATAAGAATTTCTCATGCAATTATGCAAACAGAATGTACATGTACAAATCCATGGGGCTGACATATCTAATTGAACAGCAAGTTGATAGGAGAGGAAGGCTTGTATGTTACTCTTCGTGTTGGACCATACATTGAAGCCGAATGGAATGCCGGGTTTGTTTGTTCCCCTGCATTCATTCTGTGTGTTTTTTTTCTTCAAATTCTCTGCTTAGTTAAACTAATAGTTTCTGTGGATCAAATGTATGCACAGAGGATTTCCCTACTGGCTTAGAGAGATCAAGAATATCACGTTTCGAACATATAATCAACCCTTCATGGTGACTTTTTATCAAACACCTTGAGCATCTTTGAACTTATATTGGATTTGAGTGATTTAAGGGTTGATCTTTGTTATGAATGCAGTACCACATGCAAAGATTCACTGAAATGATCATAAACAAGATGAAGGACGAGAAGCTTTTCGCTCCTCAAGGAGGACCGATCATCCTCGCACAAGTATTATTCTGATTTAACTCTTGATAATCCAGAATTTTGAATTTGCTGTGAAATCGTGATTGAAATTTCGTTTATTTTTGTTTCAGATTGAAAACATACCACGGGGAGAGCATCAATGAAGTTGCTGTAGATCGTATCAAGCGGCCGTGTGTTGTAGTCTGCTGGAGTGCAAATAGCGGCAAGATTTATGGTCTACATCATCACACCAAAATGGCCACGAAAAAACAAGAGTCGGCAAGGCAGTCAAAGTCGTATTCTCCATTAAAAAACAACAAGTACAACCAAACCGACATCTCCAATAAACTAAGCAACGTAAAAAGCAGTTATTAAACCAAAAGAAAACGTAAAACTCATACTCAAAAAATGAAACATACAAAGGAAATCTAAAGTAATTAGAGGCATCACCATGTAACCTAACCAAGATTGGAAAATCAAGATACCGCAAAAGCAACTAGTAGAACAAAGGTTGTGATTTTAGGGGACAATCTCTTATTCTCAAGCTCCTAAAGATAGAATAATACTAACGGAAAAAAATGAAGAAATTCAAACGGAAAAAATAAAACGCCTAGAAAGGAGAAGATGCTTACAAGATCTGCCATCTTGATAAGACCTTCAAGGCGTGAATCATTCTTAATATTAAGTCGGTGGAATTGTATCCGACCGTTCCAAGGCAACGACTCCGGTTCCAATAAATGCATGATCTTATCATTGTACACATCGACGGCGAACACAGTATGCTCCGTCTCCGACATCAACTTCTCACAAAGATGCGAGCCAATAAAACCTCCGGCACCAATCATGCATATCGACAACGGTTTAATAACATTCCCATCCAGATCTACTCTACTAGCCATTTCTTTCCGAAAATTCCAAAGCTGTAACGCGAATTCTAATGTTGAATCGGATTTGTATTGGTTTGTGGATGTATAATGGCGTTTTTGTGTGGATTGAGTATGTGAATTACGAGGAGAAATCGGGTGGCGGAGGATGAATCGTGGTGGTGGTGGAGGAGGAGGAGAGAAATGGGAGTGTACTTAAAGGAGGGAAAAAGGAGGGAAGGGGAGAGGTGATGAGATTGTGCGACCCCACCTGCATTTAATTTCGGGATTAGCAATGCTACGGCCACATCCGTTTTACACTAAAACGGATGTGGCCGTAGCATCACTCGGTGGGGATATTGCTGGTCGAAAAAGGAAATGATTATATCAAATCACGGAAATTTTATTATGGTTCTGGATCAAGTATGATTTGGTGATTTAGAATCAATAAGAAAGTAACAAAATACACAAGGACCTACCGTGTAAAATATAAATGTCATTAATTTATATTTTTACACTTCTTATAAGGATTTTTATTAATGAACAAATATGACATGGTGATCCTGGTCCAACATAAAACCACTGATCAAATCAATGGAATTATGGGACATTAGTGTATTTTTACACTGTAATTATAATTATTATCCCCAAAAAAACAGCACATAAAAATAAAAAAAGATATATCAATGAGAAACTGAAAAAATATATTTAAAAGTATAAAATTTATATACTATCATCCGTAAATTATAATTTGAAAACTATGTTCGGATGAAATTTCGATATGATTTGCCTAACACATCATGTAATTTCGTTAGTCATTTGGGTGATTATACGGAAGTACTTGAATATCTAAGCACACTTATATAAATACCCTTATATAAGAGTTCGAAGTATTCATAGATCATACGTTAAGAATGAGCATACGTTAAGAAATCTATGGGGACACGAGGCATTTAACGGACCTATGTAAAACTTCCAAGTATTCATAATCTATGAATTTTTTTTTTCAATTCATAGTCAAAAATCGAAGAATAGTGATTGATACAACGGCAATAGCAGTTGATAATCATAATATACTAAGCAGTCATTGAGTTCATAAAATAAAATTTTAAAAAAAACGAAACAAAAATAACAGTCATCGGGTAGTACCTTAAACACGGAGAAGAGGACGACTCCAAGAATATGCGACTATTGCACCCGTATTAAATGACGCAGCCGGTGACCTCTTCGGTTTGTGCTTTGTAGGTAAATTGTTAAACGGTAAAAACATAGGCCGCCGGTAAGAGAGATGAGAAAATAGATTTTTTTTTATTTTACTTTTAAAGGGGTAATGTGCATATATTGAAAGATACGTAACGTATGCGTTAGATTTGAGCAGAATTTGATCATTTACACAGATATCGAAAATCAGGTTGTAAAAAATGAGTCAGTTATACGTAGGAAATAGACGGGTTTTGCTTGTGTATTTATTTAAAAAAAAAATTAAATCAACCTAGGTATTTTTGGCGGCTACCGAAGACCCACAAAATTACGTAGAGTGTTACGCAAATCATATCAAAATTTCACGGAAGCATAGTTTTTAGGGGGAAGGGTCAGAAGGACATGAAATGTCAAAAATGGGATCCAATGACCTCTTTCATTTTGGATGATTAAAGATAAAATGAAAATAAATGGACCAAAATACGCATGGTTGTTTTTTTTATTCAAATTGGTGTAACTGCGCCAATAAATGCGGGAATCTTTATTTGGATTTATTGCAACTTTGACTTCGGCGATGATTTTTTTCTCAGTCATAAATATCTTTGACTAGTTAAATCCACAATCTAAAATGCGAGGAAAAAAAATACCGATAAATAAGATGTAGTCACATAAAAAAAATGTAATCACACATAAAAAATGAAGTCACAGCCAAATAAAATGTAGTAACATATAAAGAAATAATAACAATCAATATAATATTGACTATATAGTTACGATAAAAAAAATATAGTAACACTATAAAAAAAATAGTAACATATACAAAAAAATAGTTACAACCAACATACAAAGAAATAGTCGCTTGTAATTATTATTGTATGTTAAAAATGATCATTATTATTGCATTGTTACTTCATGATCATTCATATCATTCTTATATACATACATAGTTGTAACCTAAGCGTACTCATGATTGTGTTTTTTGTTTTTAATTTCTTTTCTTCCGAAAATGGAATAAAAGATTTGATAAGATTCAATTTCCTATAATTATTTCTCCTTTAATTGTCATGATTTACTTTCATTTATTTGCGTTTGGTTGTAACCGCCATTTACGGGAAAAAAATACATGTATAATTATAAAATAGAGGTATTATTGGAACTTTAAATTGATTTTATCCTAATTAATCTTCTAGCTTGATTTATTAGTGAATGTCATTCTTGACAAAAATCTATAGTTTTTAAATGATAATTATGGAAGCCTAAAAAAAATTAGATAATTATGGAGCATACTACACATCATGCTTTTGAAGCATATTTTCCCAAGTTTCCCTATATCTATTTGATACTCCCCCTCCCTCCGTTGTTTAATTTAGACATTTGTTACAAGTTTGTTCCTAATTAAATGAAGGAAAACAAATCGCAAAGCAGTATTAATTGATTTTTCTCCACCACTTACCATTATTTATCGCAATATAAAAGATTGATAATGTCGCTACACTAGTTACATATATGGGTGTTTTAGTAATTTCAATGTTTGACTCAAAGTACAACACTTGTCTGAGTAAATCTGTATTTTACAGATTCTAATCTTTCAGATCTAGCTAATATCGCAATTTCCATCGAATCATAATACGTGATCGTATTCAATGATCGTAGACATTATGCTCTACATCTATTGCAATTTGAAGAAATTTACAGATCCAGGTATTTACTATTTTCAAACATTTTTCATATATATTATTCACGTTGTATTTATCTTTTATCGTCTCTTTACGACTTACCGTCATTTTAATATATTATATATGTCTGACATGTCATAGCCTCATAAGTGATAGCGGAAGCGATGGTGGTCGAACGAGAAAGGGTGGAACGTAGTATGGTGAATCGTGGTGATTATTCATGATGTAAACTCATCATGATTAATGATGCAGAGGGTCATTGTGTCAATGATCGTGACACAACGGTTATACATGTATAATTACTCAAAACAAAAACACACTCAATGATACATCATTATCACCATATGGACATGAAAAAGTATTTGTCGTAGATTATTTTAGTATAAATTTTTAGGGATTTACGTGGATGACCTTATTCTCGTCATAAAACACTTGTGTTTATATTATAATGTAAATAATTTATCTAAAAATATATGTGTTTACACTTAAAATAAGATGTGTTCTTTTTAAAATCTAGAGCAATGACGCGGGCACAACGGTTGTGTCACAACAAGTGACACAACGATGATCTACACCGTTGATCATAATGTATCTATTTGATCATGGTGTAAATCTAATATGATCAGCGTTGTAGATGGCCGTTGTGTCACTTGTTGTGACACAACCGTTGTGCCATTTGTTGTGACACAACCGTTGTGCCCGTATCATTACTCTAAAATCTATTACTGAGGTGGAAGAATAAGAAGGAAAAAAACCCTTAAAATGGGGAAGTTATTGTGTGGTGAGAGATTTTGAGGGGAAGTGATGGAAAACGATCAGAACCACACAATTTAAATACAGAATAAAACTGTGTGGTTTGGGAGCTGCCACACGGTGTCTCTGAACCGTATGAAGACACCACACAATAATTTCCCCTTAAAATGACTTACGCTTTGGGTCAGATTCGTAGACAGATTACCTACTATGGAGACGAACAATAATTTTAGCAAGAAGAAACGAAAATGAGAAACATGCACGAAAGATGTCACTACTGTATTGAGCAACCAATGATAAAAAGCCAAATCAAATTCTACTCCCCATATAATGAAGTCAGAGTTTATTTTTGACAAAATGTCATTACTACCCTAAGAGCAACCCTACTAAGGGGGTTTTAGCCATATTTTTTCATGTTTTATGTCATAATAGATTAATGACTTGGCAAAATACAAAATAATAGAAGGAAACTAGAGACAACATTTTTATGAGACTATCTATGTTCTTCTCTATTTTGAGAGAAGCATTGAGATAATACTCTATCTCCAAAAAAAAAAAAAAGTCATTTTCAATTATTTAGTAAATTGAGTGTTTTTTTTTTTTTTTTTTTTTTTTTTTTTTTTGTTGCAAGAAACAAGAAAAATTAGTTAAAACTAGGATTAAAAAAATCATGCCATTAATATTTAATATTATTTTAATCAATAGAGTCAACATATTTATCATCATTACAACATCTAATCACAAATAATCAATCTCTACCATCCTTCTATATTATCACCATTACAACATCACATTACACACAAATTATCCCTACTACTCTTCTATATTAATCATCCAATCATCCTTCTCCATATCATCCAGACATCACCAATCAATAGCCTTATCTCCCGATCACCATTACTCTTGCTCTAAGTTTGCCTTCGGACAATCGGACGTAGGTTTCAAAATTCACCCTGAAGGCAGTTATGTCATTTCACTCAAATTTGTTGTGGGTGATGCTATTGTTATGGCAGCAGCTATGCCACCGACAAATTACACAACATATTTTTAAATATTTTATTATCATCAATTTACATTATAAAAAGTCTAGGGGGCTAAGCCCCAACCGGGCAATAATAATAATAATGAATAAAACAATTACACTGAAATATCTCTTCTTCTTTTTTTTTTTCTTTTTCCGGGGAAATATCTCTTTTATCAGTGCCCGTGTTAAGCTATTAAAGTTGACATTCCATTAATAGCTGTTTTTTTTTTTTTTTTGTTTTGATGTTTCATTAATAGCTGTTAAAAGCAAATTTCTACTAGATCTTACGAGTATATAATAAGATGCCGACAAATAATTAGTGTCACATGGGTACCTCACGTTATTAAACATATACTAATATATGCATTATATTATATCCTGGCTGTCTTGTTGATAATTAAAGCTGTAATAAGAAGCTTCCACAAATTAAATAGCATTCTCCTAAGAAAAAGCACGCTCAAATACAATTCATTTCATTCAAGAGAAACAAATACTATAACATAACAAAACTTGGATGACCCAGCAATATATAGCCTCGTAACTATTAATCCAAGTGTTCTCTCTATTATCTTCTTAGACTCATTTCAATGGTTTTATCTTTAAACAATACTCTAAACATATTGTTTTCCGTTCCACTTACACTTTTTTAACACTTTATAAATCAATCTACTACAACAATCATCCTCTATACAATCCTCTTAAAATATTTTTTCCCCTTCATCTTATTTCATTTAACAAACAAAATTATACAATCAACCTCTAATACTTTTTTACACTATTTTTTATTTCTATTTTCGTTTTCACCATGTTCAGGTAGATGAACTGTCGAAATTTTTTTTTGCTCGCTATTAACAAAAAATTAAGAAAAAAATGGTTATTCTTTTTTTTCCCAGCAACAGATTTATATACGGAATACATTTTAATTTATTATTATTGCCCTCCTATCATTTCAACTTGCTGTGCTTTGCAATTGTTTTTTATTTATTTTTTATTTTTAATAAATCCTAAAGGACTTTCTGGATTAAAAAAATTACCATCACCATAATATTTTGTGCACCATTTTTTTTTTTCATTGCTTCGATCTAAAAATAATTATTACTGCAGCTAAAAGAGTTGGGGAAGAAAATGAAGAAGAGAGAATGATTGATTTTTACTACTACTGTTGATACTAAATGCTTGCTCCAGTTTACCGATTGGAACTAGAGGAATTTGTAGTTAAAGTAATGCATCGAGTAACTATTGTAGAATTGAAGTTAATAAAGTAAACGCTAAAAGAGTTTTGGAGTGGTTTAACAAGTAACCATTGGAGACAATCTTATATATATAGTAGTATCTATTAAGAGCTGTTAAGGATTGAACTGATATTATTATATATATATGTGGTAAAACGCTATTGATACATATTTTATTTTTTTTAAACAACTTTATTTTATTAATGGAAGAAATAAAGTGCTACAAAAAGTTTGCCATATCCCGGTCCGCCCCAAGTTTGCGTGATAGAATGCATAGCATGGTCTCCTTAAACCCTATCATAAGTAAAAGAATGGCGTCTGTGTGTCTCGATTCTTGTAGGAATGAAATGTGGCTCGCTCGCTGATGATACATTCGAAAGTCGTCGTCGGTCATAGATCGTTGCATCCGCTTGAGAGTATGTAAAGTCCAGTTCCGATCCTGAGCATTGGCTACACCCATCACGTAGGGCAAAACATCACAAAGCAATAAAAGATGGAGCACCATTGTGAACCACAAAATGAACAAAAACACCTGAATTGCACCCCTATCAGAGTGGTAGGGGTGCGTCCAAAGCTCAATGCACTCTAGAAATCCAGTCCCATTGAAAGGAGGCGTATCAAAAGACTCATCCACATCACCAAAGACGCAGAAATAAGTGGAAAATACCAAGCAAACTCCAATGAGTAAAGAAGATAAAGAACAAAAACACCTGGTTTGCACCCCAACCAAGACTGGAGGGGTGCATCCACGTAAGCAGAGTGAGTTGTATGTATGCGTTTTGACTCCCAGGGGGCCTTCCTTGTCTGCGGTCTGCCAATCTGTAAACAATGTGTAACGCAGTACAAAATAGAATCGTAACAAAAATGGGAGAGTAAATGAAAGGAACAACACGACCTGGTTTGCACTCTTCACAAGTGAAGAGTGCTTCCCGGTGTATGAGCGATATGTCGGATATGAGGTGGTCCATGGAGATCATCGTGAATAAGCTGCAAAATATGTGGTGGGACGTCCCTCTAATGATTGAAAATCCGAGCCTCCCCTTCCAAAGCAGCAAGGCCGTCTGCAACCCCGTTACACTCTCTGTAAACGTGGGAAATGGTATACGACATCGAGCGCAGGATGTGATGTATCTGAGTAATGAAGAGACATAAGGGCCATCCTCCGCCATTCGCACCAGATATAATCCTGTGAACATAAAGCGAATCAGATTCAATATCCACGGGCTGATCCTTATTACACAACCGAAGACCGAAAAGTAGAGCTTTACTCTCTGCGTCCACAACGGTACCCTGGCCAAAGCAAGCATGAAAGGCCAAAATGAATCTTCCTGCAGAATCACGTAGAATACCTCCTCCATATGCAATACCATGCCGAACACTCCCATCCACGTTCAACTTAACATTCTTAGGTAGGGGCGGTTTCCATCGCAATGAGATCAACTGACGTTTAGGACCGGATTTGAATTTGAACGGCCTGAAGAAAGGCGTCCATTTATCAGTTCCCAAGATAGATGCGTCCATATCCCGACGGAAAGCAAGTTGCCTGATGGCCCGCTCAATAAGAATGATAGTCCGCTGAGTAGAAGGTTGTATATCATCGTGCCGACACTGGTTTCTCGTCGCCCAAATTCCCCAACAGACAATCACAGGCACAATAAGGCGAAGGCTATAGATACTACTAGCCGAGTTCCTCCAAAAGGTAAAAAGCGGCACAATCCTAGAAGCAGGAGTAAATCTGAGGCCAAGATGATTCATGAAGTAGGACCAAATTGCAACGGAGAAAGGGCAATCAATAAAGAGATGTCGGATGTCCTCCCCATGAAAGCAGGCAAAACACTTAGTTGTTAGGAAATCAACGTGGGAACGCAGCGGAATTCAAAAATTTGATTTCTTTTTTCCCAAGATCGACTTCGTTTAAGCAATAAACGAATAAACTAAAGACGGTGGTTACCTTGGTTGATCTAAAAGATCGACGCTTTGACCGTCTAAGGAGAGTAGTTCTGCATAGAGCCGCCCAAGTGTTCGGCCTCTACCGCTAGTCCACACGAACAGCCCGCCGGAATCCCACCATGGATTGCTACTGAAAAGTTCCGATTGCTAGACCGGACCTTTTCTTCCTCACAAACTCACTATATAGAAGCCCCCTCTTCTTACACAACAAGCCATGAGTTCTTGCAATTTTCATGAAAACAATTGCTCTTGGAAGAATGGTGTACTAAAGAGAAGCTTTCACTCTTATTTATAGATAAGACAACTTTTCCTTGGAGTAGAGGAGAAGAAAATCTCTTTCAATAAAATAAGAAACATAATTAATGTGATTGATTTATCTCTTTTAATTTAATATCTTATATTAAATGAATCCATAATTTATAATTCTCCAATATCTTATATTGAATGCAAATTATGTTATTACCATATATCACATATATATTACACAATTAAATCTATTAATATCCAAACATCAAATATATCAATCAATTGGCATTTACGTATGTCAATCACATACATAAATTTAGCTCTATTATATAGGCCGTATTTATTCAGTCTTATTGAAGACAGACAGAGGCCTGGAATTCAACGTTTATTTAGAGCATATTGAAGTGATTTTGGGTCGCAGGTTTTATCGGGAGTATAAGAAGAGGTGGTTTGAAGGTTCCTTTGCTCTTAAATAAGATTTTTAGATCTTCCAATAAAATAATTCTTGATCCGCTATTAAAGGCGATAATTAATAGTCTGATTGATTTTTATAACTGCTCCAGACATTTAATTTAATATCTTATATTAAATCACATCCATTTTGAATTTATAATTACTCACAATATCTTATATTGAATGCAAATTATTCCTAATACAATGTTATTCTGCACAGACATAATACTATCTAAAAATGTATCAATGATCTGCAAACCAATATAAGTAACTGGAATCAAGGTAACTGACATAAACAACAGTAGCAGAAGAAAAATCTAGATAAATAAAAACACAAAAAGAAACAAAAAAATTCTCATATGGATTGCACACTAAGACTTTGTGCACGTTCAACGCTTTCCAAGGAGGAATATCCTTAAAAATCGAGATTCATTATTCCAACAAGATGAGAACAGTACACACAGCACCCTAAGTTCAATTTTGTGCTCAAAATGTGAAAAATTTCTTTCAATCGATTCTATGAAACACAATTAGAACAAAGCCTAAATGTTCACTTACCATCATGCCGAACACAAATTTCTGGTATGCTTTTGATTTCTCCATTGATACTGTCATTGTAGACTCAGGTCTCAAGTCACCCTCAACATACACCCGGCGAGCTGGGAAATTTTCTGTCGTTATATTAAGAAAAGGGAGAGAATTTATTGAAATAAACTTTTTTGATACATACTTTTCACAAGTTGTTGAACTGAATAAGCCTCTAAATCTTCATTGTGAACTACAACACGATGCCACTGAGCAGGTCTTGATAAATCTTTACTATCAAAAAGCCTGTGATCATACATACCCCCAGTTCCAGCAGTAAATATTGTTACAGTACAGCCATTTCTTAAGAGCTTTTGGATTGGTGCCTGCCCGACCTTGCCACAAATAATTTGCCTGCGACGTGAATAAATGGAGGAAAAATTATAAGAAACTTTAGTTTTGTCAATATACAGCAAAAGTATTTTGAAAACAAAGAAGAACAAGGACTTTGAAACACAGCAAGATAACAGAAGAAGTAAGATACTGGGGAAGTGACCATTCCTGCCACCAAAACGGCAATATCTAGAAGACTATACTTATGGGTAAAAGAACATAACACACCTAAGAGCTGGCCTCAAATGTCAATGAATTAGAAACGAGTATTCTAATCTTTACACTCTAGATGGGTACACATTCAAAAACAGGATTGCAGTTTTAATTTAACTTCTTGATAGCTAAGGTGCTGCAAAGTACAGGATCTAATTCAAAATAAAATGCACCAGAAAATAATCTTACAACAATAACTTAAGTAGGAAATCAGTAATTGGTACAAAATAATTACCATCTAAATGCTAGTGAAGGCCACAATTAAAAATTTTCTTTAACAGAACAAGAATGATAGTAAATACACATGGTGATCAAAGATTACAGTAAACTCTAGCCTTATCCTACGTAAGTACACCACATTAAGCGTGTGAAAATCTCCAGCTTACAACTCTTATTTTTCTTCCTTATCAGATATACAAGGAAGAATGGCACCCAGAATATCAGCATAATAAGGAACAGAGCTGATCCCCACCAAGCTTTTCTGAACTCGTTTATCTGCACAGCAGGAATAGCACAATGTGAATGCATTAAATAAAGCAAACACTTCAACAAATACTGAACCCCAGAACTAAAATATATAAGAACAAATAAAAAAGGGACAAACTACAAATACAATACCCAAGTAATCGCTGTCAGAACAAAAATAATTTTCTCAACTAAAAAAACAAGAATTAAGCAACTATGAGCCCAAATGTAAACTGCAAGGTTCTCTTGACTACACTATAAATGACGATGATAACCTTTGAAGGCAGCTGCAATCATATGAATTCTGTCCATTAACTTTTACAAGAATGATTACTAAGAGTCCTACTACCTAGTTGCCAACTGCATCATTCTGAAGGACAGGTAATGTTGGGTGCGAATAAGAAAAAAGTAAAAAGAAAGAAAAGAGAGGAACACAAGAAGAAACCTAGAATTATCTTATTAACAGAATAAACCGTATAAACCTGCCCCACACCGCCCCCTCCCCACACCCCACCCGGGGCCACTTTTTTTTTCCTTCTAGCCATTAATTGGCTTCATAAAATTGTAAACTGAATATTCTTTCTGAATTAATATAATTAATATCTTGTATTTTATTTATTCTCATAATAAATAAATACCACTCTCAAAGCATATTAATTAAATACTCCTGTACCAAACATACCATAACCTTTATAAAAAAAAACATCAGCCAATACCTTCACAAGCCTATCTAAAAGATGAGCAGCACTCTGCACATTGGCATCTGAATCAGCCGAGAGCTTGCATAAGATAAACTTTCCTTATTTGGTTATCATCTATATTAAATTCTCCTCGTACCACCTGCATAAAAAAGAAAAGAATAATAAAACCACATTTTAATCCGCTATATTATATAGCTAGATAATAACGTTCCGTGTCAGAAAATGAACTAAATAATCAAAAGCAGAACAATTGCAGAGCAACGGAACAAAGGCTTACCTGCCGGAAGCGAGAGCGGAAAGCCTGCAAACGAAGACAACAATTGAAGACGGTGGAAGTGTGAAATGATCCATGACCGAACTCAAAACCTCCTATTCATACCCCCCGAGCTGAGGGCGGTGACATCCACTAACTTCGGCAGTGACGTCGGTGCACTGAAAAGGGAAGCAATTGTAAAACGGCGTCGTTTCCAACTAGTTGTCGTTGGTCGTACTCAATTTGGTGGTATGGTCGTACTGAAGGCAGCAAAATTAATAAGAGTATGATATCTAATATTAAATTAATTAAATTCGCACAATCCAAGTGTGTATCTTAAAATATATCGCGCCTTTAGCCATTATTGGGCTTAAAATATTCTTTAATGCCTATAATTAATATCTTGATCATTTATTCATATAGCGTTAATTCCAAGAACACACCGTGACTTTCCCCAATCATCGGAAGAGTCAAATGCAATGACTACTACCTTTCATGTGAAATGCGGCGTACCGTGTAACTTACAATCCTATCATTTGTAATAATATCCATACGGTCGTTCGGAAGAGTCGAGTGTCAAAAAAACATCAACGACCGTCTATCTTATAATCCTGATATCATGCTCTCTCGAAGTAACTCGCTTACTCCCGTTTTGCAAAGATTCACGAGAGTAAGACATTCCTTATAAGAAGGCCATTTCGGATATTCGATCCCAATCATAGGATACGCGATTCCCGGACGACCAATCATGTATACTCCGCGTGCTTCAAGATCACACCCAATCACTACCGCATGATCGCCCCCCATGGCTGGGGAAACCTCAATAGTGTCAAAGCATGACAATCCACACCGTGATTCCATGAAGACTCGGTCAAAAGATAATTACACAATCGTCACATAAGTGACACTTATCCGTGTAAGTGGGTCGATCCTAACGTCGCGTTCTCTAATACACGCGTCACGCATACCCAAGTGTCTCTACACTTCGATAGACGAGATCTATCCCCGCCTCTTAAAGACGTAAGACATCTAATACGTGCTAGTCTCTGCTTTATACTATCAATGTCCTGCTTAATAGTACATCGCCTGTAGACATTTAAGTACCAAACTTATTAAAGTGATTAGAGATCTCATCAACCATAATCGCCTATCATGGTTTCTCTATCACGCTTTAATACTAAGGACGCGTTATCATATAACAATTCATAATTGGTTCTTTAAAAGAACATATATATGACAACAGAAAAGCCATTTAATATATGTATAAACATAAAGAAATAGTAGAAATGATCCGACCCGATTGGGTTTAGGACACTATTTCAACATTAGTTACCAGAGAGATACCACGGCGCTGAATGTTAGGGTCCGTAGGTAAAATGTTATGAAGGAACCTCCAAGCAAAGAAAGAGATTTTGAGAGGTAAGAGGTTATTCCAAATCATCTTGTAGATAACGTTCTCAGGGTGGTGAGTGCGCGTCATGTCCCACGCTGAGCGAGTGGTGAACCTGCCATCGGGAGTAAGGGACCATATGAGCTCGTCAGCTGTACCAGGGATGATTGGAACAAGCAAAATCTCCTCAAACGATGTGTGAGGGAAGAAGAGATTGTAAAAGGTGAGAATCCCACTTGCCGTTAACCCAAAATTCATTAATCTTCCAGAAACGATCTTCAGGAGGGTTGCCCAAGTCATGCGTAGTCCATTTGTCCCTCCAGAAATCGATATTACCCACATTAACTCTCCAAGTGATAGCATGCTCTGCAAAATCCCGCATCATCCAAACTTTCTTTAACATGGGTGTTGATAGCGTTGGCTTAGAAACATCCAAATGGGATTGATCAATAATATAAGTATTATAGATAGCTTTAGCCCATATACCGTTCTTCTGCCTTAAGCGGACCCATAACTTGATCGCAAAAGTGTCACTCACATAAAAAAGGTTGCGTACCCCCAAGCCACCTTCCGAAGTCGGCATACACAATTTATCCCAAGATTTCCAATGAATTCGGCCCCCATCAGGTCCACTATCCCACAGAAACTTATTAAAGATGCGATGAATACGATGAATAACCTCCTTCGGGGGAACAAGTACTTGAAGGATGTAAATCGGTATGGACGTTAAAACATGCCAGAGAAGAATAAGCTTACCCCCAAAGGACAGCAGTCTGGTACCCCAGTGGTGAAGCTTCCTCTGCACCTTATCAATAATATATTGGTAGAGCAAAATGCGGTTCCGACCCCGAAAAAGAGGTGCACCCAGGTAGCGAAAGGGCATATCCTCTTGCATAAAACCTAAAATTTTATGCACCCATCCTTCCTTTGTTGCCGACAGCTTGTGCCCGATGAAAGTGCTTTTGGTGGAATTAATACGTTTCCCCGAGACAAGCTCATAATGTTGGAACATCTCCTTGATGCCTCTCAGTCCTTTCCGATTGCAGTGAATGAAAATGATTGTATCATCAGCAAAATCCAGATAGTGAATACCCTTGACCTTCGAGTGAAACTGCATGCCAGGATTCTGATCCATGAAAGCATTTATGAGCCTTCCTAAATACTCAGCGGCTAGGACAAAAAGAGCAGGCGACAGGGGGTCGCCCTGCTTCACACCACGAGTAGCATGAAAGTGCGTGGAGGGAGTACCATTGAGCAAGATGTAAAACCAGTTGTCCGCAAGGGTTCTGAAGATGAGGTCAACAAAAGGCTCATGAAAGCCAAACATCCTCAGCATCTTCATTATAAAGCCTCAATCCATGCGGTCATACGCCTTCTCCATATCTAATTTGAGCATAATATTGTTGCTCCGGATCTTTTTATTAACATTCTTACAAAGCTCTTTAGCCAACAAGATATTATCAGTGATGCATCTGCCCGGGACAAAGCCTGTCTATTGATCCGCGATCAGCAAGGGAAGATAAGCATTCAAACGCTGCGTGATAATTTTGGTGATAAGTTTAGAAAAGATGGTGCAGAGACTGATCGGCCGAAAGTCCTTCCATCTATCAGCCCCTTGCTTTTTCGGAAGAAGGATGATCATGGAGGTAGAGAAATACCGAGGAAGGTTCCCTCCCATGAAAAAGTCACCAACAGCCGAGACAATATCATGCTTAATGATCTGCCAGCATGCCTTAAAAAATGTGACGTGTACCCATCCGGACCAGCAGCACTATCAGAGCTCATAGATAAAATCGTAGCACGGATCTCTTCGAGAGAAGGGGCAGCCACAAGGGTCTGATTCTGAACCAAAGAGATTTGAGGAAGGGTAAAATGAAAAAGGGGAGTACCCATACCTTCCCTATCCGCCGAGAAAAGCTGTTCATAAAACCGAACAGAAGAAAGACGGATGTCATCCTGATTATCAATCCAATTGCCATCGTCCACCTTTATCCGATGAATGTAGTTCTGGTTCCGTCTCTGCTTACATATAGCATGAAAATATTTACTATTTGCATCCCCAGCTTCAATCCACTTAACCGCATGTTTCTGCTTGAGGAACCGAGTCTCTCTGCTAATGCACTTCTCGTAATCTAACGTGGCATGTTCCAACTTAAGTTTAGAAGCTGCCGTCCCCACTTGATCATGGATGACCGTGCAGTCATTAACCTCTGCCAACGCCTTCTTAGTATTCTCAAAGATATTGCCAAAAACCACATGGTTCCACTCAGTTAATTTGTAAGCCAGCTTCTTAAGTTTCTTACCCAAAAGGTACATACCATGGCCGTCCTCAGACTCTTCCCAAGACGCCTTCACAAAATCCAGAAACGAACTATCTTCCGTCCAAACATTAATAAATCGAAAGGAGGACTTACCCGTTCTCTTTGAGCCACATATCGTCAAAAGCGGACAATGATCCGAATGCACTCTGGTCAGATGAGAGACTTTCGTGGTGTCAAAATGATCCAGCCACTTGGCATTAAAGAAAACTATGTCCAAGCGTTGCCACATTTTGCGATTAAACCAAGTGTAAGGAGAACCCTCAAAGGAAGCTTCAGTGAGATTAGCCCCCTGAATGCAGTCATTGAAATCTTGCATGTCATTCAGCCTAGGGGGACCTCCCCCTTTTCTTTCATCAGCCTGACAAATAGTGTTAAAGTCCCCTCCAAGAATCCAGGGCTTGTCAACATTAGCAGCCCTATCGAGAATCGTTTGCCAGAGAGCTTGTCTAGGGATTCGACTATGCTTGGCGTAAATTCCCGATACCGAAAAATGGTCCCCATTCTGATCCGTGACATCAGCCGTACACATCTGGTCACCATCCACAACAAAAGAACAATCCACCCCAGACCATAAAAACCAGATTTTACCTTGCAAAAAAGATTGAGAGAAGTCAAATCCCAGCTTATGCCGGATAAGAGAAATGAACTTATCCGAACAGAGGGGTTCAATAAGAACAAGGATCTTAACATTATTCTGTCTACAAATGTTCTTTAAACAAGTTTAAGTGGTATCATTACCTGCTCCACGCACATTCCAAAACAAAAGGTTGATCGGACTAAACATCAGAAGAGCGTAATTGATAAGTTTGAGAAGGTACCGTGTCTTGTGGTGTGGATTTAGGTTTCCCCCTTTTCTTCCATTTCTTAGAAGTGCCAGGGATAGAAGTTGATGCATCCGTCTTGTCTATGGTTGCCTCAGGGATTTCTGCCGGATTAGACACATGAGTATCCTGTAATCCCTTATCCGATGTAGTATGAGCATCAACAGACGTGTCATCAGGCACAATATCTTCATGATGGGGGTCCTTTCCTTTATCAGTACTTTGATCAGCATGCACGGCCACATCTTCGATTAGTCCTGACATAGCCGAAGGAATGTTACCCACTCCACCATCAGGATTAAGAGGATCTTGCACATGAGTGATAACCAACTGCTCTGGACGCACCGCCTATTTTGTCACTTCTATCTCAATCCCAGAATTAACCATGCGTTGGTCAAGCTTAGAATGGAAATCCAGTAAATCAGTTTTCGCAATAGTATGATCGGAGCCCTTCCCCGCTGAACGCGGCCTGTTCTCAACTTGTCTGATTCTATATTCTTTCAAAAGAGAGTGATGAACGGTTTCAAGAATATCGTCGTCATTGAGCAATTGCAGAACATGGAAAGGATTCTGATTACTCTGTGATTTCGAAGGTCTAAAGCACGAAGCCGAAGTTGAAGTAATATGAATCGCATCCTTCTCAGTAAGTTTAGCCACCACTTCATCAGTAGATTTTGTCAAAACTTCATCTGGAACAAGAGAGGGCCTAGAGGGCACCACAGGCCCATTCTGCTTTATTTGATACACTTGCTGAATCTTAGACCCATCATGTTTTTGCCCTTGAGGCTCCGAAGGCCCACCACCTGGGTTCTGTTTTTTACGAGGAATGTCAGGAGGTGGGTTCTTTCGTCTACATCGCTCCTCAGAATGACCAATCCTATGACAAAACGTACAATATTCAGGCCAATATTCAGCATGTACCTCTTGCCATTGTCCCCTATGGACATCTTCCCCTAGCCATATTCTAGTGCAACGCGGTTTCTGAATGTCAACCTCAACCAGAGCCCTGGCTACAGACGGCCGTCTCATATCAGTCGTAGTTGCATCCGTCTGTAAAGGTCTACCAATAAGTCCAGCAATCTTGCTCACATATTTAGGGTTAAAGTACGGCAATGGGAGTCTCGGAAATTCAAACCAAATAGGAACCATCGAACAGTCAGCATTACAGTGAAAGTCAAAAGTCCATTTAGATAGCATAAATCTATTTGACCCCATGTACCATTCCCGTCGTGTAAATAAACGATTGTAATCCTCCTGAAAACCAGGGTGCACAAGTACATGTTTCGAATCAAGCAGACCTACTTGTGTAGCTTTTAAATAAAGTCGCAAGAAAAAATTCTTTATATCATCAATTCGGGGTCTATAATCAGGAAACGAGCTACTAACGCATTCTCAAAAGGCCGAGCGAGAACTTCTAACTCAGCCCTCGACACAAAAAAAAGCAGGCTCACCTTTGCAAGTACCATAGATGCCAAAATCAAGAATATCTACCTTTAAACCAGAAGTGGCTAATGCGTAAGATTTAACCGGAGCTGCAACGTTGTCCGGCTGAGAAATGGCCGTCAGCTGGGCCTCGGGAGGGTCTGCCATAGAGGCCTACAACAAACTTGCTGCACAAGAAACTCCGCCGCCAAAGCACGTTGCTGAAGACAAAACGCTGAGGTGACGTCGAAACAGGTGGACCACAGTCGGAGCGAAACCTTCATCTGGCGACGCGGCGACAAAGCGAAACGCTAGATCGGCGAAAAATGATCACAGGGGCGGCCGGAGAAGACCACTGGTGAACCACTGACTGCCGAAAAACCCTAGCCAACTAGGGATGAAGAGTGCCGATGGGCGTAGAACAGAAGCGAATTGTGCAGCCTCTGTCCGGCTGAGAAACTGCCCGACTCTTTAAAGATTAAACTTGAACGAATAACAAGCAATTGGCTGCAATTTACCTTGACAAATTGAAGCTCCTCAACGCTGATAATTGCAAATTTTCAAGACCTTTAGAGACCATCAAATTAAAAAGGAAATACTATCAAATTCGACGCAGAGACTATGAGGAGTAATCAAACAACCACCATTTGATGAGAATCGGCATAAGTGTCATAGGTTCATTGGACCGCGTGTATGTCGGCGGTACATGTGTGTGATGATGTGTCATAGGTTCATTGGACCATGTGTATGTCGGCTATATTTGGTGTACCTAGTCTGTTAGAGAATGGATGATATAATGTATGTACTAGACATAATTGCAAGTAATGAAAAAGATTCTCTTCTTCTGATATTCTATCTTGGTATCAGAGCTAGGCGGCGGCCATGTCCACCTCCGGCCAGCCGGTAGAATCCATACCACCGGTATCTGGATCTATTGATCCTCGAACTACACCTCCACCACAAAGCAATGTTACAGTATCCTTCATTTCTTCCGTCGTCTCCACTCCCACTGGTTTCCCGACCACCGGGTTGTTCAGCTGACCGGTGCAAGCCTCTGTACCTCCCTTATATACCACCGGATTACCACCTCTGACTTCTTTTCCATCTATCCCAAGCTTTTTACAACTCAAACCACACTTTGGATCCAGTCTGTCTCAAACCATCACTGTTAAACTTGACCGGAATAATTACCTGCTCTGGCGTTACACTATTCTTCTGATTATCCGTGGTCACAAACTGGAGTATCATCTTCTCGGGTTGAATGTTCCTCCGATGTATCATACATCCAACATCGTCTCTACTACCGGTTCTCCCTATCTTCCATCTGGTCTTCGGAATTCAGCATATGATGACTGGATGGCTGTTGATAATCTGCTACTGGGTTGGCTTCTTGGTTCCATGACGGAGCAAGTGTTAAGGGTGATTTTATACGTTTTATAAGGATATATTTTATGTCAATTTTCCCCATATCTGGATGTTTTTCATAGAAATTGAGCTTTATATTGAAGTATTGAGCAAGTGATGTTTTTAATGGGTTAGTTGCGAAATTGTATGATTTATGTGTAAAATTGATGGTTTTATATTGATTTGGAAGATACTACATTTTGCAATGTGTTTGATGTATTGTAGATACACAATTTCGACCAAGAAAAGGATTAAAAGAGGTTAACAATCGGATTAATGAATAGGAGAAGAGATAAAGTTGGAATTTGATAAAGAATAAAGATGAAGAAATCAAGTTATTGATCCAGTTGAACTGGCGTCCAAGTCCCGTCCATAGTGGACGGGCGTCTAAAGATATGGACTGACGTCCAGGAGAAGAAAATTGATTCAGAGAGTTTGGACGCTGAGTGGACGGGCGTCTGAAGCAAGTCCAAGGCATCTGGACGGGCGTCCACAATTCCGGACGGGCGACCACGGCCGACATGCTGAAAACCGACTTACTTTTCTATAAATAGCAGCGTGGATTTCAACCCTAATCATACATTATTGAGACCTATTGATACACAATCATTAGGAGAAAACCTTAGCGGCCCCACTTCTTGGGGAGAGGCTTTGGGGTTGCGATTTTTCTTGTTTTATATTCGTTTCTTCTATTTCGTTTCTTTGTTTTATCTTTGAATGCTTGGAGGTGAGCAATTGTTCAAACCATGTGAATTCGTTTTGAAAGAGTTCTTTATTTTCAATCTAGATTTGTTTTGTGAATTTGATTAAAGTTGTATCTTTTCTATGCTTATGTGTTATGCAATCGATATCGAGAGATGTATTGCTATTTGATGTTTACCATATGACGAGAGTCGGTGTAAACCTTAGATCACCATAGGAAAGATGAGATTTTTAACCTTGACATAACGAGAGTTGATAGGTTAGATTTCTAGGTTGCTAGATTGAGAGATCTTACACCTTGTTTTGATAGCGTCAATCTTATATATCGAGAGATGAGAGATTGATAGGCGAATTATCTACGAGAGTAGGAATTCATACCTCCGTTAGGTGGACCACAACTTGAATTAAATCGTCACAAGATAACTTTAGAGAGGAAATAGAGGGTTGCGGGAACGGTGGATTATTGTTTGTTCGTTGTTTAATCACCATGATCATCTTCTTGTTTACTGTTTATTTTATAGTTTATAGTTTAGATTTCGTTTTCGCTTTTATATATTCTTGCTGGCTTTGGACTGACAATCCTCTGTCCAGTTTATTTTATCGTTTTTAGTTTCGTTTTAGTAGTAACAACTTTAGGAAAATTAATGAACTAGATACCCCGATTCCCTGTGATCGACTCCGGTATTAATCGCTATACTACGATCCCTACACTTGGGGAATACCGGATTTATAAATTTATTACTTGTTTGTTTTGTTAGATAAAATCCATGACAACAAGCTCTACAAGAAGTGGTTGGGTGTAACTCCGCTCATGAATGCTGGACCACACCGGAGACTCTTTTCAATAGTCAAGCACAATCCAAGATCCTTGAATTCAAATATGCCCTCACTAAAATCAGCAAAGGATCACGCTCTATGCCGGATTATCTTGCCTAGATGAGGAATTATGCTGATGGATTAGCAGTTGCGGGTTATCCCATATCTTCTTCAGAACTTATTCTTGCTACTCTTAGAGCCCTACCTTGAGAATATGAATCTTCCATCGTTAATATCACCTCCAGTGTACAATCCATGAATTGGGCTGAGGTGCAAGCTCAATTAACCACACACGAACGGCTGATAACCCGGTTTAATCCCCCTGGTTCTCTTGATTTAAGAAATCCGTCTACTCATCTAGCTCAGTCTGGACACAGGTTTTAGTCTAAGGGTGGTTATAATCAGTCCAATAGGGGCAGAGGATCTGGTGGTGGTTGTGGTAGGTCAAGAGGAAGATGAGGTGGTGGAAGAAATACCTCAAATGCTGGAAACACTTCAACTGCAAGGCCAATCTGTCAAATCTGTGGGAAAATTGGTCATATAGCCTCAGAGTGCTGGCATAGGTTTGAAGAAAACTTTGTGCCACCCAATCATAATTCCAATCAACAACAGGCCAAGCAGATGGCTGCATACCTTGCTGCACCAGAAATGAGCATAGATTCTGGGTGGTATGCTGATAGTGGAGCCTCGAATCATGTCACCTATGACCTTGGCAATATGTCCTTGAGGTTTGAATATGAAGGTAATGACACTTTGGTTGTAGGAAATGGAAATCACTTACACGTTGCTCACACAGGTTCCTCCATTATGCACCCTAATCTTCACCTATCACACATACTTAATGTTCCAAAAATTCAAAAGAATCTTCTTAGTGTCTCTAAGTTAACTGCTGATAATCCTGTTTTAATTGAATTATATGCTTCTAAATGTGTTGTTAAGGATCAAGCCTCAAAGAAAGTCCTTCTGCAAGGAATCCTGGAAAATGGCCTATACAAGATTCTGCCAGACAAAGCCATTAAGCCTACTCAGTCCAATCACATCACTCCTCAGAGCCCCCCTCAATCCAGAAGTCTGTCAGCTTGTTTAGTTACCTCTAGCAATCAAAGTAATCAAGCCATTGTATGGAATATGAGATTAGGTCACCCTTCAGTGAAGGTGTTGAATCAAGTTTTAAATAATTGTAATGTGAATGTTGATGAACAATTACCTTTCTGTGCTGACTGTCAATATGGTAAACTACATGCTTCTCCATTTTCTGTTTCTAAAAATAGAGCTTCTAAACTCCTTGAAATTGTGCACACTGATCTATGGGGGTCCTTCCCCCATTAGATCAACTTCTGGCTATTTATACTATATTCACTTCATTGATGACTTCAGTAGATATACATGGATATATCCCTTAAAAGTAAAATCTGATGCTTTTGATGCCTTCCTTGTGTTTAAAAATTTGGTTGAAAATCAATTCGACACTGAGATCAAAATTGTGCAATCTGACTGGGAGGGGAGTATAGGACTTTAGCACCTTATCTTGCACATCATGAGATCAAGTTTAGGCATCCATGTCCTCACATCCATTCCCAAAATGGGAGAGCAGAGAGAAAGCATAGGCACATCGTTGAAACTGGTTTGACCTTCTTTCTCAAGCTGGTTTACCACAAAAGTACTGGTGGGATAGTTTCTTACAAGCTGTCAACCTAATCAACATCTTACCAACTCCTGTATTGGATCATGTGTCACCTCATAAAGTTCTGTTCAAGCAAAACTTTAACTATAACCTCATAAAAACCTTTGGTTGTGCTTGCTATCCTTATCTCAGACCCTACCATACCCAAAATTCCAATATCATACACAAAAGTGTGTTTATCTTGGCCTCAGTCATAGTCATAAGGGTCACAGGTGCGTAGATTCCACAGGGAGAGTGTATGTGTGCAAAGATGTCACCTTTAATGAACTTGAATTTCCCTATGCTGATCTCCATCCTACAACCCAATCTCATAGTTCTTTTGTCCATGCTGTACCACCCACAGTCTACTCCTTTCCTGACCCTCATAGGGCATCTTCTCACTCCGATGCATGTTCTACTTCTAGTGTCACCTTTACCCTTCCTCCTTTCATACAACTTGATATATCTCACCCTACCTCTAGTCTCACCCCATATTCCTCTCACTCTAGTCCTACACCACCATCTTCTGACTCTAGTCTCACACCACATTCACCATCTTCATCCTCTTCCAGTCCCACTCCCTCACCATCCCCATCACCATCCCCAGTCCTATTCCCCAAGCTCCACCTGGCCATACTATGCAGACCAGGTCCAAAAGTGTAGTGTTTAAACCAAAACCAATCTTTACCATCTTGTCTGAACACAATGTAAGTGATATCCCTTCTGAACCATCCTCAATGTCAGAAGCTTTAGCTCTACCTCATTGGAAACAAGCCATGGAAGAGGAATATAATGCCCTCATGGCAAATCAGACTTGGGAGTTGGTGCCACCTTCTTCACATCAACACTTAGTGGGCAACAAGTGGATCTTCAAAATTAAAAAAAAAATCCAGATGGCTCAGTACTAAAGTACAAGGCTAGACTTGTAGCCAAAGGATACTCACAGCAAGAGGGGGTAGACTACACAGAAACCTTTAGCCATGTTGCAAAAGCTGCCACAATCAAAGTCTTTCTAGCTATTGCTGTGACTAACCACTGGCACATCAAGCAAGTAGACATTAATAATGCATTCCTGAATGGAAAATTGCAGGAATCAGTCTACATGCCACAACCTTCAGGGTTCCAGAGTACAACAAAGCCTAACTATGTGTGCAAACTAAACAAGGCTCTATATGGGCTCAATCAGGCCCTTAGAGCCTGGTTTGAAGAGCTAAGGGGTCAGTTGGTAAAGTGGGGATTCAAACAAGCCATTTCTGATACCTCTCTCTTTATTCTAAAGGCTGACACTGTTGTTCTGTACATCCTTGTGTATGTGGATGATTTTCTTATTACAGGTAACTCTGAGCAATATACATAAGTTCATCAAATTATTGCACTCCAGGTTTCCTCTCAAAGAGTTGGGTGAAGTCAGTCAATTTCTGAGAATGGAAGCCACTAGAGACTCAAGTGGCATGTGTATCAGTCAGAGACTCTATGGACAACAGCTGTTAAACAAACTTGGAATGAATAATTTGAAGCCTATTACTACACCCATGGCCACTGGCAAGACATTTGAACCAAATCAAGGTGTTTCTATGTCCAATCCTTCATTATACAGAAGTGTGCTTGGAGCCCTACAATACATGACCTTCACTAGACCTGACATTGCCTATGCTGTGAATTCACTCAGTCAATTCATGCATGACCTTAGAGATATACATTGGCAAGCTCTCAAAAGGTTGCTGAGGTACATCAAAGGTACACTGTATTACATCATGCATTTTAAATATGGGGGAAGTCTCTTTATTACGAGATACTCGATCTTTGGATAAATTTCTTTGCCCATTTGATGTAAAAGTCGATGGTGTCATCGTGCATCTATCTAGGGCCATCACTGGTTTCATGGCACTCAAAGAAACAATAGGTTGTGTCAAGATCAAGCATTGAATCTGAATACAGAAGCCTGGCACATGCTGCTGCAGATATAGCATGGTTAAAGTCTCTACTTTTTGAACTTGGGATCAAGCTTGACAAGAAACCAGTCATTTACTGTGATAACACTGGTGCAGAATCCCTAGCACATAATCCAGTCTATCACTTTAAAACCAAAAATATAGACATAGATGTGCACTATGTGAGAAACCAGGTTCTTGAAGGTAAATTTGATGTCAGTCATATTCCTACCTGTGATCATCCTGCAGATGTTTTTACCAAGGCATTGTCTGGAGCTAAATTTATACCCTTCAGAACCAAACTGAATGTGCAGTGCTCCCCACACTCAGTTTGATAGGGGGTGTTAAGGATTGGACTAATATTATTATATATATGTGGTAAAATTCTATTGGTACATGTGTGTGATGATGTGTCACAGGTTCATTGGACCATGTGTATGTTTGCTAGATTTGGTGTACCTAGTCAGTTAGAGAATGGATGATATAATGTATGTACTAGACATAATTGCAAGTAGCGAAAAAGATTTTCTTCTTCTGATTTTCTATCTAGAGCCAAGGAGGTTGTGCCCACCCTCCTTGGCGATTAATGGCAATATATATATATATATATATATATATATATATATATATATATATATATATATATATATATATATATATAAATTTATTTTTTTGCAGCAGATTTTTTTCTTCTTTAAAAACTAAATTTTCTAAGTTAGCGTTATATAGAAACCTAAATTTTTTTCCGATTTCAATTAACACTCTACAATTTATCTGTAATCGAACCTAAAATCAAACCGGAAAAAACACCGAACTATTAACCAAATTGAATAAAAAAGCATACCTGAAACGTGTATAATTAGTTTTAATAACCAAAATACTATAACCGTCTATGAAAAAATGGAGGGTGTGCCCACAGGTGGCCACGTGGCCACCCTCCTTGGCTGACAAGTGGCAAATTTTTATTATTTTTTTTGCAGCAGATTTTTTTTTCCCCTTCTTTAGAAACCTTAGCGTCGGTTAGCGTTATATAGAAATCTATTTTTTTTTTCTATTGCAATTAACACTCTACAATTTATCTGTAATCGAACCGAAAATCAAACCAGAAAAAACACCGAACTATTAACCACATAATCATTGAATAAAAAAGCGTAACCGAAACGTGTATAATTAGTTTTAATAACCAAAATACTATAACCGTCTATGAAAAAATACATGTAACCGAAATGTTGTCCGAACAATTTTTGATCGTATTAAAAATCGAATGAGCCAACAAGGGTGTGTGTCGGTTAGCGTTATATAGAAATCTATCTAAATTTTTTCCGATAGAAATGTTTTTATTTCTTCCTCAAAAACTAAAATTCCGGTTAGCATTATATAGAAACATAATTTTTTTTTTCCAATTGCAATTAACACTCTACAGTTTATCTGTAAGCAAACCGAAAATCAAACCGGAATAAACACCGAACCATTAACCAAATTGAATAAAAAAGCGTAACCGAAACGTGTATAATTAGTTTTAATAACCAAAATACTATAACCGTCTATGCAAAAATAAATGTAACCGAAATGTTGTCCGAACAATTTTTGACCGTATTAAAAATCGAATGAGCCAACGAGGGTGTGCCCACAGGTGGCCAAATTGAATTAAAAATCGTAACCGAAACGTGTATAATTAGTTTTGATAACCAAAAATCGTAACCGAAACGTGTATAATTAGTTTTGTTTGCCATGCCAAACTCATTTTTACCATAAAATTGTTTTTAGAGTTCAAACAATTGTGTTTTTTAGATACGTTCTCCGGTAATGAGTGACTCTTGTTACATTGGTTATGGCGTTGTTGTAAATGATTTCAGTGTACACCTTTGTTCTGTTTCTGCATAAGCTCCGTGTAGTCCTCATAGGGCTGTGCAAACCTTTTTTTTGGGGGGGGGGGGGGGGGGGGGGGGGGGGTTTCCAATAATGGTGGATCATCTTGGCAGCTTGGTGGTTTTATTGACATGTGATTGTCATAGTCTGTTGCTGTTTATACGTTGGATCCATGAATTTCATACGTTTGGGTTTGTTCTTTATACATGACATAATTTCTTATGAATTCCTGCTTGATGTTTCAGCTTCAGTGTCAATCTTGAATCCTTCTAGCTTGATTGGTTCTCACGCTATTAACAGAGTATGTTTTCTCAAAGAAAATCAGACCGATTCAATAACACTCAAATTTTCACTTATCGTCTCATTTCACATAATGGACTGAGGTGTTCAATTCAATGCTCTCGATACTTCGTTTTCAGTTCAGGTGAGTTTCTAATTTCTTAGCTTATTTTCGTCTTACTTTTAACAAGCTGAGGTGTTCCATGTTGTTGCATGTTTGCGTATTGTCCATGTCACTTTTTTTAATACTACATTTATAGACTCTCGAGCCTTAGTTGATTTTTATAGGTGGAAAATGCCTTGGATTTGTTAGTCTTCTTGCTTACACGCACCACTTTTCCCATTCGATATATATTCTTTAGTTTTATCGTTGGTTACGGTTTATGTTGGGTCCGTCATGCCTTGCACGGCTCAATTTCACTAGTTACTATAATAAAAACATAATGAGATTCGATCAGTATGTTACGGTTCAATTAAAATGACGATATGGGCGTTTACATATAGTTATATAAAGTTATAAGAGATGCGAAGAGGGAGCAAGAAAGGCTAAATGAACAAAAGATTTATTATTGATATCGTTGGTTTCTTCTAAAAAAAAGATGAATTATATATATTTGGCTAAAACATGTGATGTTTATTTGAGTGTTATTATGGTGTTGAGTTGGTGTGCCGAGTTGATTGCGTTGTGGAGTTCGTTATGGTGTCTGGTAAATAAGAGCAAAGTCTGGTTGAATTTAGCCGTCCGAAGAAAGGTGAGAGTGCTTATGATGATTAACGTTTATTTAAAGAAAATTATCACTCCTACATCATGAATCATCTCACTGTCATATCAAATCAAAGGTGAATTATTTCTCCAATAATCATTCCAATCAATTATAAAAGATTAATACATATATTTGGTGTAAGCAAATTATAATACATCAATACATTATACATATATTTGCTTTTAGGGAAATTTTAATGTGATCATTACGTTATATCAACCAATAAAATATAACTAAAAATACGTTGAACCTCAGTTAAAAAAAAAAAAAAAAAAAGGGTTTTATAGGCACCGCAGTTTTTACTAATGACGCTAATTTTTTTTTTCTACTTCTTGCACTACACATATATTTTTGTTTTTTTCACTTCCGGCACTATACTAGGAACGTCAGTATCACTGGCGTTAATTTTAATAGTAATGTCAGTGGACTGATTTTTGTCGGTGTCGCTGATTTTTGTTTTCAATAGCAACGTCACTGACGTTATTTTCATTAAAAATAATAGAAAATTGGATAATGACACAGTTTAAAATATTTTTAAGTACTTTTATAATTTTTATAACCTAGAAGACAAAGCAGTAAAAAGAAAAAAAAGAAAAAAAAACACGGCTCATCATGTACATGGGTTTTGATTTTTTTCTCTTTTCTCTCAATTTTCAAACTCTCATATCTTTTGATCTAAATTTTCAAACATGATGAAAATTTCATTGAATTTTTTGTTTTTTCATGCTCTTCGATTTGAGATTTGGTTCGATATAATTACATCGTTTTTCGTGAGATTCACTGTCGAATTCTCACTTAATGAATCTCCCCAGTGAATCCTGAAAATTATTGAATATCGACAGTGAATTTCGAACAATAGTGAAATTTCGACAGTGGATCACATTGAAATATGTTGAATGTGGTCTCAAAATAAAGAGTATGAAAAAAATAAAAAATTGGTGAAAGGATTTTCAAATTTAGAATTATAAATTGAGAAATATAAGTTTTAAAAAAGATGAACGAGAGAGAGAAAGTGTGTTTTTTATTTTATTTTAAAAAACTCCAGAAAATAATTTTTTTTTCTTTTTTTGTCATTTATGCAAAATTTTCAATAAAAACGTCTTTCACTTTAATTGATGCCTTAAACTAATTGATGACTGTTACTGTCCTCCTTTCAAAAATATTAGTGTCATTCTCCCTCATTCTTTCCTAAAAATAAATCATCGTGGTGTCCGAAGTAATTTTTCAATTGAAGTAAAAAAGTGTCGATAGTAAAAAGTCTGGTGTCAATAGAGCTCACAAAAAAAATAGTATATAATGTTTGTTTTGGGTTGAAGTTTTTTTTGGGATTTTTTTAGATAAAGTGATTGAAATAATGATTAGAAAGTTAAGATGTTTTTTTGAAATTTGTGTAGATTATGAAATGATTGGTGAAATAAAGTAGAATAATGAATAAAATAATGATAAAAAAATAATAAAGTTGATAAAGTGAAATGATGAGAGATGATTTAATATTTTTTTATTTGTAAATAAAGAAATGATTGGTGGGAGAATTGTAAAAAAAATTGGTGATGCAAGTAAAAAAAACCCAAAAGAACTCTTTGCAAAACAACCGTCCCAGCCCAAGTGCAGAATATTAAGAGTCGGATCTCGATCCGATCTGCCGCGCTACTGCGGATTTATCCGTCGATCATCAAAAATGGTATCGTTTTGATTCAAAGCGACACCGCCTCACGATCGATGATGTAAAAAAAAATTGAACGATGTCGTTTGGATCGAAGCAGCCAGCCACACGCTTGACGACGAGAGAGCCGTGCAAGGTGCACAGTTGGGATCGAGATCCAATAAGAGTCGGCCCAAAAATCAAAAGGGACAAGAAAAAATTTCACTAGCCACAAGCTATAGTCAACACCAACCCCAATCGGTATGTCACCTTCTGAAGAACCAAGTGAAGAGCAAGCCGGAATTGAACATCCGACTTACCACCCTTCTGCACCTCTCCATGAGGTACGTCAACTTCTAAACATTGTGTTTACAGAAAAGGAATCGAGTAGAATGAACAGTACGGTATTGCCGTTGTATTGGGAATACAAGTATGGTTGCCGGTGATGTGTTTGATGAAATTCCTGCATGTTGCACTGGTTTAAATTTAATTAAATTTGACTTCTATGTTACTTCATATTTGGGGTATCTGATCGTGATTGTGGGTGAGGGGGCGAGGGGCATTATTATACTTTGTAGGCTTGTAGCTCTTTTATATGTGGCTTAAAGTTGCGTATTCATATCTTCCTACCGGGAGGGAGGGGGGGGGGGGGGGTGTTGAGCCTTGCTCAAGTGCAAAATTTGTTTTTTATGAATGCTATGAGCTACTAATAATTATAATATGTGCATGACGCTGTAGAATTAGAGTTGGTTTACAGCATTTTTCAGTTGTTTTGACATGTCATTAAAGAAAGTGAATAGTGCTAACAACTAACAAGGACGTGCTCACTTAACCAGTGTGCTGAGAGTGAATCAGAAAACGAAATTTTATGTTATTTCTTGTAGCTATGGTAAAAGAACAGGACTCAACCTTGTCAAAACCCTTCCTCATCGTTGCAACTCGGCTTTCTTTGGCGACTACAAGTGGCAATGCATGGTTTCGAGTATAGAGCAATTATCAGTAGAAACTGTTAACCCACTGCCCTCATGCTTTGATTTTTGGTGTGTACCTAGCTTAACCTTTCTTAGTCAATCTACAAAGTAGTTGTTTCATTAATGCAGGTCATGGGTTGTTTCATTGTGTACTTATACTCTATGATGGTTCTGAATTACACTAATGATCATTTATTGTACAGCATGCTTTCAAAGGCCTGTGTGCCCAAGTTTCTGGTTGGATGCCATCCCTTGTTAGTTGTTACACATTCGAGCCGTAATGCAAGATATATAGTCAAACAGCGTGAACAATGTATTCCCAGAAAAATTTAAAACTGTGTTTCTTGTAAGGACCATGATATAAACTGTTTTTCCTCTCTCCGGTCCCTTGCTCCACTACTAGAAAGTAGAAACACCTTGATCTTTCCGGTCCTTTTCAGCAACACCAAAGTTAATTCCCCCCAATTGTTTTATGGCTGCTAGACAAATGTGTGTCACTTCTTAGCTTAAGACTGCCTGTCACATGAAATAAAGCCATATAATGGTTGGGGGCATTATCCTCTTTCAGAAGTTTGATTCTGTTGCACAAATTTTCTTAATTGTTGGTTACCCATCTAGTAACTCTATCATCAAAGTCGGACGTGTTTTTCTGTGTGCGTGTGTGTGTGCGTGCGTACGTACATACATATATATATGTATTGTGTGTATTATTTGTTTGGACTTGCTAATATTCTTTTGCAATGGTTAAATTTCATTGTTTTCTTGAGTGCAGGCATTTGATATTTCAACTACGGTCGATCCTTGCTATATCATATCTTTGATAAGACGACTTCTACCGTTAGAGCACGGTGAACACTCTACTGGAAATGAAGTTGAAGATCTCCAAACCGAAGGACCTACCACTGAAAAAGGGGAAAGGTCAGTGGGTGATACATTGGAAAATGGAATAGTACGACCAGATTCAGGCAACAAAGATGAAGTCATGCACACTGCTGAAACTTCAGAAGAACCGCTTGCCTCGGGGGAATTGATGGATAATGGTTTGCACCTCATACACAAGCATCAAAATGGTTCTGTGGAAGAAGCATCTTGGGAAGAGCATGGATGTGCGTTGTGGGATCTTGCAGCTAGTGAAACTCATGCACAATTGATGGTATGTACTGGGTCCAACTTCATTAGTCATGTTGTGTGAATTGCCTGCTGTGTGATCTTTTACAAAGTCATGGGAACACTTTCAACTTTAAAGATTCATTATCTAATTTCTAAATAATATTCATTCAGTCATACATGCCTTTATTAGTGAAGAAGATATAGTCTTATAGGTTATGTGTATAACACTCTTGAGGCAAGTTTGTCATTGAATTTCTCCCTTTTTTTTCTAGTTTGTGGCTATCTTTCTATTTTTGTCCATCCCATATTTCTTGTCAATATAAGAAATAATCAGTTGTTCTAAATCGCAATTGACAAATTTATATACTTCTCAAATGCCCAAACTTGCTTTTACAGAAAAGTGTGTTAGCACAATTAATATATACTAATTTCTGAAGGTTTGACTAGTCTGTTAGTTTTTGTGTCTTCTTGTCATAGATAGGGAAAAGAACGGATGCAAGGAGTTGCTTATCTTATTTCGTTATACTTCCTTAATGTTCCAGAAGAAATAGTGAAATACTTGCCACTGATTGAGAAACATTTGGACTTTTATACAGGTGGAAAATTTCATTCTCGATGTACTTCTTGCTAACCTTATGGTTTCCCACTCTGCTCGTGTTAAGGTATACATTCTACTTAGTGATGGTCTGTCCCAGGCCAAACCATTTGGAGGAATCTTCCAACTATTATAATTGTTGTTGTTTTTTAATATCTATTTTTACTTAGGATTGATGTCTGGAAATGTCTCGAGCTGGTACTTTGTTCATAGCCCTAAGATGCTTTCTTATTAAATTTTCTCTTTTCAGGAGATTTGCCTTGGGATTATGGGAAATTTGGCATGCCATGAAGGTACTAGACAACAGATATGTTCTAAAGATAGGCTAACTGAGGCAATAGTGGATCAGCTGTTTCTTGATGATGCCCCATGCCTATGTGAAGCATTCCGGTAACTATAGAGTAGAGTACTATGTTTTTATGAGTATTATTGCCCCACCTAATTTTGTTGATGTTTTGTGTTTTCATTTTCATTGCATCATCTATTGCACAATCTTAGCAATGGCCATGTAGCATGAGATGAGGCTATAGATGCCTTTTAGCTGATATTTTTAAGCATTCTGCCCTGTTATGTTACTAAGGATGTGTTGCATGATTACATCTGGAGTTGTATTTAATTTTGCTACATTCTGGCCGTCATATTTGACGTCTGTTAGTTAGCATGCTACATCAGATGCTTACGACTTTGAGCTAGGAAAGGATTAAAATTTGCATGGATGGATATGTCATGAAGCTAAAAGAAGGTTGTAATCGAGCTTAATTGTTAACAATCCAAATACTTTGACGTGCCATTTGTGTGGTGTAACGCAGATATGTTGTGATAAAGTCTTTGATGCAGGTTGATTACTTTGTGTTTCCAATTTGGTGATGTTACCACATGGAAAGAAGCGCTAAAATCTGACCATATTCTATCTCGTATTTTGTGGATTGTTGAGAACGCCTTAAATGTTCAGCTCATAGAAAAGGTACCAGTTTTTTTTTTCTCCTTATCTTTTGGATGACGTGATTTTATTTTTTTGAATTGTTTTCCTTTTTCCAATTTATCTGTAGGGGTGCAATTACATATTTACATTGTGATAAATAGCCATCTCACCGAAAAGCTTAAGCTGTTATGGAAAATGTAGCTGAATATAGGCTTCACATTGGAAGTATTATCTTCATATTCATATTGTTTTGGCAGCCATTTATCTCATGATTTCTCTTTAAAAACTTCCTCAGCTTTTGGCATTGCTCCATACATTAATGGTACTCATATTTTCATAATGTAGTTGCCTGTTTACCTGATCGCTAACAAGGGCCTTCTGAACTTCCTCCACTTTTAATCTAGCTCAGCTACCGTGCTTGTTCAACTCTCTTGTAGGACCTATCTGTCTTTCGAGTTTCCTGCAAAACCTCTGAAACTCATGCTTGTACACCTCCTCCTCAGAGTTTCTGATGAGAACAATTCCAATACATTCATCATGGCTCGACGAAGTGTTGTTACAATCTCTTTATTCTTGAGCTTTGTGGGCAAAAATGGACAATTTAAGGGATCTTTGAAATTGTTCCATAAGATGGTGAATGGACTTGATCCACCAATGTTGATGGGCTCGATGTGGATTCCGACGAGTTCGCTCGAGGACGAGCTTTTTTTCAGTAGGGGGATGGAGATGATGTAGCACATCCAAGCTAATTAATAGTATTTTATCATGTTTTAATTAAATAGCTAATCCTTTGGGCTTTTAAGGGTAGGGTTTTATTTAATTGGGCTTTTTAGCTTATATATATAGCCTAAGTCCCTAAGTTGTAGGATATGATGTAATTTTGAATTCTCTTTATGAGTCTTAAGAGCTTGGATTAGCTCTTGTTTATTGTTTTATATTTTATCGTTGTAGATCTTCTACATCATTTGGTATCAGAGCTAGGGTTTTTCCCCTCACAGTATGATGGCCAAAATGAGTCGGGACGATAGCCGGATCCACGACGGTGTTCGGGATTCGAAGATCCTGGGATGCTCCGTCGAAATTCGATTACGAGTCTTATACGTTCCGGGGTGATTCGCATCGGACTGTGGCTGGATTGAGACACCACTTGAAGTATGATGACCATCGGGTGAGGCGAGACTTCCATCGCGTTCCTGCGGATGGGATCTGCTACATGTTTAACAGTCAATTAAGCAGTGTCAAAGAGTATAACAATGGTTGGGTTAGAAAGGAATTACCAATTTTCCATTGTACATCACATATTGAAGATTTCTTTGAGTGGGTGGGTGCAATTGAAGTATATTTTGATGAGAAGAATACACCCGAGGATCTGAAGTGCATATTGGTTTCTTATACACTTGAAGGGGAGGCTGAAATTTGGTGGCGGCAATTGCGAATAAGCAGATTGAAAGAAGGTAAGGCAAAGATCTCCTCTTGGTCAAGAATGAAGGCCCTTCTGTTTAAGTACTTCATGCACATCAAGTGTTTGACAAAATGTTCATCAGAAGATTACAGGAGCAGCAGCAAAGATGTGAATTATGCGCACAACATTTCTGAAGGTCGTGTGCAACAAATTGAAGAACGAAAGGAGGAATTAATAGATGATACATTCATACCTGACACGTGTTTGACAAAATGCCCCCACCAACTGAATAAACAGAGCAAAGGAGAAGAAGTAAAGGATGTAATGGCTGATGAATTCATGACCAATACGTGCTCGACGAAGTGCTTCAGTAGGCAAGGTGTGGAGCGTAAGTACAACCATTGTGATGAGTTGTACCATACCACAATAATCAAGGGAAGTACAGCAAAAGCAACACCTGAGACACATGGGAAGCAGATTGAAAATAGAGAAGAAGTCGTGAAGCGTGCCAACTATTTGAAGAAATTCCCCTTGGAGCCATACATCAAGGAACATGATGGGAAAATGATCTAAAGCCGTTTGGAGTATCTGGCCAATTCATGAAGACAACGGTGTCGAAACTTCAAGTAAATCTACACCAGTTACTAGCCTTATGGAAGAAGTTGAGTATGAATACCCATTGTCGAGCAAGAAACAATGTGTCGAGGCAGTAACTCTTACATGCCCAAATTATGAGAGCGGTAGGGTTGATGAGAAGTCTCTTGATAAGTCAATTGAATCAGAGTTAAATGAGCTGAAAGACCAGATTGATGTAATGCTTGGTCAGTCGAAGGAAACCGTCGGCGAGGACATTCGATGCAGCCTCAAAATACCCTCAGCTCATATTGAGTTAATGATGAGAACCACAGTGGTCATCAAGATCATGGAGGAAATGCAACAGAACCCACCAATTGCAGCAAAGAAGCATGATAATAACACTACACAGTTGATTGCTAAGGCTGAAAGTGCTGGTTTTGCCTCATACGGAGTTCAGAAGGCAAAGTTGCTAATTAAACGTGCCGTGGACACAACTCTTCTTCTAGATAATTGCATAAACTTTATGTACCTTACAGGTGGTGAGTACATGTCTTCTGCATATTCAATTCCTGAGTTTGTATCCTTTTATTTTGATCCTGGAGGAGCTACGAATAACGATCCTGTTAGAGCTCATTAGCAAGCCTTACTTGTCAACATAGAGGGGTGTGAGGACAGATGCCATGCTGGTATTGTGCTTGGACTTAGACTTGTAGTTGGAGAGACTCTATCACTCATATTTGATCCCGGTGGTAAATGGAAAGTTGAACCGAAGACGAATGATAGTCATGATCAGTCAGTAGTGGTGAATAGAGAAGAACAAAGCTCATGGTCTTTGTTTGGTGGATTTATTAGTAGTCATGTTAAACCTGCTACTACTTCTAGTTTGATGGTTGGTCATGACTTATGTTTGTGCTTACAACTTGGTGATCCTCATGGTAGTCTTATGTTTGTGCTTACAACTAGGTGATCCTCATGGTAGTCTGATGCACTTTGTGATGGTAGAAGTTTCATTAAAGTCAAGTGACTTAACTCCTTTAGAAGATGTTGACATATCAATTGAACATCTTCATTTACGTCTATTTCGAGAAGGCATTGGTGAATCAATTTTTTAAGATTGCGAGTCTTTTACACTGCAAGCACTCGTGGAGTTGCAAAATCAGTTGATGGCGCCTGAATTTGATGCTACTGTCAATGTATTAAAAGAAAAAGAGCCTAGTGAGCATAGTCCTGATACTGAGGAAGATAAAGGGTCATTTGACATTTTCTCTTTGTTACTTGGTGCAAATGAACAAGAAGCAGCAACAGCAACATGGAGGTCACCAGGAGGTCCAGGACCTTACTTGGCTAGAGTTATAGCTAAAGTAGCTGAAAACAAATTCCGTCCCGGTTCCAACAGAGATGCTCACAAATTGAAGGCATGCATAGCTGTTAATATGGATCATAAAATGTTTGAACCGCCACTAAGTACTGCAAATCCATCTTTTGTGATGTGTATGGGAAAATTGGTACTACATGATCAAGATTTGGGGAGCTATGCACCTATGGACATAAGCACACAAACCTCAATAGTAGTTGTGCCTACAAGGTATTTTCAAGTTGACTTCACCACACTTGCACTCAACGTACATGAAGGGAAATTTTATGTAACCTCATATTCAGATGGTATGGCTTTTAAAGGATTTACGCAGAGACACTCACAGATGGAAAATGAGCTATGTGATGTTACAATTTTAACACTTCCGGATATTTTGTCTGAAGACAGACGACTTAAAGAGGCTCTAAAATTGTTAACTCGTGGACGAGTTATTCCCCGGGAGGAATGGAATGATGAGAACAATTCCAATATATTCATCACGGCTCGACGAAATGTTGTTACAATCTCTTTATTCTTGAGCATTGTGGGCAAGAATGGACAATTTAAGGGATCTTTGAAATTGTTCCATAAGATGGTGAATGGACTTGATCCACCAATGTTGATGGGGCTCGATGTGGATTCTGACGAGTTCGCTCGAGGACGAGCTTTTTTTTTAGTAGGGGGATGGAGATGATGTAGCACATCCAAGCTAATTAATAGTATTTTATTATGTTTTAATTAAATAGCTAATCCTTTGGGGTTTTAAGGGTAGGGTTTTATTTAATTGGACTTTTTAGCTTATATATATAGCCTAAGTCCCCAAGTTGTAGGATATGATGTAATTTTGAATTCTCTTTATGAGTCTTAAGAGCTTGGATTAGCTCTTGTTTATCGTTTTATATTTTATCGTTGTAGATTTTCTACCTCAGTTTCCTGTCAGGATCTTCTGAAATTGAGGTTGCTTACTCCAAATCATAAATCTGTAAGGCTTTTGCCTGTATGGTAATCAGAGTAGAATGTCAGTAAGTATTACATGATCAGACATAAGAGAGCTAAAGAATTATAATTGATGGTGATGCCACGTATCCTTCCATTCTTTGCCACCTTCCTATTTATTTTAGTATATATACGCAATTTCTTCACCATCTGTTCAGTCATCCCGTGTAAACTACAAACCTATAGTGGGAGAATCTGCTTAATCATCCAACTAATGCTCCCTAATTTGCTCCATTGTTGTTCTTTATCCCTTATCCCCCCGCATTTTTTCACTGCACTCAAGGATTATCTTGAAGTCACGGATTACCAACCAAGCCATCCCATTTTATAGCATCTTCAGGAATCTTATGGTTCTCCATATATATGAATTTCCATCTATATCATTTTATCCATAGATAATTTACTACAAGAAAAGCTTCTTACATTCTATGACTTGAAGAATGCAATTGATCAACTGTGTTATCCTGTCATATGTTAAGACATGTGGATCTTAGCAGAGTCAAATACCTCAAATATATTGACAATATAGCCCAATTTTGCGTTGAATTAATCTCCTCGTCCCTGTGTTATAGGCACACAACTCTCCATTTAACCAACCCAGCGGCGAAAGGTCGGACCATTTAATTTTTCCTTCTCAGTCTTTGATCCCACAATCAGAGCCCATGTTAGTTTCCCAGGATTACCTTTTGCATAGGTGTCACTGAGTAAAGCCCATCCAGCATAGAAGCATAGGCCAAAAATATAAGCTTTGTATTACTCAGATCTCTGTTTGGCACGGGAAATCCAGTCCCTGCACAGAACTGCTGGAAGCCACACGTTTGAGGAATGGTGCACGTTAGCGCAATAACTGTTTGCCAACATATTTTATGTACATAACAATCTAGGGTGAGGAGAGAGTGTTTTAGGCTGGAGAGAAGGTCCATAGCCTTTTCACTTTAAAACTTGATTATCGTTCAACTATTGAATGATGTAATGTTTGTTGCATTTTATGCCTGATGCCATCATGTGTTATAATGTCTTCAAATCAATGGTCATGGTCTATTAAACACTATTTACTTGAGAGAAACCTCCTTCTTGCCCTAGCTTGTGAACAATGTATGTCTCCCCCTTTTAGCCCATCTTCTCCCTGGCATGGCACTGCAGGTTGTGGAAGCATTTCTCTGCCTAGGACTATTCTTTAGGAATAGGCTGTTGCAACCAGAAGTCATTTCCTTGCTTTGATTTCCTTAGCATCATCCTACATTCCTACTCCTTCCACCTTTCTGACTCTCGTGTGGAGCTTTTTCGTCTTCGTTTCTAGTCTCCAGTTACAGTATGCTTTGATTGCATGTCACACAATTATGAGCTTTCTTTGTACTTGTCTTCACTAGCAATATTCTAATCTCTTTTTCCCTCATTTGACTATGTGTTGCTTTCTTTTCTTCCTAGCATTCATCTTTTGTTACAAAGGATCTACTCGCTTGATAATAGATTCAACTGCTTGAATTTGTGACTTTCTTTTTTGTACGTTCTCATCCAATGGCTTGGAATATGCTTTAATACAACGATTTCCTTGCATACACTGCATTTTGGAAGTTTAGAATAACAAAAAAAATCTGCGCATAAACATTAGACACTCATGTAGTTTCCATCTTCGAATATTTGGACCAATGAAAGTTGTCTCAGTTGTATTGGCTCTTGGACTGAATTCACTCACAGCATGTTGATTTAATGGCACAACTTGGAAATCACAACACGCCTCACTAACTGAACATCGAGCATCTAAAACTCAATTCTTTAGTTGTTTCTCTCTTGATAGTTTGTGACTTAAATGTTTCTTGTTTCATGCCAGGGTATAGATTTACTGTTTCATAGATTTATCTGGATGCCAATATATGCCGGTAATTATGGTCTTTACTGTGTCATGACATTTTTGGCCTTATCAGGGTGTAGGTTTTATGTTGGCTCTATTAGGATGCCAGGAGGACACATTCGCTGTTCTTCTACCATCATTAGTGAATTTGGGACTTCCAACCCTTCTAGTTAATCTTTTGGACTTCGAGATAAAGAAACTGACCGAGGAGGAAAATTATGAGAGGTATACTTTTTTTCATTCAAAATGTTTTACTCATCAGTATTAAATTACATATGGAACGGTGATCAAGCTACCCTATAAACCTTATTTTCTCTCTCATAAAAGCATTAGATAAGGTTTGCTATAGTATTGGAATTTTGGCATTACTTTTACGTAGATTTCTGTTGACTGAACCGGTGGTTCAGGTGCTGTGTTTTAGATAAAGTTCTTGAGGCTATTGAAGCCCTTTCTGGATGTGAGGAATTTTCATCACAAATATACGGAAATAAGGAACTTTTCAAGCTACTCATCGACTTGGTCAAGCTTCCTAGTAAAAGTGAGGTATATTATCTGTTCAACACTTTGTTATGATAGTAGTTATCATGTGTTTATCGTTTTCTTTTTTTAAGTGCTTGCTTGATAATTGTGTAAAATAAAATGAAAGGACTGTTAGTCAATCTGTGGTTTTCTTTGGCCGCAGGTTTGTAGTTCATGCGTAAGTGCTGCGGTTTTGATTGCCAATATTCTTCATGCTACAGCAGATATGGCTTCAGAAATTGCAGTAGGTACAAAATTGGCATTCGTCTTTTTTCAATTGATTCTTGGTATGTAAAAAAAGAAAAAGGGTAAATGCTATTTACCCCTTTGGTTTGACATGTATTGAGAGAACCCTCCCACACGCAAACTATTCTACCTTTTTGCAAACCATGGACTTAATTGTGTTTTCCGGCAAAACCAGTACTTTCTGGTGAAGCCACATGGGGCAAAAGGTAGAAGAATATTATCCATAAAATGAGCCCTTTAAGTGAGACTACACGGGGCAAAATATACAGTTTAGCTTTTTCGTATGTCAAACCACAGGAAGCCAAAAGGTATTTACCCCCGTAAGAATAAAAGGACTCGTTTCAATACAAAACCGCCATAACACTGAGGAGATTTGTCCAGATATGGGTTTTCTACAGGGCATTTTGAGTATATTCCCTTTCACAAGTGATGACTCTGAAGCAAGAAGTGCATTGTGGAGTATCATTGCCAGAATATTGAAATGTATCAAAGAAAGCGCAATGAACACAACAGATCTAGAGAGGTGTGTCACCGTTCTCGGGAGCAATCATGATGTAATTGACGATGCACTCCTTGACCATCAAGTTGAGGACGACTCCAATGAGGAAGGCAATGACTTGACTGCCAGAACCATAGCTGTATCCTTCACATTATATTTACATAAAATGCCCTTAAGATCTTCGACTATATACCCTTCTGCAAATGTTCATAGTATATGTTTTTCTGATGGGTCTTTTTTTGTCATTGTACTTGTACTCCTTTACTAGCCGAATAGCTGAAACAGATTGTCGATATTTTACGTGAATGGAAGTCATTGAAGGCAAGTGGTCAGGTAATCGATTGTTCGGATAGCAACCGTGTGAATGATGAAGATGTTGATCGACTTTTTGAATGTTGCTGTAGATTTATATAGAGACACGTTGTAGCAGTAGATATATGTAGCGAACAATCTTCCTCTTTTTGTTCATTATTATATGTTTAATGAGGGACCTAATTTCTGGTTTTAAATGACAGAAGGTTTGTATGTATTGTAATCTAGTGGTATCACTGAGTGGATAAATTTCTAGCAGTACGGTTTGTACTAGACCGAGTATCAGGACATCATACCGACAGGTCAAATATAAGCTCAACGTTCGCCTTTGCAAATATCGAATGAATGTCCGTTTCCGACCTGTGTAAAGCCGAACATAACCCGAAGTATGATGTCAGTGTCGATAATAATGCACCAAACTGAACCCTTTGACTTGAACACATAACCTTGTGTTATTGGGTCAGAAATTGTTTGGCTGGAGTTGAGAAATTTAGGCTCAATGCAACTGAAATGCAAGACAGTGGGTGGGTTCATGGGCTACATAATATGAAGTCTGGAAATTGATACATCCATAACATCAAGTATTTTTCTTATTATTTAAACTTTTAATGTGGTGTGGGTCTGGCTTTTTTATTTTTTATTATTGAAAACGTCAATTTTTTTTTAAAAGGTGACCCACATCAGTAGTTTGAACTACACATTCATGTTATGGGTAATGTCCTTATCATTCCGATGGATCATTTATGATCGTTTCTTATTTTCACACAACAAGAATAGCATTTTCCTTGGCGTGTTTTAGGTAAACTTGCATCTCTCTGCACTAAAATTAAAGTTGAATTGAGATGTGGAAAACCCTTATTTAAAAAAAGTGGCTTCCCTTCTGGAAAAAGAAAATTGAATTTTATCGACAATAAGTATTTACTATCGACATCTTTTTTTTAATTATTTTTTATTTACTTTCGGCACCATAAATGTATTTCTTTTTATTACTTTCGACAACACACCGGGAACGTCAGTGCCCCGACGTTCCTTTTTGATAATTATGTTTGTGGACTACGTTTTTTACCCGTGACACTTTTATAACTATAACGGACGTTCATTTTCGATAATATTTTCAGTGGACTATGTTTTTCACCCGTAACACTTTTATAACTATAACATCAGTTTCAACGACTTTATTATATAAAACTAACGTCAGCGCCAGTGACGTTATTATCGAAACCTAATAGTTATTTTTAAAAAAATAATCGTGCTTTTGAAGTACTTTTTTATAGTCTTTGAAAGCAATTATGATAACATTATTGTAAAGTTGTAGTGTATCGATAAAGTTTCACTAAAAAATAAAAATTTAACCCTTCCAAAAAAAAAAAAAAAAAAAAAAAAAAAACTCGTTGTAGTAGACATTTTTACCTTTTTATTTATGTATTCTTTCTAGCCCAAAATGTTACTATCAAACAATATATATATATATATATATATATATATATATATATATATATATATATATATATATATATATATATATAATTATGTTTGCAAACATTTTTATAGATAAATCAATATACAACATAACTATAACACATTAGTCATTGTTGAATCTAATATATACTTTAAAGAATATTTATAGAGTGGGTCATTACAATAGTTCTTCTAATTCGTTGGCAGTATGACGTTTGAAGATTGCATTATATTTTGTTATTTATGAATTTGAACTTGATTTTTTATACCTTAGAGCAATCACAACAGATTCTCTTCACGAATACATTATATTGCAGTTTTAAATACACGTTCTTTTCTTCTGTTCTTGGAGCAGAAGCGATTTGTTTTGCTTTACATCCGTCCCAAGGTATCATTTCTAATACATCAGTTGGGCAAGTTTACAGAATCTCTATCCAAGATGAAATGCATCAGATTTTCTATTTTAGATAATGTGATAGATATAAAGAAAAATTTACAGAATCTGAATGAATACGGTAAATGTAAAGAAAAATTTACATAATCTGTATTTTACAGTAAAAAATAGAGTATCTGATTTAGTGTTTTTCACCAAGTGTTCTTAATGAGTCAAATTCGAGTCGAGTACGAGCTGAAAGACAAAAATACGTTCAGCAAATCAAACTCGAACATGAGCTGAAACAATTTTTCTTTATAAATAAGTCAAACTTGAACATAGTTTTTAGTTAGTTTAATAAACAAATGATCGCAAATGAACTCGTTCCATATACAAATTGTGACACCCAAATTTGTAAGACATCGTTATAGGCTTGTATTTTATAGACGGTGTATTTTAACGTTCATTTTACATGTCTACACTATCATATTTTATAAGTTTCTTTTTGTGATACTTGATTTCCTTAAAAAGAAAATATCTACTTAACTCAAAGTAATATGCGTATTATATTGATATATGTATGAATATTATAAGTATGTGCATCGTATGTATATATTACACATATATATATATGTATATATATAGGATATATGTATATATTGTGTTGTATACTTGTATACCTTGGATAGTTGGATCCCTAAATTTAATTCAAGAATTTCTAATATGAAGTGATCAAGTATGGCAAGATATCCCCACTCACACATTTAGATTCTGAAAATAAAATTGTGTGGTTCAGATTGTGCTACACAAATCACTCTCTATATTGGAGTCTCCATAGTAGAACCTCTCTATCGGATCCCTGTCTTTAATTTGGCAAGTAGGGGTAACGTGGCTGCTAGCGGGGAGTTTAGTCATATTAACATACAGGTGGCAGGTGGAAGGTGGACTACTAATCACCCCCATCCCATCACCCCCCCGTCCCATCATTGGTTTTTTTCGTTTTTTTTTTTCTTTTGTAAAATGTTTTACCAATTTTTTTTTTTAACTTTTTTTTAAACTTAATTTGTATTTTGTTGTTTTTATTTTATAATTGAAAATTTTGTATAAATTTTTAACACGCATTTTTTTTTATATTATTATGTTATTGAAATTTAGTAAATAAAATCAATAAAACGAGTGTAGTATTGATAATCACATTTCTCTATCATTTTTATTCACAACCACTCATTCAGATTTTTTTTATCTTCAATTCTTACCACCCATTTTTCTATCATTTTTTTTCACAACCACTCATTTAGATTCTTCTTATCTTCAATCCTACTCATTCTTATCTTCAATCCTACCCCTTCTTATCTTCTTATCATCAACTCTAACCACACATCCAGATTTTCTCATTATCATCCCATCTTCAATTTCTCTATATATTGGACTCATTTCACTTACTAAAAAATCATCATAATTTCTCCAACTCTTTTATACATACTCATTCAACACATATTCAATTGATTTCGTAATTCATAACATGGATTCCTACAATTCATCATTCTTTGGTACTTCGTCATTTGAAAATAATTTTACAAATGATGTTCCTAGTGGGGATAGTTGGCCAGTTGGAAACGATTCATCATTCTTTGGTAGTTCGTCATTTGAAAATGATTTTACAAATGATGTTCCTAGTGGGGATAGTTGGCGGGTTTGGAACGATTTTACTTAATGATTTTCCTAATGGGAGAGCTTCCCCAACATTGAGCGTGATTACACAAATTCAATTTACAACCGATCGGGTTAGTTATCGTTGTTGTTATTTTCCACATTCGTTACTTATTTTCATTTTAGATAGTATAATATTGTTCTTATACTTTAATTTTTCTATAGATATTTGAAAGTAGAGATGCCATGCTAGATTGGGCTCGGAGAGTTGGTAATGAAAATGGTTTTGTGATTGTCATAGATAAATCGTGTAGTAAAAATGGAAATAAAATGCCGAGATGCACTCTTATTTGTGGAAAAGGAGGATTGTATAAACCGCCACGCGAAGGGCATACAATGAGTAGGGATACAGGAACGTATAAACGTGGTTGCCCATTTAAGCTTCGAGGTGTAGCACAACCACCACACGGTGTGAAGTGGAGTTTGAAGGTTGTTCATGGTTTTCATAACCATGAAGCAGCTGAAAGTTTAGAGGGATTTGAGTATCCTTCAAGGTTGACCGCAACCCAGAAACAATTAGTGCGTGACATGTCCAATAGCACTGCTCCTCGAGAAATTCTTAGTGTGATGAAACAACAAGACCCATCAATTACTACAAGAATTAGGAGTATTTACAATGTCAAAGCACTGTATAAGAAAGAGCAGTTGGAGGGTTTATCTGAAGCTGGGTACGTTTTAAGAGAATTAAATGTTAAAAAATACATGTACGACTTTATGTGAATTTTCCGTCGGTTTTAATTATTGATGCCACGTACAAGATCAATGAGTATGGGATACCGCTCGTAGAGATTGTGGGTATCACATCCACAATGCAAACTTACTCTATTATGTTTACATATTTGAGTAATGAGACGACAGAGCAATTTGTATGGGTATTTGATATGTTAAAAAGATGGATGGTCTTAAAAGGAGTAGCGTTTTCACCGGTGGTTGTTTCATATAGGGATCTAGCGCTTCTTGGTGCACTAGAGAATGTTTCCCATTCGCGCATCACATCCTTTATATTTGGCATATAAATCAGTGTGTAATGAAGAAGTGCATACTGATGAGAGTCAAATTGGCTATCATTTACTATGTAATTATACCCCGTTTATACCTCGTTTTATATGTTTCCGGAGACATTTGATTGTATTTTGATGTATTTTACACCTTGGTTATCATTTCGAGACCTAGGACGAAAAGTCCGGAAATCTCATTATTTTTCAGTGTTTTAATACATTCTCGGTCACCCTAGTGTCCTGTAGGGATTATGTGTGGTATTTGTAGTGATTTTGTACAGGACTTAGGTGTTTGAGATGTCCGGAAGGCGAGATACGAGGATTGGAACATGTGCCCGAAGCTTAAACGTTCAAACGGATCAAAACGTGTTGGTACTACAACCATACCTTCCATTGATCTGCATTTTGATCCACCTTGGAGGCATTTTCTGGGCTGGACATCTTCATGCAAGTTGTAGACAATTGAATGAGCTTTCCAACGCATCTTGAATCACTCAAATCGGAGGTCTGAGACAAAGTTATGGCTGTTTTTCTGAAGGTGTGCGGCTAGGCGCGCGCTGAGAAATGCTAGAGCACGCGCTAGCGATGAATTTGGCCGAAGTTTCGATGACGTGTTTTTATCACCATAGGCGTGCGCCTACACTTTCCTAGGCGCACGCCTAGCGTCCAGAACACATAAAACACTATAAATACCCCCATTTTGGATCTAGATCCAAACTTTCTCTTCCCCAACTCGTTTTTCTTCAGTTTTTCTGCGTTTTTCTTAGCTTAGATCAATTTTGTACATAGTTTAGGTTATATTAGTTGTAGATTGTTGTAATCCGGAGGATCTCGAAGATAGCTTGACGCGTTATTGACGGGTTTTCGTTCGGTGGATCGATTTTCTACAACATAATATATTTGGTAATTCGTTTTCCTTTCTTGTTCTTGCTTTCAATCTTTGTTTTTGTTATATTTATTGTTGATTTCTTGTTTTTTTTGTTGTTAGAATGAGTAGCTAATAGTCCGATAGTCGAGTTATGTGATAGTTTATGAAATCGAATCCTTAGCTCGTTGATTAAAGTGTTTTGATGTTATGATTGTTAGATTCTCGGTGTTGTTATCGTTCTAGAACTTATTCGTAAATTACTTTTATTGAACTCGCGACTCGATAATCGTATTTCACACGTCTTCTTTACATATGTATTTTGCGAGAGGATACGGGAAAAGGGGTTCTAGGATCACTGTGTAAAACCGACTGAGTTGTTCAGACTCGGTTTCGTTGTGAGGTTTGTATCGACTTGTCGAGCGCCTCATGTGAGCGTGACCGTGTTGAGTCGATTAAATCCGGTCGGATGATTTGTTGAATTCGACATAGGAAACTAGGTTGTTGAAATTGGCGCTTAGTTTCAAAATAGGAGGCGACATCCTTTAACAATGTCAAGAACATTAGAGTTTATCGAAATCACTTCTGGTTACGAGTTAGGGTTAGATAGTAGTAGATTGGATCATAGCTCGGCTATCTCTTTTATATAGTTTTAAACTCTTTTATTTTGTGTATATTTAGTTTGTAGAACCGGTGATCTGACAAGTCACCACGTTCAATTATTGTGTTGACCTGAACTAGGGACGAGACCGACTTTGGTACTCGACCAGATTCCCCATGGGATACGACCTTGACTCACCAATTCTAGGCTACAGTTGACCCGGTACACTGCCGGTGAGATTGGACACTTAGAAAAGGCCGATCACATACCTATGCTTGGTAAAAGATGGATCGAATTTAACAATGCATGTCACTCGATTATTCATTCACAGAGTGTGGAGACTTTAGATTTCAGGTGGAATGCCATGTTAACTGACTTTTCAAAATTCGCCAAAGCCACAACATACATTTGGAATACATGGTTATATCCTTACAAGGAGCGCTTCGTTGATGTGTATGCAGACAAAGTTATGCACCTCGGAAGCCATTCAAGTCAAAGGTAACTTTCTAATATCCACTATTTATTCATTATCCTACACTATAGAATATTGCACGTAATATTCCTATTTAACACAATGTATGATTAAAATACGAGGGTGGAGTCTCAAGCATCACGAGACTCAAACGATATTTCGGCATCGCTTTCAACATCCTTTCAAAAAATAGAAAAGATGTTGATTGCTTTCAATTGGGGATATTCAAAGTTCATTCCGTAAATCTTTGAGTTTTCCACAACATCGACATGTACGTGACACAATTTATAGTGAAATCGATATTGCATTTCATTAGAAGCAATGGACTTAATCGATAAAATGGATAAAAGTTCTTTGATAAACATCGTCTTTCCGAAGAAGATCTTTGCAATTGCAAGATCAAACCGACACACGGATTGCCGTGCGCTCACGATATTGCAATGTTTCGTCTTCTTTGGCGGCATGCCGATTCCGCAAAATTATATACATATTCATCGGCGTACATTGTCCATGCGAGCCCTCGAGCGTCACGGATGAGGAGTACAACCCGACAAAGCGGCTTTCGACTTATGGAAAGATTAAATGAAATGGAACCCGGTAGTCGAGATTCTATGATTGATGTGTTTTTCGATATGGCGAGATCCATCTCGTTTCTGATTCGACCCCGGCATACAACACGAGAACAAAAGGGTCGACTACAAGAAGGATGAAGCGTAACATTGGCGCAGGCCTTTCTTTTCAATACCCACTTCGTAAAAGAAGGTATCATATATTCCGAATTCTCAAGCGAGTAAAAGAAAGGATCCCCATTTCTCGCATTTCTAAACGCTTATCGACCTTTATATTTCTCATTGTGTTGACGTCGAATCGCGACGGTCATTGTAACTTCAGAGCAATAGTCGCTGCGCAACTCCATGGTTCGAACATGAATGGCGTCAAGTACGATTTATGCTTATTCAAGAGATTAATCAAAATATGGACTTGTATGAAAACCTTTCTCAAGAAATTAATTATGCATCGGGACTACTATCAACACTTAATTGCTTCAGCATACCCGCGCCCGGCTATTATTGGATGGATCTTTGCAACACCGGGGTTGTTGTAGCTTCAAAGATATAACGCGATGATCGCATACATTCGATTCACACGATACTCGTTGTCATACTCACTTGCCGTTGAGATCCCCGCCGCCCCATTTTCCCGGGCAACAACATATAGCTATCGGTCATGTTCAAAATAATCACTTCGTTACAAGTTTTCTTGTACCACGAATACTATACCACCCATCATCATACGCGCTTTCGAGCGAATCAAACCCATCAGACGAATGAGCTCGTGATTATCAAGCACATGTTCAATTGTGGTATGATGTAATGAGGATAGATCAATCCGGACAACATTTTGAATTTGTGCATGGTTTTGATGATTAATTTATGCGTTTATCTATTATTTCTATGTACATAATTCAAAAAAATTAATAAAAGTTATATTGGATCCGATAAAATTATTTTTAATACAATATTTCATATTCAATATTGGACTCATTTGATAGATTAAATTGAATAGATTTCAAAAACATATAATTTATTAAAAAATAATTTATCAAAAAAAAGTTACAAGCAAAATAGAGAATATAAGCAAAAAATTTAAAACAAAGAATTTGTATAGATTAATAAAAAAATAAAAAAAAAAGAATTGGGGAGGGTGATGGGATGAGAACTCAGATCGTCTGCTGTAAATGTGAAATGCCGTGACATGCTGTGATGTAAAACGACGTCGTTTTACGTCACAGCGACGCTATTTTGTTGTGTGTTTTTTTTTTTTTACTCGACTGTAACGGCGACGCCGTATTTCAAAAGCGTCGCTTTTCACGTTCTGACGTCGTCTGCTGTGAATACGCCACAGCAGAGGATCCGATCTCATGGGAGGGAGGGGGGGTTGATTAGTAGCTCCCCTTATTACATGTATTACTTAGGAGAAATTTTACCGTGCAACTGATATACCACGTAGAAATCTGAGTTGGTACAACCTTTCCAATAATATTTTGACAGCTCAATGGTCTGGTCCACCCGATATTACTTAGGGAAAAGGCGTGAACATAAAAAACCTTTCTTATTCTCCGGCGCTCATTTGTCCATCCTCATACTGCTCCTCTTTCTTAACTTTTTTTATTTTTCTTTTGATTCTAATTACTTTTGCTTCTTTTATTCTTCTTTTGCTTTTGAAGAATAAAAGAGATAGATGCTTAACGTGTTTTGAAGTTGGCAATTATAGCCAAAGCTCGACAGAAACTAGAAAAGATGAAGAAGAATTAAATCTACTCTCTCCTCCATGTTTGATATGGCAATTGGCAGACATACAATATTCAAAGGGGAGTGGGAGTGGGAGTGGGAGTGGCATTCCATTCAACTACTTCACAAGGAATCAACACCTCACAAGTCTAAAAATTAAGGAAAATGTGGTAGCAAATTTTGTAATTATCAAAAGAGATGTTGTCGTCCCTTTCTATTATGAGATTTCTACTACAACAACAACAGATATCAACATGATGTATCCCTCCTCCCATTAGTTGTTGTTTTTTATGATGTTAAGTTGTTGTTGTATTCAATACAATTTATGTAAAATCTGAAATCTATTAGATAGATTAATCTACACCGGAAGCTAAGCTATATTGGATTGATGTTTGCAACTTACCCGGCCGCCATAACTCGGTTTTGTGAATTTATTTATTTTTTAATCACTAATACCATCATTCCTCATCCGTGTTATGATTCTTGATTTTACAAAGGAGGAGCAGAAATAGGAACCGAACTTTTCATTAACAGAATTGCAGTAGAGTATTACAATGCTTGGCTTGCAATGCTTCTATATATATATACACAGCAATAGCAGCACTTATTAACTTATGTCAACAGTTTTTTCCATACATCACCCACTTGGGCTGTTGGGCACTGGCTAATCTATACAACAAGTTGTCAGCAACAAAGGCAACTGATATATCACTAAAACTTGAACCACTAACAACCCAAAAAAAATTCTTTTGGGTCATTCTCCCTTTTACAATATTCTGCAACTCAAAATCAATAAACAAATTGACAATATTTTGATCCGCGATTGAAGGAGAAATAACAATCCCCATTTTCAAATCTATAACGAAAAAAGGAAAAACAAGTTCGTTTTTTTTTTTTTTTTTTTTTATTAAATTTGAAGAAGAACGTAAGGGGAGGTAAGAAAAGGAAGGGACCAACTATAACCAAAAAAAAAAAAAAAAAAAAGACCAAAAGCCGTTGAATGTTATTTTCTCTAAAGCTTTTGAAATCAAAAATGAAAGTAAAAAGATAAAGAGAAGAGAAAGAGAACTGGGATGTAGTCATGTAGAGTGTAGACGAGGGAGGGAAACAAGAATCAAGAAGAAAAGAAACAAGAGCTCTGTGGCTTTTCGAAAAAGAGAGAGAAAGGCCCCCGTACCTTTCCGTTAGCCCTCCCACCTCCGTTATTGATTAAAATATGGTAATAGTATGTGGGCCAGAGCATTGAGCTGTCAAAATATTATTGGAGAGGTTGTACCAACTCAGATTTCTAAGTTGTATACCTGTTGCACATAAAATTTCTCCTTACTTAAGGTAGTGCTACATACACTACATTTACCTCACTACATCATCCACACCACACATTTAATGGGACCACACAAAAAAAAAAAAAACATTTATCTCTCCAATCATGGACGGGATCATCCACTTACATCATCCACTACACTTTTTGTGTAGTGGACATAGCATTTTCCTAAGATTAATTCAACATGTGTATTTGAGAAAACGGTTATAAAAGCCGGCGGTTGTTGTGTATGTTATATGAGGTCGGATCCTCTGTCGTAGGGCATTCACGGCGATCTTCTTTGTAACGCCAAAAGCAGCGTCGTTTGGTCTGGCTTTTAAAATTAGGGCAAGGCCGGATACACTTGGGCGGCGGCGTGTGGCGTCGTGTGGAGGCAAAACGACGCCGTTTAACGTCACGGCAGACACGGCAGACGCGGTTTCACGGCAGAGGATCCCAATTCATGTTATATACCATAAATTAAAATAAAAACATTTTATATCATTGGAGTAATAGCGATACAAGTTAAGGTGTTGTAGAAAAGATATCGTAAAGCTCGACAGATACACTGTGAGGTTCCTATTTGTTTATATCTTATAATACGTGCTTTTAACTGTTAGTCTAGTATTTTATGCTATGAGTAATTTGTTTAAATGTCACTTATGTCTTATTGTTATTATCTATCATGTGATATTATTCTTATTATTGTGCTTGATCGATATATATGTGAATATAATACGACGGTGACTATCTCGCTCTCTGTGTATGTTCAACTACAAAAATTTGTTAAAGCTACACACTATACACGCATCAACCTCACCGAGTTTCAAAACTCACACCTCTTGCAAGAAACATTAAAACGAAACAACCGCTCGTGTGAACAAGCTCGTGTTCGCTCGTTAGTGTTAAGTGATCGTTTGTTCGTTTAGCTTAACGAGCCGAGCTCGAACATGATTGTAGGCTCGTTTGCTTAACGAGCCGAGCTCGAGCTTGGTTCGCGAACGTTCGATTATGTTCGCGAACATGCTTATTATGTTTGCGAACATGCTTATATAATGTTCGCGAACATGCTTATTATGTTTGCGAACATGCTTATATAATGTTCGCGAACATGCTTATATGCTTATAATATATGTAATTTTGATGTCTAACATGTCATTTTTACATTAGCACTTTGTGTTTTATATCTTGACGAACCGAGCTCGAGCCGAATTCGAGCCAAAGTCGAGCCAAAAGACAAAAAAATATGTCTAACGAGCCGAGCTCGAACATTTTATCTTTTAAACGAGCCGAGCTCAAACATAATTTTTTATTCGTTTAACAAACGAACGAGCTCATGAGCTTAACGAGCTCGAGTTCGAACCACCAATACTCGGCTCGACTCGGCTCGTTAACAGCTAGTCTTGCGAACACGTATCAGTGACTATCTGCTCTGTGTATGTTCAACTACAAAAATTTGTTAAAGCTACACACTATACACGCACTGAACCTCACTGAGTTTCAAAAACTCACACCTCTTGCAAGAGCTGTTAAACGAACAGAACCGCTCGTGAACAAGCTCGTGTTCGGCTCGTTAGTGTTCGTGATCGTTTGTTCGTTTAGCTTAACGAGCCGAGCTCGAACATGATTGTAGGCTCGTTTGCTTAACGAGCCGAGCTCGAGCTTGGTTCGCGAACGTTCGATTATGTTCGCGAACATGCTTATTATGTTTGCGAACATGCTTATATAATGTTCGCGAACATGCTTATATGCTTATAATATATGTAATTTTAATGTCTAACATGTCATTTTTACATTAGCACTTTGTGTTTTATATCTTGACGAACCGAGCTCGAGCCGAATTCGAGCCAAAGTCGAGCCAAAAGACAAAAAAATATGTCTAACGAGCCGAGCTCGAACGAGCTCGAACATTTTATCTTTTAAACGAGCCGAGCTCAAACATAATTTTTTATTCGTTTAACAAACGAACGAGCTCATGAGCTTAACGAGCTCGAGTTCGAACCACCAATACTCGGCTCGACTCGGCTAGTTAACAGCTAGTCTTGCGAACACGTTTTTGACTGGTATGGCTGGCTAGTTATAGAGGCTTCCAGGTGTTTGGTCGAGGAAGATGAAGGAAATCTGGATGATGTCATAAACTAATTAAGATCTCCTTAGATCAAGTTAGATAAAACGGTTGTATACGCGTTTTAAGTTAGATAAAAAAATAAGTTGTATAAATCTTTTATTTTTCTTGTAGTTTTTAATGGTATATATATAAAAATAAGATATTATAAATCTTTTATGGATTTTCTTAAATTATGATCTTAAACGATTATGTCTGAAGTCGCGGCGAAATCGTGCAGATTGCGGCCGCATAATACCGAACCTAAGTGGTAGGGAGCCAGGCCGTCACACAAACAAACTTGCACAAATTTTTGTTGTTCGTCCAATACACGAATGACCGCGAACACAAATTTAAACAGCAGATCTTCGATTAACCATTGCCATATTCATGTAATATTTACCTCTTCATCATTGTAAAAGTGGGTGATATTGCGTTGACTCCGTAAAGCAAAGATCAATCACATGTATATTACTGCAGAAAATTAATAAAAAAAGGTTCGCGTGACATTTTTGTCCTCTTGTTGCAGCACTGCACCACCTGAAGCAATTAAATGGCGAGTGCTATACATCTCTGTCGCAAACTACATATTTCTCAAACATCAAAAAGAATAAAAGAAAAAGTTTAAATTGAAAATTATGTTTTAGTGATCACTTTATGATAACAGTATTGAGAAATTTACAAATCAGGTCATTATAGTGGTTCGTATTTATGACATTTTTAGGTATTACGCGTAATTTTTAGAGAGAGCCGTGTAAATTTACAGGAGCTCAGCACAAGCCACCTGCAAAAATCCCATGTTCTTTCTCTTTTTCTTTTTCTTTTTCTTATTCTTTTTTTATTAGCTTACCCTATGCAAACATGCATAGCCACGTTCAATTTTTCACGTGTTTGTGTGTTTAGCTCGTGTAAATTTACATGAACTCGTGTAATTTTGCAGGAACTATCTAAAAGAAATGTCAGGTCTGATACGACCTGAAAATAAATACGGATCCATACATAGATCTGATTTCATATTTTCTTAACCGTATTTACATATTTTATTATAAAGAGAGATCGATTATTCACGGAACTGAGCCCTCGTTCCAACTCCAACTCAAAGGTAATTAAGGTTATCATTGTATCACCAATGCTCTCAAGGACGTAAGCACATATAATATTTAGAAGGCCTAAAACACCCTGGAAAAAAAAATCTATTTCGAAAAATCCATGTAGTCCAGTATAATCTACGAAATCATTTTAATCCAACCTCCCGGATTATCTAAATATATTAAGTGAAAATCAGAGATTCGTCCTTGTTTATTCTTTAATCATTAAGCTATGACCTTAGAAGCAACACATCATAATACGCTACTGAAACTCAAGAATTCTGAATCCCCTCCGGAAGTTCTTATAATGTAGAGAAAATTCGACTATTCCATCTGATTTTTTTTTTCCTGGTAACGTCAATATTTAGAAATCACCGAAACTTTTGGAAACACATTTGTTATTCATTGTATTGTTCATTTGAAACTTTTGTCAAACACATTTAGCCAAAAATGACTTAAAGTCAGTTATTTAGCATAGTTAGCCACGATATTTGTCCACCTGTCCCACCATTACTCTAGTCTTTTTTTCTATGCACCTTTCTGGTACGTTCGAATTAAATGGTATGAAATGTTTTTTTTAATCCACTCAATCATTCTGACGTGTTTGGATGTGAGGGAATGAGATTAATTTTCATTCCAAAATTTTGGTCTATTTCATTCCATCAGAAATTGGAGGAAATGGTTAGATGAAATAAAATTTGAAACATAACTCAATGATAAAAAATCAACCACTGTCCACCCCACCACGCATTACCCACCTCCTGCACCACCTGCTTACCCCACCAAAACCAACTGCTTACCCCACCAAAACCAATCACCGTCACCTGCCACCACATGTCCCTGCGTATCACCACTATTGTCACAATTAACCACCATCCCCCTTCACATCCCAACCCGCCGTCATCCGCCCACCACGGCCACCACCTACCGTTATCAACAATTTCACCACTACCCCTTACCACCACCTACCTTACCACTATCTTCCCCATTTTCATACATAACCTATCCCACCACCACCCCTTGCCACTATCCTCCGCCACTACCAACTCCATCACCACCGATATTTACTCGTCCGCCGCCACACACCTCACAATCACCCATCACCGCACACCACACCACCCTCGTCACTACTATCGCCGCCGCCGCCGCCACCACCATCCCACACTTCACAACATCCGTCGTCGCCCACCACCGCACACCTCACCATCACTGCTGCCACCATCTTTGCACACTCCACCGCTACCCGCTACACTCATCAACACGCACCACCATCACCCACCATGTCAATTTTCGCATTCTATAGAATTTCATACATTTCATTCCATTAATTGCCAAACGTACGAATAAAATCATGTTCATTCTATTTCATAGCATTCTATTCCATCAACTTCATTCAATTCTATTTTATTTCAGTAATCCAAACGCACCGATTCAACGGGAGTGGTTTTTTTCATTTTGAATTTTCAGATTTGATTATTTAATTAACAAATTAGATCATTTTTATGTCAATTTCGATATGTATTTTTCTGTATACCTATCACTCTCGTTTCCTTTTATGAAAGTTTTCAATTGCGCGTATAATTATCAGTGCACTTTTAAGAAATTTCCGATCAAAAAAAAAAATCTGGCATTTACTATAATTGTAATTCATAATAAACGTTGAGTGTAATGCAGAAATATGTTATTCTGGATATAATTGACGTCTAACAGAAAATTTACTTTTACTTTTGCTTTTACTTTTGCGGTACAGAAATTTACCGTTCTTGTTTCTTTGAATATTGAAAAAATATTCAAGTGGTCCTCATTCCTGACTCCGAATTGGTAAAGCAAAACCTGGAAGAATAGGTACATACGGGGTTATTCTGATGCAGGGAGACTTCATAGAGAGAAATGCGATACGAAGAACATCTCTGACCACGGAGCTTAATCTTCAATAGGAATCGCATACGCGGCGTGAAACCGTGTGGTCCAGATGTCGCCGCTACGTGATCATTTCTCTCTATCGCCTCTCTCTCAGAATAAACCCGTACATACGACAGTCAAAAGCTTAAAAAGAATATGCTATTAAATTTATTATTGTTATTAATTATAAACGTGAAAAGTTGTAAAAATAATTGAAGTCTATCATATGTTTTCTTTTTTTTCTGAGCAAAATCTATCATATATTTTCAATTTTATTTATTTATTTATTTTTGTAACTCCCCTCAAAGTCCAAGTAATAAAATAGTGTAAAATTTTATTTCTCTCTTCTTCTTTTTTTCCCGTTTTATTGGATGAACTTAGTAATCAGGTTTATATTTTTATTATTTTGCATTACCCTAACAAGTAGACTTTAATTGACGTTTGATTGAAACGTGTAAATATATGATTGCTAATTAAAGTGTATAATTCTTTTCAAAAAAAATTAAAGTAAACAATTAAGCTGCTATCCTTTTCATTGTTTATTTATTATATGTTTCTTACAATGTACCACACTTAACTGCTTAAGCAAAGTATATTTATAGTTATATTGTAAAATGAGACATCTTTAAAAAAAAAACTCTTCCTTTTGAACAAAAAGAATCGTTGCTTTAGGCTTTTCGAGGAAACATTAAAATCAAATGTTAATTAAATTCTTACCGCGAAGGGAAATTTTTAAATGATTACAATTATTGAAAATGATACATATTTGACTTAATTAGGTAAAAAGAACATTCAAAACAAACACTTAGTTATAAGGACAAAAATTATATAAATAGACCCATATACCCCTAATAAATAAAAAAATTAAAAAAACATAAAAAAGAAGGGGGGACACGCCTACGGGTCACTTTTACCTGGTTCCTCCATTTACGGAGTGGGCCCTAATATTAAGACAATGGTGTCAGTAGTTTACGTTTTTCGTATTGCTTTCCACCATTTACTTTTCTTTTCTTTTTTCCTCTTTTTTTTTTCTTCTTTTACGGTGTGCATCTTTTTTTCTCAATGGTATATTTTATGATTTAATTTTCGGTCTCTTTTTCATCGGTCTCTTTAACCTTTCAAATCACAGTGTTGTGTTTTTTTTTTTATATATATATATATATATATTTATTTTTTTTTCAATAAAAGAAAACACAATGTAGAGAGAAATAACACAATATCAGATGCATAAACACATTAAAATGATAAATATTAGATATTTTTCATGAATTAAATATTTTATAATCATTTTGCTTACGAGTTGCCATATAGATTAATGTTGACGCATCGAAATGAGATTTGACCAACTCGTATAGATTAATGCTGTATAGATTAATGTTGCTTACGACCCACGGTCAGGTCGGGGTGGGTTGAGGGCAGTGCTAATCGGTGGGGGCTCGGGGCAACACCCTAAATTTGAACATATTCGGATTCATGCATCAGTTCGAGTTCAAACATTTGTTCAGATTCATGAACCTGCAAAGAGATACACCTCGTGAAGCCAAAAAATTGCGCTGTTTGGTCGAACCGAGATGACCTTTGTCCTTTCGTGCGAGAATACATCACTTCGTGTATGGCATTTTCAAATTTATAAAAGATGAAGCATGCAAACAAAATCATTCTTAATTTTACAAAGATCATCGATTTTTCGAGTGTCATCGGATTTCATTCAAATGAGTCATTTTTTGAATCAAACACATCCATTGTATAATGAGAGAGATTTTCTTCAGGTCCCTAAGTGATAAATTGTGACGGACGAAATATCTTTTAAAGACAACACCCCCCCTTCAAGTGTTAGTAATCATCCAACACTAAAGATAATTTTTCATTCAAGAGTGTGGGCAATCTTTCCAATACTTGCACAAATTTTTTTTAAAAAATAATGTCGATACCAGGGCAGGATCTCATGACTTCTGGCTCCGATACCATGTTAAAATCAAACGCTTACTATTGTACTAAAATCAATTGGTAGTAGTAAATGTGTTATTATATTTTCTTATACATTAAGAGTGTGGGCAATGTCCCAACATTAATGAGTAATGAATTGAATATTTATTCAATACACCATCCGTAAGAGTAGACCCTAAAATGCTAACAATTTTGGGGGCCTAGGCTCGGACCTCTTTGTTTATTCGCACGCTTGAGTTTAAATCGTCAAACTCAAGTGTGCAAAAATCGAGACATTAAGAAAGTGTATTGAACCGTATATTCGTATCACATATATTTTTGTAAATTTAATTACATACATGTAATTATAGGTCAAAATATAAAAACAGTGGTCACCGGAGCCTAAAACTTTTTGGTCTATATAAATTTGTTTCAGTGGGGTTACTGAAGCCTAAACCTATCTTTTTTAACGGCAAGACCACGTCGTTTAACATTAAAAAATTGAATCTCAATTGGGTCACGTGACCCACACTTAAACATGTGGATATGCCTATGATATGTATATACTACTTAAATACAAGTCACTTTACGGGTTTGCATACTTACATATTAAGAAAGTGAATTTATCTAATTAATTATAGATCATAAAGTCTAATTTACCCTTCGAATACAATTAATGCAAAGGAGGAGGGTTTGAAAAGTTTTTGAAGGAATAATAAACTAGTGGTAGTATATTGTAAAAAATGTAATAAATGTATTTTTCGGTATTCTAAAGTAACTAAAATTAATGGGTTTTTTTTTTTTTTTTTCTTTTGACTACAGTGACTTTTATTTATATCATTATCCTTACTACTATATAAGAAGGGAAAAAATTTCTTTTTGTGACACTTGTTTTTTTTTTCATTTGCCTCTGCTTTTTATCATTTATCACCAAAAAATCCGCCTATTTTTATTTTTTATTTTTTATACTGTTATTATATGGTAATAGGAAAAAAGTTTTTTTTATATATTTTTTTTATAAGAAGGGTTTGAGTTAAATTGTTCCATTTTTGGAGACTCAATTGTATCACATTTTAATGTGTGAATATATATAGCAAATGTATGATTATTTTCAAAATATAAAGTACGACTTGTCATTATTAACACGATCTTTGTATTATGCCAAAACAATTTTATTGACGTTATACATGAAATATTATAATTTTTTAAAATAAATTCATTTCATAAAAAACATATCGTTTGTATACTGGATATATAACTATTTTCAAGATATAAATCAACGACACGTCATTACACGATCTTTATCTTAAAAATATTTGGTTTGACGATTACATTTAAATATTAAAATTTTGAAATGAATTTTATTTTTGTAAAAAACATATCTTTTTTTTTTTTTTTTTTTCCTATCTAAATAAGAAAGGAAAGGGTATGCCACGTGGCACCCTCTCTTTTTTTATCTCCTCTCTTTTTTCCTCCCTCACTCACGCATGTATAAACCACAAAAAAATCATCTCTTCTACTCTCATTTGTTGCTTTTTGTGTTTCGGCCCTTTTTGTTATTTTGGACCATCTGGTTTGTAAGGCCTGACATTGTAGAATTAAATTTTTTTTTTCATAAAATGAAAATTGACTAGGATGAAATCGGATGGAAAGAAATGAAAATCGATAAAACATGTGGTGGTGTGTAAGAGGAAAGTGATGTTAGGTAGGTGCAGGGGCGGATCCAGCCTACCCAAGGGGGGGTCACGTGACCCCACTCAATTTCTAAAAAAAAAAAAAAAAAAAATTTTTAGTATTAAAACTATGTAGTTTTGTTGTTAAAAAGTGTCATTTTATCGATAAAAATTGATGTTTTAGACTTCGGTGACCCCACTGGAATTTTTTTTGAATAAAAGATGTAGTTTTAGACTCCGGTGACACCACTGAAATATATTCCTGGATCCGCCACTGGGTAGGTGGTGGGTGGGGTGGGTTGGGTTGGGGTGGTGGGAAGGTTAGGGTATAGTAAGATGGGTGGTGGGCATGGTAGGATAGGGAGTGGTAGGGTAGAGTAGGATGGGGTGGTGGGTAGGGTAAGGTAGGGTGGGATGAGATAAAATAGGGTGTAATAGGCTTAGCTAGAATAGTGAATTAATATGTAGGTTGGGAGGTAGGTTAAGGTTTGTAGGTATGTGAGAGGTAGGGTGCGGTAGGGTGTGTTAATGTAGGTGAGGCGAGGTATGAGATGTAATGCGGTGATGTATGGTAGTGTAGGATGGTATGGTTGGATGATGTGGCGTAAGCTAAGTAAAGTTTGATAGGTTGAATATAGTACGTAATATTAGGGCCCACTCCATAAATGGAGGAACCAGGTAAGTCCAACCCCACGCCTACTACGCTGAATGATTTTTATTTTGTTTTGAAAGATGTTTTTTTGAGAGTTTTTTTTCCATCACATCACCAATCATTTCTTACAATTCTCACACCAATCAAATCTTCAACTACAAATAAAAAAATATTAAATCATCACTTATCATTTCACTTTATCAACTTTATTACTTTTTTAGCATTATTTTATTCATTCTTCTACTTTATTTCACCAATCATTTCATAATCTACATCAATCATTATTCTACTTTATTTTACACCATCAACTTTCTAATCATTACTTCAATCACTTTATCTAAAAAAAACTCCCAAAAAAACTCTAAAAAAAACTACAACTCAAAACAAACGGATGCTTTATTCATTTATTACAATGTCAAGCTGTTGTGTTTTGTTTGTGTTGTTTGGTATTTATTTTTTTTTTTTTTTCTTCAGGATACGTCAATTTTTTTTTTTGGACGGTGAAAGCTTATTTTTCATTTCTTTCATTGACCATCATGATACATGAACCACCCCGATGTATTGACCACCGCGATGCATTGACCACCGCGATGCCGTGACCACCGTGATGCACTGACAATTTATGCAGTGACATCGGCAATCAGATATGCAGTGACATCAATATTTTATGCAGTGACATAAAACATCAACAATCTATGTAGTGACGTCGGCAATCATATATGCAGAGACATCGCGATGAAGTGACACCGCGATGTAGTGGCCACCCCCGATGCAGAGACACCGCGATGAAGTGGCCATCCCCGATGCAGAGACACCGCGATACAAAGACCATCAGGATGCAATGATCACCGGGATGCAGTGACATTTGATTAAGCGACACCGTGATGACATTTGATATTTTTCCGACTTAATTTCATAAAACCGATTTCTTTTCTTCATAAAATCGACTTTAAATGGCTATATCTTTTGATATAAAACTACGATCAACATAAATCTTTCACCATAATACATATTTTTATGCAGTGACATCGGCAATCATATATGCAGTGATATCAACAATTTATGTAGTGACATCGGCAATCATATATGCGTGACATCAACAATTTATGCAGTGACATCGGCAATCAGATATGCAGTGATATCAACATTTTATGCAGTGACATCAACAATCATATATGAATGACATCAACAATTTATGTAGTGACATCGGCAATCATATATGCAAAGACATCGCGAGAAGTGACACCGTGATGCAAAGGCCACCCCCGATGCAGAGACACCGCGATGAAGTGGCCACCCCCGATGCAAAGACACCGCGGTGCATAGACCATCGGGATGTAATGATCATCGGGATGCAGTTACATTTGATGAAGCAACACCGTGATGACATTTGATATTTTTCCGACTTAATTTCATAAAATCGATTTCTTTTCTTCATAAAATCAACTTCAAATGGCTATATCTTTTGATATAAAACTACGATTAACATAAATCTTTCGCCTTAATTCATATTTTTATGCAGTGACATCGGCAATCATTTATGCAATGATATCAACATTTTATGCAGTGACATTGGCAATCATATATGCGTGACATCAACAATTTATGCAGTGGCATCGACAATCAGATATGTAGTGACATCAACATTTTATGCAGTGACATCAGCAATCATATATGAATGGCATCAACAATTTATGTAGTGACGTCGGCAATCAAATATGCAGTGACATCAACATTTTTGTTGAACTTTTTGTCCCGAAAGTAGGAAGATTTTTCAGGGGAAATCGAGCTTATGAGCCGCGTCGAGCTATATCGAGTACTTAGCCAGTCGAGTTCGATGTTGCCTTTTTATGGCTCACGCGAGCCAGAACTTTTTTAGTCGATTCGAGCTCGAGCCTAGGGAGTATCGAATTATAAAACTCCGATCAACATAATTATTTCACCCTAATTTATATTTTTTCGTCCTTTTTATTTTGATATCTCATTTGACATTATTCCAAATTAATTTCAGAAAATCGACTTTTTTTCTTTATAAATTCGACTTCAAACGACTATATTTTTTGATATAAAACTCCGATCAACATAGTTCTTTCACTATAATTCATATTTTTTTGTCCTCTCTATTCCGATATCTCATTTTATGAAATGACACCTTATGCAGTGACACATAATAACACCAACATTTTATAAAGTAGCATCAACACCCAAATTGCATAAACAAAAACTTTGTAAATTGTATATGCAGTGACATATGCAGTGACATCGATGTTACTGCATCAATTCTCTAACTGTAAATGCAGTGACACCAATATCACCACATCAATTTTGTTCCAAATCATACACAAACCCACCATCAACGTATAGCTTTTCTTTCTTTGTTTCAAGGTGATGCATGTTAAACTAATTGATTATTATTAAATCATTATCAACGGTGTCAATACATAATGTGACACTCGTTGTGTCACAACGGTTGCGTCCGGATCATTACTCAAATGCAAAATGCAAAGTGAAGTTCAGCAAATAGTCCAAATAAGGTACAAAGTGTTGCAGGTAAAAATATTACCAATTCAGCAAATTAATTACAAATAGATTCACCAGGTCAATTAGTTTACTACAGCAAATTACAAAAACAAGTTACAGCAAATGTGCCTGTACCCACACCAAAGACCAACCCTATTCTCATCTCCCTTGGTTTGATGTGTAAAACATCCTTTATCAAGAAATCAGTTGGAGATGAATTATTAGCCATCACCAATTTAAGCTTCTCCTTCTCCATATCAAAGCAACCTGTGCACTTTTGTATAACCTTTTTTCGGGTTCTTGCTCCAAAGGCATTCGAAGTTTCGGGTTCATAATATGTTCAGAACTCTGTTAGGTAATCATGATGGGGAAAAATGGAAGTTTCAATCATATGCGTCATGAAATTGAAAATAACAATTGAAAAATGGAACTCTGAACTCTGTTATGTTCAAAACTCTGTTAGCTAATATAACAAAATTTGTGCTTCCTGCAAGTTTTACACAATTCAAATAATGTAGAAATGATGATAAAAAAACATTATAGCAATTGAATTCAGCTTATATGATTCCAATCTTGTTTGCCACATCCAAAGCATAGTAGTCCGGTGTCAAAGCCGCAGATCTTCTTCTCACGAAGCTCGTAACAGCCGCAGGTCTTCTTCTCCGGCGGCACAAACCTCAGCAGCTTCGACAGAGGCTATTAAGCCTCTTAAGACCCAAAATCATCACCGTGGTGGAACAAGACCTGAGCCACGTCGGAAAAACAGCAATAGAAGAATGGAGATGAAAAGGGAACAGCCATGGAAGAAAGGAGATAAAAAGGGTTGTTGGGGAGAGGGGTGGGACGATGCTGCTATAGAAAAATGAGAAAGAAGGGATCGGGGTTATTTTTGTTCAACCATTGATATTTTGTCCTTATAACTAATAATCTTTTAAGTGTGTCTCAAGTGTCTAATTAAGTCCCAAAACACGTCTTTATAAAGACATAACACTACTTTATATTGTTAGTTGAGTTACCTATCTGGTTGAATACTTATCATAGTTTTAAGTCAAAATGAAATTGTGTGATTTAGATGTTTAGCCTGCTGATTAGTTATTTGCGTCAATTCTCATCAGAAACTATATGATCAATGGTTAATCAAACTTGCCTGGCATAATATGCCTTAGTCCTCTAAGATGTAAACTCATATCTACCACGTGTCTGGTTATATATTCTTATGAAAATAGAAACGAAGAAATAGTTATATGACATAAATTGTAATAGAAATAATAGAGATATGAATGTTATGATCAAATCAAAATGGAAAGGGTAGTTGAATTTTTTTATTTAATTTTTCTTTTTTGCATTTGGTGCAGATCTACAGTGGTTAAGCTAACTAAACTATAACCCCGAAGCGAGCAGAGTTCGGCGCAGTAAGAAGCGAATGTGTGCGTCACAAGCGTCGTAGAATATTTCGTTTTCGAAAAAAAAAACATGTTTCTTTTAGTTATTGTTTTTTAATTTGAAGGTAATTTTGCCGGTACGGATCGTTGATTCATGTCAATCAATTTTAAGCCAATTCTTAAGTAAATATTGATCTTAGAGTATTTGTATTACATACTTTTACCGTCTTCTTTATTTTGAATATATTCAAAACCACATTTATTTATTTATTTGAAACAAATTTATTTCTTTTCTTTTTAAAAACTCGGTTTAACCAGTATAGCATTGCAATCTCTATTACAATTTGAGCAACATTTAGAAAATAACGGAGAGAGAAACACCAGATATTTTCACCTTTCTACCATTCGAAAACGGGGGAGAAGTAATATTACCTATCTAAAGAATACCAATGGCGATTGGATCAATGACCCTTTATTGCTTCAACAAATGGTCCGCGAGTTCTTTATCGACTTATACAGAGAGGAACCAGTTGATCCTTTTCCAGCAAACCTCCACGTCCCGACCGCTTTGCCACTCGGATAAGACTTAACAGCCGATCGAGCGGCAATGAAATACGAGCGACCTTATTTGATATGGGATCTTTCAAATCACCAGGACCGGACGGTTTCCCCCCGGTTTTCTTCCAACATAACTGGGAAGTGGTAGGTGAGTCTATTATTACTTGGGTCACCAACGCATTCCAGAGGCACTCTTTTCCTTCGAGGCTAATAGGGCGTTCATATCACTAATCCCGAAAGTTCAACCGCCGAATCGATTTACCCACTCCGTCCGATAGCACTCGCTAATGTGTCCGCAAAAATCATAACCAAAATTATTGCCAATCGATTGCGTCTGTGATTAGCAAACTCGCGGACAATTGCCAAAATGCTTTTATTCCAGGAGACAGACCTCGGACAACATTATCATCACTCAAGAAGTTCTTCACACAATGAAGCGAAAGTCGGGTCGGAATGGTATTATGATTATTAAGGTGGATCTCGAGAAAGCCTATGGCAGGGTTAATCGGTCATTCTACGACACATTCTTGATTTAGTTGGCTTCGCAGTGGTCCGATTGATCTTATTATGTACTCTCTATCCAAAGACTTCCTTAGAGGTCTATGGAATGGTCACCCTCTTGAGGCATTTACCCCACGGCGTGGCCTCAAACAGGAGACCCCTAGCCCCAGATCTGCTTGTTCCGGTGATGCGGTATTAAGTCGATGATAAATTCCTCAATAAAAGATGGCAAATGGAAACCAATAACGATTTCACGGGGGTGGACAACGGCTTTCTCATCTTTTTTCGCGGGACGATCTTATTCTTTTTCCTCAAGCTTCTATTGATCAAGCCAAGGAAATGGACCGAGTCTTACAAGAATTTTGTGCTATATCGGCCGTAAAGTTAGCATTGTAAAATCAAAGTTTGCGCCTCTCTCTAATATCGGTTCTCAAACCATTAATTGTATTGCGGAAGTCCTCGGGATGACACACACCCAACACTTTGAAAAGTATCTTGGCGTTCCGTTGCACCATGGAAGAGTTAAGAAAGAGGACTTCACCTTCATCATTGAAAAAGTCCGGTCCAAGCTTCAGGCGTGGAAAGCTACCTCTCTCTCGGCCGCGGTCGAGCCATCCTTACCCAAACAAAGGCTTACCACGACGGCTTTTACCACATGCAAACGGTCAAATTACCAAATTTCTATCACACGGATGAATTGGATAGGCTTGCCCGCGGATTTTTGGGCCGACAACGAAGATAAGCGGAGAATTCACCATGTAGCTTGGCAAAATATCCATCGACCCAAACTTCATGGTGGATTAGCAATACATAAAAGCCGAGAGATGAACACGCTTTTTTTAGCAAAACTCGTGTGGCAAATTCTGACAGATCCTAATAAACTTTGGGTGCAGATTATGATACAAAAATATGGTTCGCCCTTTGCGACTCCGAAGCCGACCTCCTCCTTTATATGGCGACATATTTGCTTTGCTGCGAATGAACTGAGAGAGATGTTCACTTTGGACGAATCGGGAGCTCCTTCTTGGGCCGGCCACCCCTCCGGCAAATTCTCGGTGAGCTCGGCCTATCATGAAGTCTGTAAGTTTTCAACCCAAGAGAGTAATGACAGTGTGAATTGGAAACGAATCTGGAATATCAAAGGCCCACTTCGAGGCAATCATCTTCTCTGGCTCATACGTTTGAACTCCCTCCCCACAGCTGGCACTCTTACTGCGAAACGTGTTATTAACGATGATTCGTGTCCATCCTGTGGAAGATACAGTGAATCCATCCTTCACGCCCTTAGAGATTGTTGTTGGGTCCGTAAAATGTGGGAAGATATCGTGCACCGCCAACATTGGCATGAATTTTTCAACACCCATGATGTCCCAGTCTGGCTAGACAATTGCTTACAAAAGGACATGTACAAGAAAGATAACATTGTCTTCTGGAGGTTTCTGTTTCGGGAACTAATTTCAAGTATCTGGTATTGGCGCAACGAAGAATTCCACCATGATGATCGCCACAGGCCCCCTAAATCGGTGTTTATCTCTCAAGCTATACGGAAGGCACGAGATCTACATCTAGCATGGCATGGATAATAATGTAGTTTGATAGTGCTTAGTGCTGTATATTCTTTTCTTTTTGTTTCCGAACAGTTTGTATATCCTTTTCTATATTTTTATATAAATATCCCATTTAAACCAAAGAAAATAAGTGACTTTGTATTTCATACAATAAATATAAAGTTTTTTTGTTTTACGATAAATATAGTGTAACGCCCTCGTCATGACGATTCCAACGCTCTACTCGATTATAAAAATAGTTGAGAAACGGCTTAGAAATTGGAAGAAATCTCCTAGCCCTTCCCTTGCTCTCACGCCGTCTCTCTCTTTCAACGTAGGGAGAAATTCTGATTTATTTTTGGTTATGGGAACTATTGAGATTTATTTTCCTTAAATAGATAAAATCTCAATAATTAACCTAATCTCTTATTTTCCTTAATTACCCTTATTATTAAATAATCAGATTTTCCCAAATATGAATACATATTTCGACATTATATATATATATATATATAATACTTTAATCCGTAAATCATAATATTTCATTTTTCGCAAAAAGACACGTCTGTCCTTTTTCGAAAAGTCGGGATATTACATTCCTTCCCCCTTAAAATGAGTTTCGTCCTCAAAACTCGAGCGTGCTCAAATCATTGACCTTTATTAGCACTCTCTCTTCAACACAAACAAAACCGAAGCTTCACTTGTTTCCCTTTGACAACAACTAACAGGTTCTGATTGCAAACCACCGAACCAAAACTTTACCGATCCGTTCAAACCTCGCACACTCAACCCAAAACTGTCCGACCATAACTTGAACCACTGAAACTGCACTAGATACTCTTCTACTCGGTGCATCCATCACCGGAAGATACTTCATTATGTTTACAGTCCAAGTAGACAAAATCCTTGGATGGCTGACCTATACCAAAGAAACACACCAAGTCCGTAGAATCCAAAACTATAACTTTACTCTTGCAACGGTAGATTCTAACACAACCAACAACTTGTTGTAACACGCTAGCAACCTTGATTCGTCTATCCAAAAGGTCTTGTTACAACCAAGGGATCCTTGAGGTTGTTCTTACTAAAATTGAGGTGGGGTACCTGATTTTGAAACCGATCAACACGTTCCAACTGACCCACAACTGTCTAACCCATGTCTTGAACCAAACCACTCGCTTTTTACTGAGCCCTAGAACTTCCAGATCAAAACTTACCAACGCAAGTATCTCTGAGGTTACCTACCATTCTGAAGGGATCAAGGAAGATTCAGAACCGTTCTATGTGGTCTAAAGAAATCTTATCTTAAGGAAGGAAGGCTAAAGGACGCTTCGCTCTGATACCAACTGTAACGCCCTCGTCACGATGATTCCAATGCTCTACTCGATTCTGAAAACGGTTGAGATACCGCTTAGAAATTGGAAGAAATCTCCTAGCCCTTTCCTTTGCTCTCACGCCGTCTCTCTCTTTCAACGTAGGGAGAAAATCTGATTTCTTTTTTGTTATGAGAACTATTGGGATTTATTTTCCTTAAATAGATAAAATCCCAATAATTAGCATAATCCCTTATTTTCCTTAATTACCCTTATTATTAAATAATCAGATTTTCCCAAATATGTAAACATATTTCGACTTTCATATGCATAAAATACTTTAATCTGTAAATCATAATATTCTATTTTTTCACAAAAAGACACGTCTTCTCTTTTTCGAAAAGTCGGGATATTACATATAGAGTTGAATTAATGATACACATAATGAATTTAGCATATAAAAAAACACATAAAAGCTGATAGCACACTCTATTAAGCTACTCATGCACTCATTCAATTGTGTCAGATCTAATGGCTTGGGAAATGTGTGGAATCTGTGTTGGGGATTGACGGTTCATCCACGTATCTCACATTTTCTGTGGTGTTGTCTACATGATTGCCTTCCCACTATACGGAACTTGGTGAAGCGGGGTTTAGGGAATAACAGGTGTCTGGCTTGCGGGCAGGTTATTGAATCATCTTTGCATGTTCTGTTTGAGTTTGAGTTTGCGGCGCGGGCGTGGGATCAAACACCTTATGGTAGCTTGGTTCGGGTTGTGCGGGTCATTGATTTCTGTGATCTTCTTACTCGGTTGGCGCATGGTCTGTCTCAAGATGAGGTGGCAGAATTTATCTGGGTAATATGGCACGTTTGGAAGGCGCGGTGTGCAGCTGTCTATGATGACCAACCGATCTATGTGTCCCGGGCTTAGCATTCAGCACATTCGGTGGTGCAGGAGTTTCGGGAGGCTCGGAGTGTGGCGTGGACCTCCAGGGCAGAGTCCTCCCATCCTGCTGAGTGGATACCGCCGGGGGTAGGGGTGTGAAATGCAAAATGGATGCATCTTTGGTGGCTTCGGGTTCGGGAATTGGCTGATCTTCCGGGACTCTCAGGGGACAATTCTGGCGTCATTCTCCTTTCACTTAGATCCAGGGATACAGGTGGTTATGCTGGAAATGCATGCAATTTCTCATGACTTGCAGAAGGGGCAACGTATGGGTTTGACGCACCTGTGGTGGAGAGCGATTGTTTGACGTGTGTTCAGATGCTGGCTGTTGCGTAGGAGATTCCTCTCCCTTAGGTTGGCTGCGGCAAGATTGCCTTTTGGCGAGTTCTCAATTTGTCCATTTGCAATTCTCTTTTGTTAGGCACACCGGGAATGTCCCAGCACATCTGTTAGCTAGACATGGTCTTTCTATTCAGGGCATAACTAGTCGGGGGCCTTTTCCTCCGCAGGATGCACGCTCTGCTTGTTCGGGTGATTTGCCTTCTGTTTAAATAAATGTTCTTTTTTTCTCAAAAGAAAATTGATTCAGCCTTTCTAATCTCTGCGTTTTACAAGCGACGTTTGACAAGTCTATTTAGACGAGAAATACTCGTGTGAAGAAGGGATTTTGAGGTGAAGTGACGAGTGAAACGATCAGAACCACATAATTTAAATACAGAATAAAATTGTGTGGTTCATATGTCTCCACATGGTGTCTCCACACGTATGGAGACACCACACAAGTATTTCCCTATTTAAACGCCCCGCTCGAAAATTAAATATGCATGCCGGCAACATACCGAAAAAATCGCATTTCAAGCAACACTTGGTGTTACATTGATTGAAAAAGTTGAATTTGAGTGTCATTGTGATGTTTCGAAACTAACTTTAATGTGATGGAAATAATAAAATCAAATAAAAATCATATAATTATTGTTTGGAAATACATTTATTTTATGGATGTATCTTTAAGAATATTTTTGAATTAAGTTTTAGAACCTAATACACTCGATAAATTCGATAAAAAAAACTTAAGTTCGTCTTGAGTTTTTAGAATTTTATTGAGTCTCAGCTTCGACTCGAGTTCATAATACACGTGTTTGAACTTGAACTCAAACTCGATAATATTTTGAATTGCTCGATTTTATTAGATAATTAATCGACTTGACTTGTTTATAATTACTACCTTCATCCAAAATATAAGACTATCAAGTTTGTTGATTTTGTCTTGTAATATAAATCCATTCAGAATATTAATGAAACATTTATTGCATTTTTTTTTCCTTCTACCGTTAAGTTATTATACCCCCTCCCCCCTATTTTTTACTACTGCACAACTTTTGTATTAGTAATGATCAAAGAAAATGTTAGGTTATTATTAGTAAAGTTGATAACACTTGATTGCTTTCTCACTCTTGGGAAGGAAGGAAGGAATATAATCTATAGTCAAATAGTTCATAGTACCTGTATTATTAAAAAAGTTCTGAAAGAAAAAAAAAAAAGCCATAACTCAACCGTTGAAAAAGCACGGGTGCATAATTTCCCGGAAGGAAGAGGACAGAGCTGCTGGGAAAGTACTATAAAGCCACATTTCACCGCGTCGTACTACTTACTACCCTTGTTGACGGTGACCGACTGAGAATATCTCCAATTATAAACTTATTATAAGGTTTATTATCACGCCACATCATCAATTTAAAAACCTCTTATTTATAAACTTATTCTTCACAATAATAAACCTCTAAAAGGTTTATATTCGGACCCATCAAAATACCTTTTTCTCCTCTACTTTTCTGCTATGACGGTTGATGTTTATAAACATTTTCCTAAAAGCATTGCTTACTCATCACCACTCTAATGGTATTAAACCTTTTGCAAAAGGTTTAATGCTTTTGATAAACCCACCATTGTGGGTACTCTGATAACTGATGGGAGTCAACTTTAATGTACTTTGGTGTGCAGTTTAACCCCCGTTTATCACTTTATTGACATGTTTTGGGTAGTTCTAGGCCTGTTTAAGAGAAATATCAAGGGTTGTACGCACGTGGAGTTAAACTGTCGCATCGATAGTAAACTCCGTCTTTTTAGCGATATTTATCTCTTTTCCGAGCGCTTTTGTCTTGCGGAATTACGCGTGGGGTTTGTTCGTACATATTATTGCAGGACTTAGGTGACTCGAGGACCCGGAAGGCAATGTTGTGGATTGAGAAACATGGTCGTGGCACAAAGGTAGCATAAAAGTGAAGAAAAATCAAGTTTGGAGTGAAATCAAGGCAAACTGGCGTTTGCTCTACCCAAACTGGCGTTTGAATCAAGCTCTAGCCAAACTGGAGTTGGATGGTTCAAACGGGCGTTCATAAATTTGGCATCAAATACTGGAAGTTAGAGTTTTAGACGGACGAACGTCCAGATCACCCCCAAACGCACGTTTGGATGGGTTCAGCCCGAATCAAGGAAGCTCATACAAGACAGACTGGCGTTCAGGCAACCCAGACGGGCGTTTGCCCTCAAGACATGATCCATCAACCGAGCGTTCCAGGCAAGTAAATGCTGGTTCACTGAAGACGAAACCCTAATATCATCAAGATTTCCAGGCAGACGAGCGTTCACTATGGCTCAAACGCTCGTCCGGCACCGACAGCAGCAGAAATTGACCTAGAACTATAAATACGCAGCTCATTCAGAATTTTAAGATATATACTGACTTTAGACATATTTGGGGCGATTTTGGTGCGGTTTTAGTGTAGGTTGATCATCCTTTGATCCTTTGATCCCATAGATAACACCCTTTGATTCTACACACTTTTTATAGCTTAGATTTACGTTTCAAGATCAAAGATTTGGCTTTTTGGTGCAATTATTTCATACTTTTCTGGATCTGATTTTCAGCAATTTTATGGTAATGACTTCTCTTTTATTTATTGTCTTTAGTTTAGTTTCCGCTCTTTATTCCGTTATCAGTATAATCATGAGTAGCTAATTCTATGTGTAGTCGAATTATGTGAAAGTGAGCGAAAACCCTAAGTGGGATGAGATTGGGATCTGTGTAGTACGCAATTGAATGTTTAAACGATTATTCCACGTCTTGAAACTTATTATAACATCTTTGAATTATTTTGATCACCTAGTTCACTGTCACACACATCGAACTTATAGATGTATTTTGCGGTGAGATGTGGGAAAAGAGGTTTTAGGATCGTTGCGTAGATTCGGCCTAGTTGTTAGGACCATTTCCAATACAGAGGTTTGTCATCGTTGTTCGAGCAACTTTAGAACTTAATCATGTTAGGATAATCGGTTTTCTAAAGGGAGAGTCAGTTAGCTTCACATAGGGTGGTTAGATCGAGCTGTTCAGTCTTATCACTAGAATTAGAAGTTGGCACCCGTGGATGTCGTTAAACTACTTAGGATATGTAGTTCGGTTAAGACACGCTCCCTGTCAAGTCCTTCCGTAGGGGTAAAAGTAGCTCGTGGGACCATAGTTTGGCTATACCTTTTAATATCTATAAGTAAAACCGTTAGTATAATCTTTATTTCTGCACTAGCATAATACCTTCCACCATATTTTGGCCTGAACTAAGTTCTACGTCAGCTTTGGTACTTAGACATTACTCCCTGTGGATTTGACCTTGTGACCACTATACTCCCGTTGACCCGATACTCTATCGGTGAAAGTTAGCGGTTAAGTATTTTGCTATCAATAACCGCTTACCTTTTTTCTGGGGCCGGGCCCAGCACTATTTTGTATCGTCCACAACAGCCTTCGAGTATAATAAGTGCATGGTGTTTTTATTAGACTAACTAAAACAGTTTAATATTCAGTAATGTTTCATAAGACTAATACGGATTACATGGAGAATATACATAACACTAATAATGTAGGAATTATCACGGTGATGTTTGCGGTGTTTATATGGTGGATATCTGGCTGTGTGTTTAAGTGTTTGCACGTGGTGCACGGCGACACAAAGGAAAATGTGGTGGTCGGACGGAAGACTTTGAATACGAGCACAATAGTCGACAAATTGACGGAGTATGTATACATTTTATAATATTTTATTGTAGATGAGTTATGTTTTACACTGAGTCTCTATATACATGCGAGCTACTAAACACGATTAAGCTAATGATGATAAGACATGATAAATTGTGATATGACGTTAATTAAACTAGACAGCCGTCGAGGAGGTCCCGACGCTGGGCTGACCCAACACTTGGCTATTTCTAGAGTCTTTGTCTTGTGATCGTCATGTAGCAGCTCGTATGCCTAGTTATGTGTAGAATTCCAAGTTTTAATAACTAGAACTTGATAAACTTCGAGCTAGAAACTAGAAAGAAAACAGAAAATGAGAAAGAGAATACATCTAGGAGAAGAAGATGAAAAATTCTTGTATATATTCCAAAAATTAAACTTTCAGGTCACAATGTGCAAGTATTTATAGGCATATCCTACATCTAGTTACATCAAAGAACGGTTGTAACCACCCTAGCTACTTATAACAACCTTCAACGACTTTTGGTTGAAGGTGTTCGACCTAATGTCACTGAGACACACCAACTTTTGCATTGCTTCTGATCCTGTAATAAGCATTACTTCCAATAGCCCCCCTAAGCTAGCCATAGGACAGCTTGAACTTCTGATCTTGTAATGAGCATTACTTCCAATAGGCTGAAGTTATGACAGCATTCAGGATGTAATAGTTGGCTTGTTTGATTGAAAAAGGGAATGGACTCTTATTTTATCCAGAAAGTACTGGAATAGAGGAGCATCTAGTGGCTTTGTTAGAATGTCGCCAACTGATACTGAGTCCTCACAAGCATCAGCTTTAAAAAACTTGAATGTACTTTGGCCCTTGTGATGTGGCAATCTAGTTCTATGTGTTTAGTTCTTTCATGGAAAATAGGGTTCTTAGCAATATGAATTGCACTAGCATTGTCACAAAAAAAAAAGTAGAAGTGGCAGATGTACAGGGGTCTGTAAATCTTTCATAATGTAGACCAACCATTGTAGCTCATATGTAGCACTTGCCATGGCTCTATACTCTGCTTCTGAAGAGCTTTTTGCTATAGTAGTCTGTTTTTTTGCTTTCCAGGATATAGGTGCGCCACCTAGGAACATAATGTAACCATATATTGATCTCTTAGAGTCTTCACAGCCAGCCCAATCTGAATCTATGTAGCCTTTCAATTGTAGGTCATTTTGTGCTGGAAATAACAAGCCTTGGCCAGGGTTCTTCTTTATACATCTCAGTACCCTATGTGCAACTTGCATATGATTGATTTTGGGATTTGATAGATGTTGACTTAGTTGTTGTACTGCAAAGGCTAAATCTGGCCTAGTGAAAGACAAATAGATAAGTTTTCCCACTAAGGTTCTATATGTTGTGTTGTCTGAAAGTAGTTCTGAATCTCTAGCAGTCAGTTTCTATTTGGAGTGAAGGGGTGTATTGACTGGTTTTGATTCAGTAAAGCCATATTCTTGAAGAAGGTTTAGAGCATACTTTCTTTGGTTTATGAAAATTCCATTATCTGTCCTGGCCACCTCAACTCCCAAGAAATACCTCAATCTGCTAATATCTTTAATTTGAAACTTGTTGTGCAAAACCTGTTTGACCTCATTGATAGGAAGCATTGATGCACTTGCAGCTATAATATCATCTACATACACCAATAGAGCTACAAAAGTGTCTCCTGATCCTCTAGTGAAAAGGCTGTGATCATGTTGTGACTATACAAAGCCTATTTCCGTCAAAGCAGCAGTTAGCTTTGTGTTCCACTCTCTGCTAGCGTTTAAGACCATACAATGATTTTGTCAATCTGCACTTGATTAGGCTTGTCTGTCTTGAAACCTAATGGCAAGTCCATTTATACTTCTTCATCTAACTCTCCATGAAGAAAGGCATTGTTCACATCCATTTGATGGATGTGCCAGTTTTTTTGATGCAGCTAGAGCCAACAAGGTTCTTATTGTTGTAACTTTGGCAACTGGAGAAAAGGTTTCTTCATAATATATTCCATATGTTTGTGTGTCACAATTTGCCACTAGTCTTGCCTTATACCTTTTTATAGATCCATCAGCATGATATTTGATTTTGTATACCCATTTAGAACCTATGGCCTTTTTACCAAGAGGAAAGGTTGTTAGGAAATCAACGCGAAACGCAGCGGAATTCAAAATTTTGATTTCTTTTTTTCCCAAGATCGACTTCGTTTAAGCAACAAGCATAAAAGAAGTAGACAAAAGAATACCTTGGTTGATCCAATTGGATCGACGCTTTGTCTACGGTTGTAGTTTCTGCACGAAGCCGCCCAAGCGTTCGGCCTCTACCGGTGATCCACACGAACAGCTCACCCGAATCCCATCATGGATTGCTACCAGAAAAACTCGGTTGCTAGACCAACTTTCTCTCTCTAAAATCTCTTTAAGAAACTCTCTATTTTTCACAAGAACTATTAGCTCTTGGAATTGTGATGTACAAAAGAGCTTGCCAACCCCTCCTTTAAAAAGAGTGTGTGGCGCCCCAACTGTATCCCAATCTGATTGGGATTAGCTTCTTAGTAGATTGAGGAGAAAGAAAACATTTTCCTAATAAAATAAGGAAAATCCCTTTGATTTATTTATCACATTAGTATTCAATATCTTATATTAAATACATTCCCAAGATATATATTGACAATATCTTATATTGAATATCTTTATCTTATTACCATAAATCTATTTTTCTAAAATTAATTAATATCTAATATTAATATTATGGTAATTTTATTAATTAAATTGCACGACTCAAATGTATCCTATACAAAAGAATTGGCGCCACCTGTAGCCAATATTTTGGCATCCGGAATATTCTTTAATTTAATCAACATAATTAATATCTTGTATTATATTTATTCATAATAAATAAATACCATCATAATAATTTACCATTATAACCTTTATAGTACGAGATAAATTTTCCTTATTTGGTCATCAACTATAACCGCATTTTAATCCGGCTAGATGTTCACATGTGTGTGACCCGATAGGCTTCCGAATATGTTGGCCGTAGACACAAAGTGCAAATTACGAAAATGCCTTTCATGCCTAACGATCACGGGATAGAGTCTAGCAACACACCGTGACCCCCAATCATCGGAAGATTCAAATGCAATGACTACTACCTTTCATGTGAAACAATTACCGTGTAAATAGAATCCTATCACTGTAATAATATCCATACGGTCGTTTGTCGAGTGTCAAACATCAACCACCGTATCTTATAATCTGGATATCATGCTCTCTCGAAGTAACTCATTTACTTCCACTTTGCAAAGATTCACGAGAGTAAGACATTCCTTATAAGAAGGCCCTTTCGGATATTCACCCCCTTGATAGGGTACGCGATTCCCAGACGACCAAACATGTATACTCCGCATGCTTCAGTATCACACCAATCACTACCGTATGATCTCCCCATGGTTAGGGGAAACCTCAATAGTGTCAAAGCATGAAAATCCACACCGTGATGCCAAGTAGACTCCGGTCTTAAGGATAATTACACAACCGCCACATAGTTTGACACTTAACAGTGTAAGTGGGTCAGTCTAATGTACGCATTCTCTAATACACGTCCACGTACATTCCAAGTGTCTCTACACTTCGATAGACGAGATCTATCCCTGCCCTTAAAGACAAAAGACATTTAATACGTGCTAGCATGTTTGTACTATCAATGCCCTGTTTAATAGTACATCATCATAGACACATTTAAGTATCAAACTTATTAAAGTGATTAGAGATCTCTTCAACCATAATCTCCTATCATGGTTTCTCTATCACAGTTTAATACTAAGGACGTTATCATATAACAATTCATAATTGGTTCTTTAACAGAACGAATATATGACAACAGAATAGCCATTTAATATATGTATAAACATAAATAAATAGTAGAAACGATCCGACCCGGTCGGATCCGGTCCAACCCGATTGGGTTTAGGACACTATTTCAACAAGGGTAACCACTTGTGTGTTGCCTGCAATGCATCTAATTCCTTCTGCATTGTTTCTTTCCTGCATGTTTAATGGCCTGGTTGTAAGTTTTAGGCTCTGTTAAGGTATCTGAGAGACAGACAAAGCTCTTGTATCCATTGGCTAGGGAATGATAATCGATCACATTATTTATGAGATATGAAGATTTCTTGGTGGGACAGATGTATTGTTCTAGGTAAGAAGGTTGTTGTCTGGCCCTAGTAGATCTTCTAATGTCATGAGGTACATAAACCATTTCTTGTTGTTGTTGTTGCTCTTGTGTAGGAACTGGATTGATCACTGGTGCAGCATGGTCCAGATCAATAGTCTGGTGGCATCAAGATTTGGTACTCGTAAAGGAATACCCTCCAAAGAAGGACATGTGTCTGAAACATGTAAATGAAACAATGTTTCATAGAATTTGACATCTCTGGACACAAAAATGTCTCTAGTGGACTTGTCTAATAGTATGTGGCCTTTTGTAAACTGAGGAATACCAATATATACACATTCTCTGGCTCTAGGTGTTGAAAGGGTGTCCTAAACCCAAACGGGTTGGACCGGATCCGACCGGGTCGGGTTGTTTGCAGTCTAGTTAGTTCATGTAATAACTTTATTATGTTTAATAAAAGAACTTTTGTTATTATATATCTTGTTTACCTTCATGTTATTGAATGTATATATATAGTAACGTTCTTCGTATTAAACTGTGATAGAGAAACCATGATATTGAATGTCGTTGATGAGATCTCTATTCATTGTAACAAGTTTGATACTTAAACGTCTCTAGTCGTATGTACTGTCAAACGGGACATTGACGGTATGATTAGACTAGCACGTATTGGATGTCTTCTATCTTATTGAAGATAGGAATGGTTCTCGTCTATCTAAGTGTAGTGACACTTGGACTGTACGTGGACGTGTATTAGAGAATGCGTACGTTAGACTGGCCCACTTACATTAAGTGTCGTAGTATGTGGCAGTTGTGTAATTATCCTGAGACCGGAGTCTTCATGGCATCACGGTGTGGATTGTCATGCTTTGACACTATTGAGGTTTCCCCTAGCCATGGGGTGATCATGCGGTAGTGCTCGGGTGTGATATTGAAGCATGCATAGGATACATGTTTGTTAGTCCGGAAATCGCGTATCCTATGATTATGAGTCAATATCCGAAATAGCCTTCTTATAAGGAATGTGCTCTCGTGAATCTTTGCAAAGTGGGAGTAAATGAGTTATTTCGAGAGAGCATGATATCCAGATTATAAAATATGATCGTTGATGTACTGACACTCGAGATACGATCGTATGGATATTATTACAGCAATAGGATTCTATTTACACGGTAACTGTTTCACATGAAAGATAGTAGTCATTGCTTTTGACTCTTCCAATGATTGGGGGTCACGGTGTGTTGCTAGAGGTTATCCCGTGATCGTTAGGAATGAAGGGCATTTTCATAATTTGCACTTTATGTCTATGACCAACATATTCGGAATCCTATTGGGTCACATATATAAGAACATCTAGCCGGATTAAAATGCGGTAGTGATAACTAAATAATGAAAGTTTATCTCGACTATAAAGTATTATGGTGATTAAATTAATATGACGGTATTTATTTATTATGAATAAATTAAATATAAGATATTAATTATATTGATTAATTAAAGAATGTTCCGGATGCCAATTTAATTGCATTTGGGGTGCCACTTTTGAGTGTATATGATACACTTGGATTGTGCAATTTAATTTATAAGATTACCATATATTAATATTGGATATTAATTGATTTTGGAAAAATAAATTTATGATAATAAGATAAAGATATTCAATATTAGATATTTGCAATATCTTAGATTTATTTAATATAAGATATTAAATTAAAAGAGATAAATCAATCAAAGTGATTTCCTTATTTTATGAGGAAAATGTTTTCTTTCTCATCAATCTACTAGGAAACTTATCCTAATCAGATTAGGGGCTAAAAGGGCGCCACCTACTCCTATATAAGCAAGGGGTTGGCTAGCTCTTTTGTACATCACAATTGCAAGAGTTTATAATTCTTGTGAAAAATAGAGAGCTTCTTCTAGAGAGATTTGGAGAGAGAGAAAATGACGGTCTAGCAACCGGATTTTTCTAGTAGCAATCCGAGGAGGATTTCGGCGAGAAGTTCATGTGGATATTAATAGAGGCAGGACACGTGGACGGCTTGCGCACACTACTACTCTTTTTTGACGGTCAAAGCGTCGATCTATTAGATCAAGCAAGGTAATCACCGTCAACTAGTTAACGTGTTTATAGTATTAAACGAAGTCGATCTTGGGATTGGAAATCAATTTTTTAAATTCCCCTGCGTAGACTAGTTGATTTCCTAACACTAGGTTCAAATTTAGACCTATTATGTGCAGAAGTAGAAGCATATACAAGGCAACCAAATACTTTCAAATCATCAAATACAGGTAACTTATCATATAACATTTAAAAAGTTGTCTTGTTGTGTAATATTGGGGAAGGTGTTAAGTTAATCAAAATGACAGCATGTGACACACAATAACCCCAATATTTTAAAGGCAAGTTAGAGTGATATTTGAGAGATCTAGCCACATTCATGATGTGTTGGTGCTTCCTTTCTACTATTCCATTCTGTTGGGGAGTATCCACACAAGATGTCTGATGTATAGTTCCATTTTCTCTATAAAAATTAGGCATATTAAACTCATGACCATTATCGGTTCTTAACACCTTAATGTGTTTATCAAATTGAACATATGCATACTGGAAAAAAGACTTAATTAGGTCCATTGCCTCAGATATGCATTTCATTAAGAAGATCCATGTAAATCTAGAGAATTCATCAGCAATAGTAAGAAAATAAGTTTGATTGTGCACTGTGGGTTGTCTATATGGTCCCCATATATCAGCATGAACTAAATCAAACACGTCAGTAACAGAACTAGAACTCAGAGGAAAAGAACTTCTTTTATGCTTAGCCATATGGCAAATGTGACAAACAGTATGTACAAATGTAGAAGTATTATTCAAATGTAGATTTACCAATCTTTTGTGAGAAAGATGACCTAGTCTATAATGCCAAAGTTGTTCATCAGAAATGCTACTAGTAACAACTAAAACTTTAGGCTTGTCAGACAAAGTAGAACATGCAGCATCTAGCATGTACAATCCATTGCTTTTACTAGCTGATCCAATCAGGCTCCCAACTTTCTTGTCCTGTATCACACTCTTGTTAAGAACAAAGACTACAGACAAACTAGGATCAGTTGTAAGTCTAGCTAAGGATATCAAGTTAAACTCGAAATCAGGAATACACAAGACATTGGACAAAACCAAAGCAGAATTTAAGTGTACTTGCCCCATATGTGAAACTCTGACACTGGAACCATTACGTAAACCTACTAACATATGGTTAACTGGCTTGGCATTGACTAACAAACCAACCTTGTTAACTATATGATCTGTGGCCCCACTATCTATAATCCACACAACAGAAGAGTTAGAAAAACCTGATGTGTCTGTTGTAGGTGCAAAATTTGCTTTAAGAACTGTAGCTTGATTAGCCATATGTGCAAAACCATCTGATTTCTGTGAATCCAACAACTTCATAAGTTGTTGATACTGCACTCTATTTAAGGCAAAATATTTAGGATCCTGTGCAACACCTGCCACAACTTCACTGACAGAAGTTTCATCAGTAGTTTCTACCATATTGACCCTGCTTCTAGGTTTAAAACCAGGAGGGTAACCATGTTTTATGTAACATTCATCAACAACATGGCCAATGAGTCTACAGAAAGTTCACTGCAGCTTTTTCTTATCCTGATTATTCTTCTTATAAGCATTGTTAGGAGCAACATGATTCCCAACACCAGTAGTGCTAATAGGCTTATTAAAACCTACTTGACCTTGTTGTGGAGGTCCTGTAGTTGTATTAAAAGATCTGTTGTAAAGAATCTGATGAGATGCCTATGCTGCTTCATATTCCTTTTGTGCTTTAAGTTTCAAAGCCATAGCAAACACAGTGTTAAGATCAGGCACATGCTACATCAGTTGTGCCTGTGTCATAACTTGAGAATACTCATGGTTTAATCCTTTCAAGAACCTGACTACTTTTTCTGTTGCAGCATACCATGCAAACACCTTAAGTACATCACAAGTGCATTTAGATTCACATTTACAAGAGGGCGTAGGCCTCATAAGATCCATCTCATCCCAAGTGAAATAACTAGTAACATCCAAGGCCCCTTGTTTGACCGCATGAACTTCTTTTAACATGTCTGAAACTCTAAACACATCCAACCTTGAAAATCCTGATTCAAGATCTAGCCAAATGATCCTAGCACTAGGTTTGTACATAATTGTGCTATGGAAGGTATAACCGAATTGACTATCCAACCAGTAACAAAGCATTACACTGTTGCCATACCCGAAAATCAGGAGAATCTACAGCCGGCTTTTCAATGGACCCGTCTATGAACCCAATCTTGCTCTTAGTAATGAGCTGAATCCTCATTAACCAGCTCCAAGGATGCCAATTCTTGTTGTTTATTGCCGGTTGCACCAAAATTAGTGAGGTAATCTCACTAGGATGAATGTAGAATGGATTTCCTGGCAAAATTTGTTGATTCTGAGCCATATTTACAGGAACTTACCCAAGAACTCAGATGCAACTCCAAGACAATCGGGAAATTTACGACAAATTGAAGATGAAGACTACAACGCTTCAAGAATCAGAGTAAATAACCGAACAGAAGCATAAAAAAAATGCTCTGATACCACTTAGAATTCCAAGTTTTAATAACTAGAACTTGATAAACTTCGAGCTAGAAACTGGAAAGCAAACAGAAAACGAGAAAGAGAATACATCTAAGAGAAGAAGATGAAAAACTCTTGTATATATTCCAAAAATTAAACTTTCAGGTTACAAAGTGCAAGTATTTATAGGCATATCCTACAGCTAGTTACATCAAAGAACAGTTGTCACCACCCTAGCTACTTATAACAACCTTCAACCACTTTTGGTTGAAGGTGTTCGACCTAATGTCACTGAGACACACCAACTTCTGCATTGCTTCTGATCCTGTAATGAGCATTACTTCAAATATTATGCAGGCTTGTAATCATGAGGAGCAGACTGGCCGGCCCCGATTGCTTCGGGTCGTGCTCGGGAGGATGGCGAGTTAAAGGCTTGTTGACCAGTCTTTTTCCTTTGTCCGGCTTAACCTCATGCGGACTTGACGGACGGATGACCTTATTATACTGTTTGGACGGGCGGACGGACCCGATGATGGATCCGTGGCCTAATGGCGGATCAGACGTATCAGTAACATTTCCCTTAGTCAATAATTCAAATGATAAATTGATTATAACAATAGTAAAACAAAGGCATAATTTGTTTTTATATATTAAAGACTAACAATACATATGTCATAGTACGCTTTTATTGTGTTAGTGTTAGAATCCATTTAAATAATGGACAACCAAATCACTTATCTTTTCTCTTAATGCAAAACTGTTTCGTATAAATTGAATAGATGAAATCAAATTAAATGAATTGAATGAAATAAAATATGACAGAATTATAAAATAAATGATTTTATTCACACTTTCAATTGAATGGTATAATACAATATATATAGTTACAAGAGTCTATAGTCAATGGAGTATTTACGGAAACATAATCATTTACAATCAATGCAATAAATGAGTTTATACTGCAGAATATTTACACACGTTTTGCACATGTTTATTGTGCTAATACCACCCCTCAAGTTGGACGAAGGAGGAAACCTAACTTGCTTCGTTGTTGTTGAAAAACCGTGCGAGACAAAGACTTGGTCAAAGAGTCAGCAAGTTGATCTTGAGCATTAACATGAGCAACACGCAGGAGGCCACGTTGTACCTGATCACGAATAAAATGATAGTCTATCGCAACGTGCTTCATACGAGAGTGAAACACAGGATTAGCACAAAATTGCATGGTGCGCAGGTTGTCACAGTAGATGACCGGAGTTTGCTCGGGAGGAAAACCAAGATCACGAAGAAGAAAAGTAACCCAATTAAGCTCCGCAGTAGTCGAGGCCACTGAACGATATTCAGCCTCCGTGGAGGACCTAGCAATTGTAGTCTGCTTCTTGGAGCTCCAATAGAGGAATAATCATCTCTATTACCACCCCAGCCTGCATCAGAAAAAGCATGAAGAATCATAGGGGAGTCACAATATAGCTGAAGACCAAGATCCAATGTCCCATCCAAATACCGCAGTATACGCTTGGCATGATCCCAATGTACATCTGTTGGGGCATGCATAAACTGAGACAACTTATTGACAGCAAAGGCAATATCCGGCCGAGTAAAAATTAAATACTGAAGGCTGCCAATAACCATGCGATACTGAGAAGGATCAGCCAAAGGAGTGCCAGACTTAGCAGTGAGGCCAGAAATATCAGCAGGCAGAGGAGTGGTGACCGAATTAGCACGATCCATATTAAGTTTAGCCAACAGTTCAGTGGCATATCTTTTCTGAGACAAGATACACCCAACAGAATTGTAAATTACCTCAATGCCCAAAAAATAAGAGAGAGAACCCAAGTCCTTGAGAGCAAAGCGATGACCCAATAGAGATATGAAGGTCTCAAGTGCCTTGGAATTATTCCCTGTAACAATAAGATCATCCACATATACCAAGATATAAATTATAATGTCACCTGAATTATAAATAAATAGTGATGAATCAGCATCCGCATTCCGAAACTGACTCGCCAAAAGAAAACCATTGAGCTCATCATACCAAGCTCGAAGTGCCTGTTTCAAACCATAGATCGCCTTACGCAATTTGAAAAAATGAGTAGGATGATCCGAATTAACAAACCCAGACGGCTGAGCTAAGTAAACATCTTCCTGTAAATGACCCTGGAGAAAAGCATTATTAATATCAAGCTGCCGCAGAGACCACCCCTGCGAAAGAGCCAAAGTGAGCACAAGACGAACAGTGGTAGGTGTTAGGTGTAATGCCCGAAAGATAATTTTGTAATTGTTTTATTTAATAAATGAAATGATATTATTATTCATATTTATTATTCTCACATTCACCGATGTGACAATAGTATTTACACTACAGAAAACCCTAAAGTATATCGTTTATGTAATCACTTAACTCAGTGTATGGGATATACACGGGAGGATTGAGTTAGTGAAGATGTACTTAAAATACAATTAGCCCGTAGTGAAGTTAATCGAGAGTATCGGGTCTCTCCTTTAACGTGCTATTAATGCGCCCGAACACACAATAGTGTGATTGTCTTATCCGGACTTTCGGTTAAGAGAACTAGCGGGGCATTTATATATGATAGATATATCATATAGTAATTTGGACCGATTTGATTAGAGTTCACGATATAATTCCGTAATCGAGAAGTCTTATCGAATCAATCGATGATCATATTTATGGATATATCTTAATCATGAGGTGATCACAGCCAATCGCTTGAAAGCATGAGGTTTGACTTGACGGTTAATGATTACAAATGAGTCTCATGATCCGAATTACCCCATCTTGGCATTGTATCGATTGAGTGAGTAGTCTGTGTTTTCACAGATACGAATCCATTCCTTCCATTTATGGAAGTAGATGACATGATTCCTTTATTTGTTAATCCTAGAAACTGATCGATCGTACGAGTTCATATTACACTGATTAGCTACCAGTGAGTTGTATGAATTAATTGATCACTAGGGGGTTAATGGTAAATAAGGATAAGAAGTTCTAAAAAGGGTTAACGGTAACTTCTCGATTTGGAATGAACAGTCTATGGAGGATTAATCCATATGTAATGATTATATCAATGGACGTTTATTATTATTCTCGTGAGGAGATAAATATAATCTCATAATCGGAGGAGTGCAGTCACGGGATTATGGTGGCATATTCCTGTGATTGATTTATCGAATATAATTATTCTGTTCGTAAGATAATTATTTATTTGATTTATCGGAGCCGCTGATTATTAGTCTATGGTCCCCGACGTGCCTCCAAATATAGCATAGCTGTTCTCGGACGTCGAATCCTAATAATATTAATTTAATTCTGATTACAATTTAATTAACGATATGTGAATTAATTGTTTAGTGAACTATTAAATTAGTTGGGCTAAATAATTAAATATGTGGAAAAGACATTTTTCATAATCTTGGAAAAATTAGTGTTATAGCCGAAAATTAACATTGACTAGGTCAATGATGGAAATTTCGGCCAACACATGTTTATGGAAACAAGAATTAGTTTTCTTGTGAATTAATAAGACATGTGCATAAAATATTTATTGGATAAATATTTATGGAAAGAAATAAAGATAAATATTATTCTAGATTTGTTCTAGAATATTATGGGATTATTTTTATTTATTGGATTTATTTTATTTGCATAATAAAATCCTTGGAGGACAATGGTTACTCTCCTATATAAAGAGAGTTCTCCCAAGCCTTACACACACATAATTCGACTATCATCTCTTAGAGAGAGGATAGATAAATTTCGGCCAAGAGGCAGAATAAGGAAAAATCTTGGAGGTTTTTCCGGGTAGCATATCGGGAGGATTCGAGACGAGAATTTCCTTCCACCGGGAGTTGCTTGGATCACACGTACGGAAGATCGTGGTGGTCTTCGCATCTTCTTTCATTCTTCCTATTGCGGTTCTTCGACTTGGATTTTGAGATCCAAGAGGTATGTTCTACAACCCCCTTGTAGAGTAGATCCAGTTATTTTATTACGTGTAATTTATAGATCTAGATCCTTAAATCGCTTCCTTTGCGGATGATATTACTAACAGTAGGTTTGACCACAGGGCTGAATGTCTCAAAGTAATCAACACCAGGGCGTTGAGCAAACCCCTTAGCCACAAGACAAGCCTTGTAGCGATCAATAGAGCCATTCGTATTCCTCTTAATACGAAAATTCCACTTAGAACCAATGATATTATAGTGATGATGAGGGGGAACGAGTTCCCAGGTGTCATTACGCATTAAAGCATCATATTCCTCTTGCATAGCAGTTCTCCACTTAGGATTTTTTAGGGCTTGAGAGATAGTGGTAGGTTCAGTTTCAGAGGAGGAAAGCTGAGTATGAAGGTTGAGTTTCTGAATGAGTTTATACTGCAGAATATTTACACACGTTTTGCACAATAAACATTGCGTAAGTGAAGAGATTGTGCAGGGGAAACGGGGAGTAAAGTACTGCCAGTATGAGAAATAGTGAGACCCTTACCATCACCAACTATAATATCATTGGTCCTAGTGTACGGAGAGCGAGACGAGAGATTCCGAATATCCGGAGTCACATGGTGCGAAGCCCCACTGTCAAGAAGCCAGTTGGACATAGACGAATCGAGCTGAGCCGAGTTGCTAGGTGGAGCGGCTAAGTGAGTCTGTGGCCTATCCGAACGAGCCGAGCTTTACCATGAGGATGGGAATTGCTTCTTTCTTGTGTTCGAGGAGGAAGCGCCATTGTCTTTGATAAATCGCAATTTCTTTGTCTTTGGGAAAGGCGGCCGGAGGAGCAGGTCTGGCGATAAGTCTTGCCGCTATCGGAGGAGTCTTGTTGTGCATTTGCGGCGGAGATGAGAGTGGGGGCGAGGTGGCTGAGCATTGCGGCAGAGATGCCGAGTACTGCTCATATGGCCGCTGAGATGCCAGTGGGGCTGGTAAGGAGCTGATCGGAGAAGGAGACTGCCGGAAGTCGGCCATTAACGCCGGTGGGGAGATTTTTTTTTTTAGGGTTTTGGCCGTGTAGGTGGCGGCACCGTAAAACAAAGTCAGGATCTTTTAGAGCTCTGATACCATGACAGAATTATAAAATAAATGATTTTATTTACACTTTAAATTGAATGGTATAATACAATATATATAGTTACAAGAGTCTATAGTCAATGGAGTATTTACAGTAACAGAATCATTTACAATCAATGTAATAAATGAGTTTATACTGCAGAATATTTACACACGTTTTGCACATGTTTATTGTGCTAATAAAATATAATGAACTTACTTTATTATTGTGTTTGCAGCGCGAAAGAATATATGTGACATACCAAATGATGTTGGGGTTGAGAGGTAAGATGGGTAAGATGACATACCAAATGATGTTAGGGTAAGATGGGTATCCCTACCCACCACATCTCACACATCCACCCTACTCTACCCTAAATGGAAGGGGAAGAGGATAAATTTTATAATACAACCATTGTATAAATGTTATAACAAATGACATACATTACAACATTTTATTTTTTAATTTCTCACACACGATAAAAGTGTATTATTGAAAAAGAGTAAAATAAAAGACTATAATCTATATCACTTGATACAATCTTTCTATAATAATTACACCGTTAAATCTCTCAAGGGAAGAGGCATGTAAAACTACTCATGGGCCTGGAGGATTGTTTTGACTGGCAAGATGAAATATAGTTAATATGGTGGTTTATTAGAAATATAAATTATAGCGGTTTGTTCGTAGATCCCGGGTGGACTTGGCACTCATCGGGTTTGTTGGTCATTACGGTTGGTGGTTGTGGTTGTGGTTGTTGTTGTTTTTCGAGTTGGTTATGGACATTCGTAATATGTCGGATTGTTTTCATTTTCGTCTTTACCAAATCAAGTTCTCTTTAACGAGACGGTATTTGATCACATGAGTTCTCCCAATCTTTTTTTTTTATTTCTTTAATTTTGTTGTGTCCAGTAGTGTGCTGGTGGTAATCCGACGGTTGTTCGGTGTTTTTCCGAAAGTTGTCCGATTGTAATTCTGTTGATTTTTTAATAAAATTTCTTTCATTTCGTAAAAAAAGATATTAGGACATTCCAAGTTGAATGAATCTATAGTAAAACCTCTATAAATTAATATAGTTGGACCGGAAGATTTTGTTAATTTAGAGAGATATTAATTTATCGATAAATAATAATAATTAATTTATAGAGAGTTTTTGATATCAAACAAAATTAAATTTTAATTATATAAATTTAAATAGAATGAACTGTAATTTATGTATTATACTTAATTCAATGTATATTAGTTACAAATTCAATGTACTGTACATACAAGATTCAGTGTACATACATTAATTTTGATTCATTGTATTTTTACAACAAAAATATTCAGTGTATAATAGTGATAGCATGTACTACCGTGTATATAAACAAGATAAAAAAGTACCAAACAATGACTTCTCACGTAAATGAGCACTCAACGCATCAAAGACACTTCACAACTTTTTGATGCAGCTCGAAAGCACCACACCCAAACTTTTGGATGCAATAAGGAAGATTAGAGATGAGCTTCAAGCAGATTTAAAATTTAAGAAAAAACAGATAACGATAGAATCATATTTTACAAAATTGTAACATATATATTTTTGTGATTATGAAGAATTATTAATTTATGATATTATTAGGACTGTATATTTATACATGGATTTTCTAAAAATTATTATCTTATTGAAATTGGTCATTTTTTTAAGTGGCCCAAGTCGGGACCGGAGAAAAATATTATTTTAGAGAGGTTATTAATTTATAGAGGTTTTACTATACTAAAACCATTTATATTTCCTTTTTCTTTTATAAAGCACTAAATTAAGTTAAGGAAAGAAGAAAAGCTAAAAAAATAAATTAAATGACGAAATCAGTCTTACACAACGATACGAGTTATTACCTACATTGTAACCTTTTTCATTGTATTTTTTTTATAACGTTAGTTACATTTAATTTAAAGATAATACCTATGTTTCCAACCATGCTATTTTTTTTTTTTTATAACTTACCAACCATGCTATTTCCCACTTCCCACCTTCTTAGCTCCTTCACATTATTTGAATGCCCATGTCTCCCTGAGATCATATTTTTAGATAGTATTTGTTTACACAACAAATTATTCTGATTTAATTTAAGTCAGAAATAAAAATGTTTTGTACTAATGTAATTGTTATTGTGAAAAAAATATTCACTATTTAATAGCAAAAGCTCGTTACTATTAATCAAAATTAACCACAATCTGCATATTCTCCTCTTTTTTATTTTTTATAATAATTCATATTCTCCTAAATATAATTCATTTTTTTCTCTCTACCAAGTATTGACATCTCTACATTTCTACACAGCATATATACATAAAGAACTAAAGAAATTCTTAAACAAGTTTAACTATACATAAGGCAAAACAATTATTTATTCAACCATTTAATTTAAGGAATTCGTGATTCTAATATATAATGTCAAATACTAATAATCAATTCAAGTATTTAGGGACCAATTACCAAAATCATCCAATTTTTACCTCATATAATGCTACAATTAACCATTGACTTCATTTTAGTAAACGTAACACCTGTTATTTCTATGAAGTGCATGTTCCGAATACCGAATCATTAACCGGACAAGGGTACTCGGAAAGCTAAAAGACTATTACAGGCGATGAGAAAAAACACGGCTGCAGCTAAAATAATATACCAAATATTATACGGTACAAAGATCGAAGCACATATTTGCAACCAGAAACAATCACTACTCTCGTACATTAAAGGCGATAAGAAGATTTTATACAAGTATAAAATCAATCTTTAAGGATATCAAAATCAACCTAGAACATACCACCTTTTTGGGCGGTAAAACAATAATAGAGGGGGTGAGTATATTTTGAATCTTAGACATTTGAAACTACTCAAATTCTGATAACGAGTCAAAAGAGTCTTCTGAAATATATTTTGAATCAAAACCATTTAAAATGGTTGATCCACTAATTGATTTTTGCCTAAATATTTTTGATTTTTATAATACGATTTATCACTATTTTGAAATAAATTAGGGGATATAAATCATTTTAACAAAACTTAAGTAGAGAAGTACTACTACTACCATTTAATTTAATTATAATAACAAAAGCGGTGCGACGATTATACTATTGTGTTAGTTATTCAAATGATTACCTTGTACATACCGAAGGGTTTTTTTTTTTTTTTTAAAGGGGTACCAAAGAGCTTAAGGTGAAAATTGTTCTACTGCATCAGTTATTCAAATGATATTTTTTTAAAAATAAGAAACTTTATTCGCATAAAGCAAATACAATTACAATATATAAACGGCTTTATTAAACCTATGGAGATAAAACAAAATACTACTTAAAAAAAAAACAAACCAAATACTGTCAAAATTGGTCTCAACAAAACAACTAGAATTAATTCCCATAGAAAGAAGACAAACCTTATCAAAGAGAATAACAGCCTAATACAAGATAAAATAATATTTAATAAAATTGGATAAAAATACATCAGAACCTTTTAAAAAAATTATATACATTTAATGATTAGGTGTGTCGCTTTTCAAAAAAATAAAATAAAAAATTGATTAGGTGTGTCATGATAACAACATTTGTATAAATGCAAAAAACAATATAAGATTAGCTTGATCTTAATAGATTTTTGACACACGACTATTTCATTTCAGTACATAAAATCAAATACAATGGGATGATTCTAACAATATTTTCTGACAATGGATTCTAACAATATTTAGAAACTGATTAAAAAAAAAAAAATTATAGAAACAAACAAATACACAAAATATCCGACGAGTACTGAACACGAAACGTCAAGGGTAAATTCGTCTGATTATCAATTATTTATTAATTTATTATTTGGATTAAAATTCCAGATAATTACGCCAATATAACCCCCCCCTCTACAACTACTCCCTCATCAGTCCTCACGCTCTCCAACTTCCTTTGCCTGTAACTTCCCACCTTCTCCCCTCTCATTCACATTTTAAATACCGTGCCCCATCATCATTCTTCAGTTACGTTTTTCAATCTAAAAACAAACTACTCCTTTTCTCTGGAAAAAAAAAACTCCGGTGAAAATGGCTTCTACAGGCGGCGGTGGACGACGCGGCGGTTATCAGCAGCCTTCTGGCCGTGGAGGCGGTTACCAGCAGCCTTCCGGACGTGGAGGAGGGCGTCAGCAGTCTACCGGACGCGGAGAAGGCGATCAGCAGTTTTCCGGCCGCGGTGGAGGGCGAGGCCAACAGGCTAGCCGAGGGGGACGTTATGCCAGCGGCGGTGAGTCTGGTGGAAGAGGATACAATGCACCACCACCACAGCAGCCTTTTGCTTCTGTTCCTCAGGCTCAGCCCCTGTCCGTACCAGCAGCTCCCGTGCTGTCGGAGGCGGCGACTCGTGAGTTTGAGAAGTTGAATCTACAGAGTAGTGCTGCTTCCGGTTCCGCTGCCGCGAGCAGTTCCTCTGTTCCTCCGGCGGCCAGTTCTGCGGAGATCACAGATACCCGGCTGACAGCGCTCCCGCCGGCGTCTTCGAAGGCAGTAAAGTTTGTTCCTAGGCCGAATTTTGGAAAGGCCGGTAAACCTTGCGTCATTAAGGCTAATCACTTTCGAGTGAAATTTGCCGTTAAAGACGTCCATCAGTACGATGTAAGATTCATTTCAAACCTCTTTTGAGTTCTATATATGTTCTCGTATATTCGTTATACACATTTGTGCATATGTATTACGATTTATGCACATTTCTGTACGAGTGCTTACCGATTATTGTGGATAGGAGTTCATATTCATGTTTTTGCTGACTCTTCGATTTTATTACTATTTTTATTATTTTGTTGATGTATAAGTTCTAAATTAAATTTACCCCTCTTCTGCCTTTTAAGAACTATTCCACAAATAATTAAAGTTATGATTTCATCTTGTTTCGCGTGGATCTGATATGATTTGCTTATTTGATTATACCTATCTTTTGTCGTATAAAAAAATGAACAAATACTTTCTGTCTGCCGGGAGTCCGAGACTCAAGTGGTGTGTTTCAGCTTTTTAATCTCTCTAAAAATTCATGAGTATGCGTAGTTTGTGTGGATAAATTTTATTCCCAAATGGCCAAATCTGACAAAATCAAAATGAAACAATTAGTTTCAGAACATATTCATTACAGAGAATGAAACAGTAAAAATCTGCTATCTATGTATCTATCTCTATATGTATTTATACGTATGTATATGTATGTATCTACATGTGTGTTGTGTGTGTGTGTGTGTGTGTGTGTGTGTGTTTTTTGACTTAAAACACACACTTGTATAAATGTATGTGTATGCATTTATACACATGCTTGACTTACTCAGCTTGTCTCAAACTTGAAACGTTGTAGACTCTGTTTCCTCTATTTTTCTTACCTTTAAATGCCTTTGATTGCCTGATTTTGCTCACTTGCTTCGTGTCCATCTTTGAATTTCACCTTGATTCAAGTGTGGTTACACACCTGATTCCAAAGCTTGTATCCTGCCTCTGTGGTGGGAGGATGTTGTGCTATATGTGACTGTTGTGATTATTGATACTGTAGGTTAAAATCACCCCTGAAGTATTGTCAAAGAAAGTATGCCGCGACATAATGAAAGCGTTGACCACAACGTACCAATCACACTTGGGCATGCGAAAGATAGCATATGACGGGAGGAAAAGTGTATATGCTGCTGGCGCTTTGCCTTTTGAATCACAAGACTTTGATGTAGTGCTTGGTGGCAACGATGGATCAACGTAAAGCACTGCTACTTTATGCTTTAAAGTTTTTATGTTGTTAATGAGTTAATGTTGTAGTTTTGTTCTGGTATATGAAGTTAGCTGTGTTTATTTTTTTTGGTTGGGAATGGTAGTTTAGAGATTGGTTTACTGTGTATTCATATATTTCTCAACATACTACATATTAGGTTGACATTGATGTTAATCTGGATTATGATGTGATGGTGGCCATGTTTAATTTTTTGAAGTTGAAATCTCGTAATACCTGTTAAGTTAAATTTGTAGTTGTGATTGTTATTTCTCAAGGTAAGTGTTGAGACCATAGTGTACCTTGTGAGGCATTCTGTTTTTATAGAACTTGCTAATCAATAATTATCATTTTCTTCGTTTGTTTTAGGAGAGAACGCAGGTTTCAGGTTAAAATTACATTTGCTGCTCAGACAGACCTCCATCAACTGCAGGAGTTCCTTAACAGGAGGCAGCGTGATGCCCCACAAGAAACCATTCAAGCTCTTGACGTTGTTTTCCGAGAAGCTCCGTCTGATATGTAATTTCCCCCCTACACACAGGCTTCTTCTTGTGATCATGTTTTACTTATTTTATTCCCTCCATCTGTCTTTAATTGTGAGTAGCTGATCCGTTCACGACAAATGCTATATTGCAGCTATGTTACTGTGGGAAGATCATTCTTCTCTCCAAGTCTGGGTGATGTAGGGTCGCTGGGAGAGGGTTTAGACTATTGGTATGGTTTTTACCAGAGCCTCAGGCCAACCCAAATGGGCCTCTCGCTAAACATTGGTATATGCTTTAATATACATTGGTATCTTTCTGTTTTCATGTGTTGTACTACATGAGCCTGAGTTTATTTTCATATACTATGTTTTTTGCAGATATTTCCGCAAGGCCATTTTATGAACCTATTCTGGTTACTGACTTCATCATGCAATGCTTGAATCTGAGGGGGGGCCTGTCGAAGCCTCTGTCTGAACAGGACCGATTGAAGGTATTGGAATTTGATGTTTAGTACAGACCACAATTTTTGGAAGTAACTATTATGAATGCTTTATAATTTTTTAACTTTTCCTGATGTTTTAGGTGAAAAAGGCTTTAAGAGGAATAAGGGTAGAAATCGCTCATCCTCAATCTGTTCGGCGATACAAGATAAACGGATTATCTAGTCAACCACTGAATAAACTGACGTGAGTTCTTGCTTTATCAAAATATACTTGGTTCTTTTTTCCTTCTATCAAATTAATTTAAGCACCTTGTTTTTCTTGGTTTGAGGATGTGTTTATTGGGGAATAGTTGCTTGGGTTGTATATTGTAGATGTATAGTCAAAAGCCTGAAGGTATACTCAATTTTGTAGTGAGATCTTTCATGTTGTGGAACTTAATTGTAGATGCGCATCTGTTTAATACAGTAAATGGCTTGCTGGTAGCTTATAAATAATTTACTTGTATTGCCTTGTTTTGCATGCTTGAAAGAAATTCTCAACACTTGCAATGTCAGTCATAATTATTTCCTAAGAAAATTTTTGTTGCCAAGCATGTTAAGATTCAGATGTTTTAGAATTTTGACCAGGAATAATTCTAGACTTATTTTGATGTATTCATTTGAACATAAACATGATTGTAGACTTATTTCTGCCACTAGTTGTTTGAAGGCCATACCTGTATATCATGCAATGATATATTATCTTATGACTATAATCCTTTTTATATTAAAATCCTTTTTATATTCCTTTTTACTTTTTGAATTGGGACATTAGATATCGTTAAGATCATTATGATTGTCCTTGTGATTTTATATGTTTGCTTTTCAATGGCAGAATAACTGTTATGCCTTCTACATTCTTCTGTGCTTTTGTATGTTGTGTGTCTAATTGTCTGAAGTCTACTTTGCTCCTATTGCCCTTCCTCAATTTATGAATTTTCTTGAATTTCACAGATTCTCTGTTGATGGTTCCGGAAACGAGACTGTTGCGAATTACTTCCGGGAGAAGTACAATATTGCTCTCCAGTATGGACACTTGCCAGCCCTTCAAGCTGGAAATGATGCAAGGCCCGCGTATTTGCCCATGGAGGTTCACAATTGTTGATTTCAATATCCTTTCTTTTGATTTAGAGAATCCTTCACAGGTTGGGTATTACTTGGTGCTTGTTACTAACTTGCGCTGGTATTTTTTAACTACTGAAGGTCTGCAAGATAGTCGCGGGGCAAAGGTATGTAAAAAAGTTGAATGAGAAACAAGTTTCCGTTATGCTGAAGGCCACTTGTCAAAGGCCTAGGATTAGAGAGCAGAACATAAAAAAGGTGTTTATCTTTTTTATTGTTTTGTTCGTGATTATTATTGTTTAGCTGTATATGTGTGTCTTCATAACTGTACTTTTGTTCACATTACTTGCAGATGGTCGAACGTAACAACTATAACAATGATCATCTGGTAAACAAAGAATTTGGGATGCAAGTCACTGGTGATCTCACTTCTATTAATGCACGTGTGCTTCAACCTCCAATGGTACCGACTAGTTGCTTAAACATATGGATTTTATTGAAACTTTCAGCTTCAGATCTTTGTATCATGTGTTCCATTTTGAATTTCCTTTTCTGTTTTATGGAACAGCTTAAATATCATCAGAGTGGGAGGGAATCCAGCGTTAACCCACGGGTTGGTCAATGGAACATGATCAACAAGGTGTGTTGTGCGCTCACTTGATTTTTATTATTACGTCAAGTAGGTCTAATGCCATGGACCTATAAAACCGTGTTTTCTTCCACTTCCTTCCCTACATGTGTAGTCTGTGTAATTCTCTTACAGAGTACATTGTTTTTTGCTTGTTAGTGAGCTTGTTGCTTATGGAGGTGGAACATGACTTGGTGGTTTGGTCTGCACTCTTTAATATCTAATTATTGTCATATCCTTGCAGAAAATGATTGATGGTGGGCGAGTTGATGTTTGGGCTTGTGTGAACTTTTCACGGGCTCATGTTAATGCTGTTTATCAATTTTGTGAACAGCTGATTGCCATGTGTAGCAGCAAAGGAATGGTGTGTAATGAATTTATTATTTTCAAAATTTTTAGCCTTGGTTGTTGAAACTTCATAAAATTAATTTTTGCTTTTGTTGTTTAGGTATTTAATCCGGAGCCAGTGATTCCTATAGAGTCGGATCAAGCGCGTAATGCAGAAAAATTATTGGGTTATGTACACAGTGAATGTAATAATTTGAAGAAGCAGCTGCAATTGCTTATAGTTATCTTGCCTGAAATCAGTGGACTTTATGGTTAGACAGCGATTGCTAATATTTGATTTGCTTACTAGTTTTACGTTTCCTTGCAACTAACAAGTGTTTTACCTACAGGAACAATCAAACGGGTTTGTGAGACAGAACTAGGGATCGTTTCACAATGTTGTCAGCCGAAAAATGTATTAAGGATTAATAATCAGTATCTGGAAAATGTTGCCCTTAAGATTAATGTCAAGGTATGGCTTGTCAGAGTGTTGGATACTTGATTTTGATTATAAGTTGGCATTTATCTTGTTCATTACAACCTTGTTGTTTGTGTTTAGGTTGGCGGAACGAACTTACACTTGGACCAAAAGAATCCGAGAAAGGATTTTTTAAGGGATATACCTACTATTGTTTTCGGTGCTGATGTCACTCACCCTCAGCCTGGGGATGACTCTAGCTCTTCTATAGCTGCTGTAAGAATTTTTTGAGTTGTTCTTTTTACGTGGTTTTAATTTTAATTTGTAGTTTGTTCCATAATGACTAAATAAGTTTTCTTGATTAGGTGGTTGCATCAATGGATTGGCCAGATGTGACTAAGTATAGATGCCTAGTATCTGCACAGAGTCACAGGCAGGAAATCATCAAGGATTTGTATACGTGTTCTGATGAATCCAAGAACGTGGTTTTGCATGGAGGCATGATCAGGTGTTTATCATTCACATGTGCTATAATTCATTATGTTTTATGCAAGTTTTCTGCTACTTTTCTTACGTTTAAGTTGCTTTGTTACAGAGAACATTTGAGAGCCTACTTCAGGTCAACTGGGAGAAAACCGAGCAGAATCATTTTCTACAGGTCTGTTGGTTGGAGTGTATATATGTCTTCTCTCTCTCTCTCTCTCTCTCTCTCTCTATATATATATATATATATATATATATATATATATATATACTAATTTAAACGATATGTAACAACTGGTTTCTGTTGGCAGAGATGGTGTTAGTGAGGGACAATTCTCACAGGTTCTGTTTCATGAAGTTGACGCTATACGAAAGGTTTGCATCGTACTGTTGTTGTTGGTTAGATTTTTATAACTAGTCTGTAATAGTAGTTCTGACAAATTGTTTTCCTTTTTTCCTTGTTGTTTCTTCAGGCTTGCCAATCACTACAAGCGGATTATCTTCCTCCGATAACATTTGTGGTGGTCCAAAAACGACACCACACGCGGTTATTTGCGGCTAATCATGAGGATAGGAATGCAACCGATAAGAGTGGCAACATCTTACCAGGTAGTAATTTTGAGAAAAAAAAATACACTGTATTTATTATTTATTTTTTGGGTCCTAGGCATCTTATTTTTATCCCTTATTAACTTTAGCTAATCATGGTTCATGGTTGGTGGTTTAGGAACTGTTGTGGATACAGAAATTTGCCACCCCACTGAGTTTGACTTCTATCTGTGTAGCCACGCTGGTATTCAGGTGACAATATTGTTTGTCTATATTCCCACCCTATGTTAGTATTATGATTATTATTATTATGATTAGAATATTTTCAATCTGTTGCAATTTATTTTCGTATTGTTAATCACAGGGAACAAGTAGGCCAACACACTACCATGTTTTATTTGACGAGAACAAGTTCACTGCTGATGAATTGCAAGTTCTGACAAACAATTTGTGCTACACGTAAGTAGTCTTTCTTTTGGATGTGTATAATACATGGATTCAATGTGTATGATGAGTCCCCCGTTAATTAAATATCTTCTTGGGCCTCTTTGTATTTCAGGTATGCAAGGTGCACAAGATCAGTGTCAATGGGTAAGTTTTTGTGTCAATGTCATACACACAAATGACTAAATAAAAATAATGAGTATTATTGTTGTTTATTTAACATTGTTTATGGTTACAGTGCCGGCTGCATACTATGCTCATCTGGCTGCGTTTCGGGCACGGTATTATGTAGAAGGTAGACCCTCAGATGGTGATTCAAGCATGGATGGAAGAAGGGGAGGGCAACCAGCGGAGAGGGTGGTGGAAGTGCGTAGACTACCTGACATTAAAGAGAATGTGAAGGAAGTTATGTTCTACTGTTGAGGGGGGGGAAGTGATATTTCTTTTGGTTTATTTATTGCTCCTCCTACTTTTTGAGAGATTGTTAAAGTTTATGGTGGGGTTTTGTTTTTTTTGTTATGGCTTTTGATACCAAGTAGTAGTAGTTGTGGTGGTGGGGGTTGGCGTACATTTTGATGACTGAAAATGAAAGCTGCCTTATGCATGTCTTCTGTCTTTTAGCTGCTTGAATGAAAATCCATTTTGGGTTGAAGCTATTTATCTGATGATATGTTGCCTCTTTTTTTATTTTTATTTATTATTTATCTATAAGGTTCATTCAATTAGTAGTGCCACCTACGGCTACTAGTCAAAATCATTAGCTGTGTCTTCTATTCTTGTGAGTATGTTTTAGGGCACTTACAGGTCAAATTAGCCTTTAGAAATGACGCATTTTATAATAATATACAAGATCGTATAGATTGTACAACCTTTAATTTCTAATCCCACACACAATAACATCGCATAATGTAAAAGAGTCTCTAAATGAAAGGCTATGCAGTTGTATGTATCCACGGTTGCAACATTATGGTTGATGTCTCTCTCTCTCTCTCTCTCTCTCTCTCTCTCTCTCTCCTCTAAGGGCTCATTATTTTTTTAACATGAGATATTGAGGTACATTAATCATATTGATTAATCATAACTTCTTCGCTTTGATTGCGGCATTTTATGAAAATTGTATTAATTGTTGTATTGATTTTGTGAGAAATGTTTATATGCAACTACCAGGGCAGGAACAATTTGCTTTATTATACACACACATGCACACTTAAATTTGTTTGTGAGTATATCTATCTTCATAATTTTTCTTTGATGAATTGAAAGCCAGAAATGATTAAAGACACAGAAAATGTGCACAACACATATATTCGTTGACTACCTTAAAAAAAATCAAAGGAAATCTGAGATGAAAAAAATGTGAAGGTTTTGTGCACCTGCTTTGAAAGCTAACAAGTAGTTGCACAACCAAAAAACAGCAAAATTGCAATTCCTGAACAAGACTGTAGCAGAAATACGAAAATAGATTTAGTTTTCACACTCAAAACTTATTTCAGAAAAGTCGTGCTGTGTATAATACTTACTGTAAAGTAGAGAGAGTCTCAACACAATGTTACAACGTTAAGTAGTATATTCCTATATATCAAATCTATTGTACAACACTGACTGCATCTATTGTACAACTGTCATGATGTGGGCTCCCCAGACTGGAAAAAGAATGGCCGAGTGATACGCGTTCAACAAATAAATATGGAAAAACAAACTATACACATAAAAAAGAATAGTGTATCAAAAACAGGTTTGTCCGGGGATGGTGTGATTACAAAAACAGGTTTGTCCGGATGATTGATGTATACGCCAACAACGCTATAAGTGCAACAATCGGTTTACTATGATGTTTCTGAGGCAGCACATTATTACTTCGCTGTCCGGCATTCACAAATTCGCTTTTACCGTTACTTGTGGTTGCAGAAACGTTTACCGGCGATGAACCTGTAATTCAATCAATCGATAAGACAAGGATGATATCTAAATTTCTTGCTAATAAACTAAAAACCCATTTTTAACCAATGAATAGTATAATCAAATGTCGCAAGTCCAATGATGGTGAATACTTACAGTCATAATTAGCCCATCCAATCCTTTGGGCAGCTAAATCATACACCACTATCTTGTCTTTCAGAACCAGATCTGCATTTACGCATGACGATAAAAGCAAACACAATCACATGTTACAAACTATAAGTACTTTGAACAATAATACAAATATAACAGGTCAGGGAATAAGCAAAATACAGTGTGCCCTTAAAAGCAAATGAAAAAGAAGTTCATCATAGGGAAAATAACACGAAATACATTCCAAGAACCCGTTAAGAGAGTATAATCCTATCAAACACTTTGGTGCTGGGTACAATTTAAAATATATGCAACGATTGTACAACATGGTAACATAGGACCATAGGAATGAATGCATGCAACATGTCCAAATACTAGCGCAAAACTGAAAACAACGAACAACACGGGTGTTAAAACAGACCCACAGACATTATTATAATATGTCCTTTTAAGATAATGGATGTGTTCAACGCCAAATCACGCATACCTCCTAAAATTGTCAACCCTTGCCCCTGGATTTTCTGGAAGCCAATGCACCAAACCGCAGCACCACCCTGCATAAACAACACAAGTGTTTCAGATCACTCTTCTATGGCCGGTGTTATCTTTTTGTCTAAAACTAAGAAAACCGCATTCAATAAGTGCAATAATACCCAACATCAATCCGCACTTAATATGTTGTATCAAAGAACAAATAGATCATGACAGGGTCTTGGTTCTTGGCAAGTTTTGTTATGTGTGTATTTTGTGTGTGTGTGTGAGTGAGGGAGGGGGGGAGATATGTGCTCAAGACAGCAATTTTATATTGGAATACAGGTCTGAAAATAAAAGAACACTTATATGTAGCGGTCAACTTACAATGGAGTTTTGCTGCAAAAGATAGTCCTGAGGATTTATCACCATCGTTGCACCTCCAGCAAAATTTAAACCAACAACTGGAAATATATCTGAAATACTGAAAATTCACAAAATATTTCAGCAACAATGACTCGCAAAACAATGAAGTGTTAATCTTTTCGAGTACAAACATTTGAAAGAATAGCAAATATAAAGATGAACCTTGAGGTGACTATATAACACTGGTTTCCCTTGGAAACAAAGGCGCGCACAGACTGTGACACATATTGTGAAATCTACAAAAAAAAAAGACAGTTGGATGAGTGTATGAGACGACTCCCAAACTAAAGGTCAAGCGTGGTATGATCCAGAAAAATAACTCATTGATGAACTTACAGCGTTCACAAAAGGGTCATAAGCCTCTTCCGCGAGATAAGCTAGAGTAGTTCCAGAATCAATTATTGTGCCACGGCTGCTCGAAGTAGCAAAAACTGATTGATCAATAGGCAATTTCTGCCCATTCACAGTGATGCTCTGCAGATTTAGATTATAGTGTGGCCTGATTGAAAGATTGAAAGAATTTTGTCAAAACACAATTCTGCTGCCAACACAAGTATGAGATATGTCTGAGCCTATCGTCTAAACAAAATATACCTTCACAGAATCACACAAGTTCAAAAAAAAAAAAAAAGAGAGACAAGAAATGGGACTACAGTGGGAAGGAGATGATGCGTACTGTGATGGGACAAGCGGTGAGTAAACTATATTTGGCTCCATAATTACGCCAAGCACTAATATACCACCACCACCATTGTTTCCTTTCAAGCAATGAGAGAATGCATTTGGTGTAACCCCTTGTGAAGCAAGCTGTGAAATAACAGACAATCTTTGCTGTCCAAATCCGAAAATTCCATCAACTGCACGTTCGGACTTGGTCAAATCACCAGTCTGTGATGTGCTACAACTGTTAAAGTTCATTATAAGTCAGCCAACATGAAGTCCTTCGAAAAACATGCATACAAAAATGGTGTACAATTAAGGCTCACCCAAAAAATACAGGAGCCGAAGAATTGGAAGTCAATGAACTTCCGACTATAGTGTCGAAATGCATCAAATCTGACACGTAATAACCTGACGTTCCGCTACCGTCTCCATACTGGAAAGTGTAACTACACTGATTCCCATTAGAACAGCTTGCATCAGCAGATTGAATACCGATAGAACATAATTGATGAGAACATGGAATCAACGAGCTTGTTGATGAGCTTGAGGGATCAAAAAGCTCAAGCTGAATCTGTGAAAAGAACATATGGTTATGCAAATATCATACATACACAGCATTCAAAACAAAGAAACGCTTAACATCATTTCGAAAACCGATAATCAACATTTCTCATTGTGTCCAGTAGCTTACTTTCAGACCACTGGATGTCGGGCAACCGTTGCAGGAATTGCAACCAACCCATAGAACATCACTTCCTGTATCAATCTGTACATAGAATTCCCTTGGAGGAGAGCCTAATTGAACTCTTGTAAAGTATAGCCTACACAAACATAAACCAGAAACATCCAGGTTGGCTTTATAATTGCTTAAAACAAATCCAAACCCCAAACATATTTATAAGATAAAAAAGTTGAATATTTCTATGTCTTCATAGTTATAAGATCAAAAAATGGATACCCACAAGAGAATCCATGCTGAAGAATAACAAATTCATGTCCCAATGGTAATATGTGTGGGTTTTATCCCCCCTTCAAAGCCGTAATTTAACAATAGTAAAGAAATCCAGAAAATATCTAACATCCCACTAAGAACCATCAAAATTGGAAGGAACGATCTTTTCTATAAATTTCCGGTTTTATATTGAAAATCAACAATTATGTTGTGATAAAATTATCAGAAAATTGAGGAGAGAAACGTTTCTGAACATTCTAAAAGGAGAATGAATAAATAGATAAACAAAGATCAATATACCCTACGAGGAAAGGATCAAAAGTGCCCTCAACGGAGAAATCGACGACTCCATTGGGTTGTACATAAGACTGTTGCAAGAGTCGGCCATGTCTAACGCGGTCACGTTCCCTGAGATGACTCAATTCAACTCCATGGCTCGTCGGAAACGCCCTCTCCAGATTCAACGTCAACGCCTTATTCCCCTCCACCACCACTATCAACACCATCATTACCATCATCACTCCCCATCTCCCTGCCGCAGCTACCATTCCCCAAATTTCTTCAACAAAAAAAAAAAAAAAATTCAATTAAACAAGAAAATGAATAGTAGTATAGTATCGAATGGTTGTGATTTGACTTTGTAGGCGGGTGCGGGTGGGGTGGGGGTGGGGGGGTTCTTGAAGAAGAAGATTAAACCAAAGGGTGCAACAGTGAATTTGGAATAATAATAATTAAAGAATAAAGAAGTGTATGTGTCTGAATTTGAGGAGAGGAGTAATCAAGAAAATGGAGAAAAAGAGAATCAACTCAACGGAAAACAAAAAGGTGAATGAACAAGGTTGGGAAGTTTCTTCTGTTAAAATCTTCGCCGCGTCGGCGTCGGTCACATATTTATCTATGCAATGGCCTTTTACTTTTACGTTTGTTTAATTAAAGACAGAGTGGGGGGGGGGGGGAGGAGAAAGAGAGAGAGAGAAAAAGAAACCGCGCAAAGCATTAGCCCATACGACAACATCCACTTTCCTTTTTTTTTTTTTTTTTTTTTTTTTTTTGGAACGAAAGGAGGGGCGGGATCGAACCCGGGCCTCTCACTAGAGCGCCAGTGAGTAGCCTTCAGTGACATCATCGCTGGGTGTATGATGAGCATGCTCATCATCCACTTTCCTTAAATTTCTTTCCTCTGTTATTAGATACTCCCTCTGTCTCACTTTGTTTGGGACTTATTCCTTTTTGGGATGTCCCAAAATTAGTCCCACTTCTAATGTTTAGAATTAAATTTGTCTCTTAAATGTCTAAAATGACCTCATATAACAATTTATTGAAAAATGTAGAAGAACACAAAAGGATGTAATTGTAATTGAGCTATGTTTTTAATGAGTAGACAAGACATTAAATGATGTCTCCTTATTTTTTATGAGTTCCCAAAAGTCCCAAACAAAGTGAGACGGAGGGAGTATATTGTAGCAGTTGTATTTATTTCGTATCTTATCTAATATCTTATATCTTATATCTTATACCTTATGGACATAATTGAGTAATAAAAAATAGTACTACCTAATAAAAAAATATATTGTAGCAGTTATCCTAACATTTTTATTTTCATATTTTAATATAGTAATTAATACTATTTTTCCTGTTTTATTCATTTTAATGCATAACTTTTCATACAACATTCAATAAATCTGTCTAAGGGCATTTTAGTCCAAAATTATCAAAGTTGGATCATCTATTGAGTTTCTTAATCTGTATGATAAAGCTATGATGACATATAATATGGGACGGAGGTTGTATAAATATCCTAGGGATAGTCATGAATATGGTGTGTGAATTCGATACCACGTGTCGTCTTTACCTGAGTAAAAAAAATATTACATGAGCCTTTGCAAACTAGATCATTGAAGTACATGCTGTATTAACCCTTGATTTACATCATCAACCTGCTTGGATCTTTAATACTACTCCCTCCGTCGCATTTTGTTTGGGACATTTGACTTTTCAACCGCTTACGAAACGTCTAATTAATCCTTCAAATTTCATCAAATGATCTAATACTTTTACATTTATGTACTTTAAATTTTACTTTATCATAACTCTAATAATATTACATCAATTAACGAAATTTCAAGGATTAATTAGATTTTTCGTAAGCGGCTGAAATAGTGAAATGTCCCAAACAAAATGTGACGGAGGAAGTATTGTTTTGAAGGATAAGAAATATTCTTAATTACAAAATTATGCATTTGACTTATATACGTAAGAGGTTGCCTCAAGTCTATTATGAAACGTTGGACATTCTTTTGTTTCTTCTTAAACTACATAGCATATTTAAGATACGTGTATCCAAAAGTCATGCATGATGTAGATGTATCCAACAATAATAATATTAACAACCACGTCACATTTGGTTATGACATATATAAGAGCTAGTGCAATAATAGTCTAAATTAAGGTAAATATATAAAGAAAAATATTAACAAATATTCTGCTCAAATATATGGAAAAAAAAAACTCAAATAGAAAAAGAAAAACTAGAACCTCTAGAATTTCAAAGTGAGTAATGATACGGGCAAAAACGGTGATCTGCACCGTTGATTATAATGAATCTAAATTGATAATAATGTAATCTATCATAATCAACGGTACAGATCATCGTTGTGTCACTTGTTGTGACACAACCGTTGTGCCCGTATTATTAGCCTTTCAAAGTTTCTTTGATTTTAAAGTCCTAGAAAGCAAATGCTAAATGTATAAAAAAAAAATTAAAAAAGGCTAAAGATATTTGGAGGTGTGAAAATATTAATTATAAAAAAATAATGGGTCCAATATTTCCAAAAATAAATTGAATAAACTAATTTGAATGAAACCGTTAATTTAAAATATGTTGTTGTATCAAATTTGTTATGACGAATTATTTTTGGATTCTTGTTTTTCGATTGTGTCGATGGAGCTTGAAAAGTAAAATGACTGTTACTGTTTGGATAAGTTTAATGTTGACACGTGTCACTTGTTTAGAGTGTACAAGTGTGTAGTGTGTTGTGTAAACTAGAACCTTTGGATTATATTGTGTCTTGAGACTTGTGTAGTTTGTTACAACAATATCTAGCATATATGCTAGGATATCTTGTAGTATTGTAATTCAAGAAAAAACACTAATGAAAAATCTATCTTCCTATCTAGTTCTTTCCTTTTAAGTTGGTAGCAGAGCTGGAAAAATGGCGACACCGCCACCGTCCGCCGGCGAACAAGGAAGTACATAGAGTGATGGTATTTCTTCCCAGATTCCGGTGAGCTCATCTTCACAGATTCCAGTGAACTCAACCCAAATTGGTGTCAGTCAAAATCCAATAATACCTTCTGTTGGAGCTGGCATAATCTCATCTTCTTCGATCGGATTCATGCACAGTGCCTCTCCTTCAAGTGGATTCATGCACAGTACTTTTCCATATGGATTTATGACAAATCTCAGCTCACCATTGCTGATCCAAAGGTCTCCGTTCTCATCCATGAATCTTACATCAGCTTCACCGCCAGTTCATACTCTTGAAGGTAATCTGAATCAAGCATGTTCTGTCAAATTAGATAGGAATAACTATCTGCTGTGGAAATTTAGTGTTCTTCCAGTTGTGAGGGGTCATAAACTTGAACCCTTTTTGTTTGAAACTCTTTCATGTCCACCACAGTATTTGGGTGTTCCCAATTTGACCTCATCTGTGTTTACTTCTATAAATCCTGCATATGATGAATGGATGGCCAATGATTCCTTGTTGACTGGTTGGCTCTTGGCGTCCATGACTGAACAAGCCCTTGTTGAAGTGGTATGATGTACTACCTCTCATGAGATCTGGACAACGTTGGAGCTGTTGTTCAATAATCAATGTGAAGCTCAAATGTTGGAGTATAAGGATGCTTTAACTAAAGCTGAAAAAGGGTCAAAAACTATGGCAGATTATTTGGCACAGATGAAGACGTATTCAGATAAGTTAAGTGCTGCTGGATATCCTATTACTCGATCTGAACTAATTATTGCCACTTTGGGAGGATTAGGCAAGGAATATGAGTCAGTTATTGTTAATCTTACATCAAGGATGGGGGCTCTATCTTGGCCAGAGGTGCAGGCTCAGTTGATTACACATGAGAGGCTCATAGCAAGGTTTAATCCCACTTTGCTAACCTTGATGCATGTCTCAAGCATCCGCCAATCTTCTTTGTGAGAACCGGTCATAATTATCAGGGCGAGGTAGAGGAAATTATAACAATCAAGGATGAATGCAGGCGGGGGTGTTCAAAATTCAAGAGGTGGAAGGTCTAGAGGAAGAGGTAGAGCTGGATATAACAACAACACCTCTAGAGCTACATGTCAGTTGTGTAATAAGACTGGACATACAGTGGTGGAATGCTGGTATAGGTTTGATCAGAACTTCAACAACCCTACAACATCTAATCAAGGAAGTCAGAATGCCCATGCCGCCTATCTTGTTGGTCCTGAGTCTATTGCTGATCCTAATTGGTATGCTGATTCTGGGGCCACTAATCATGTCACTGCAGATCTTGGCAAACTTCAGTTGAGTACAGAGTACAATGGATCAGACACTTTGGGAGTAGGTAATGGCTCCAAACTTACTATTAATCATCTTGGTTCCACTAATTTTCCCACTCCTGTTTCTGATCTTAAACTGAGAAATATCCTTCATGTTCCTGATATTACTAAGAGTCTTGTTAGCATATCTAAGTTGACCTCTGATAATCATGTTAGTGTTGAATTTGACAATGTTGGTTGTTATGTGAAGGACAAAATCACAGGCATAATTATTCTCAGAGGTAGAGTGCACCATGGTCTTTATCAGCTTTTCCCATATTCAAGCCAGAGCTCCCTTCAATCCAGTCACCACTCTTCCAAGTCAGGCCCTCAGCATCCAAATTCCAGAATTAGTCAAAAAGTCTGTTCTAGAGTTTATGTTAGTGAAGTCAGTAGCCCTAAAAGTGATGTCCTGTGGCATAGGAGATTAGGACATCCATCTTTTAAAGTCTTAAGTACTGTTATGAAGTATTGTAATGTTCAGTTAAGTAATGAAATTTCTGTGATGCTTGTGTTTATGGGAAACATCATGCTTTACCTTTCTCTAAATCTGATACTGCTGTCCTTAAACCCTTTGAGCTAATACACCCTGATTTGTGGGGGCCTTCCCAGTTCTGTTTCTGGATATACTTACTATATACATTTCATAGATGATTGCACGGATATATACTTGGATTTATCCTTTAAAGAACAAATCTGATGCTCTTAATGCTTTCTTTCACTTTCAGAAACTTGTTGAAACTCAATTTGATACTAAAATAAAAATGGTCCAATCTGATTGGGGTGGTGAGTATAGAGTGTTTGAAACTGTTCTTAAAAATGATGGTGTTATGTTCAGGCATCCTTGTCCACACACTCATGAACAAAATGGAAAAGCTGAGAGAAAACATAGGCACATCACTGAATTAGGTCTGACTCTATTAGCTCAAGGCAAAATGCCTCTTCATCTTTGGTGGGAGAGTTTTCAGCATGCTGTTTATCTTATTAATATGTTACCTACACCTGTTCTTAGTGATCAGTCTCCTTATGAAAAGTTGTTTCACAGATCACCTAATTACTCAAATTTGAGAGTTTTTGGATGTGCCTATTTTCCTTTTTGAGGCCTTATAACAAGCATAAGTTTGATTTCCATACCAAAAAGTGTGTTTTCATTGGTTTTAGTCCTGATCATAAGGGGTTTAGATGTCTAGATCCTAGTGGCCGAGTCTATATATCCAGGCATGTTATTTTCAATGAAGCTGAATTTCCTTATTGCCTTGGTTTCCCTAAATACACAGGTCTAGACACTTCATCTCTCTCCTCCAACACTGAGGTCTCATACTTTCTTCCTATGGATTTCACACCTACTGCTCATCCTGGCCCTATTCTCCAGCCAGATGTAGCACCTCATGTATCTACATCTCTTTGTGATCCTGCATCCACTCCTCCTTCTTCTAATATTCCCAGTCCTCATACTCCTTCTCCTAGTATTCATAACCCTGGTCCTATGCATGACCAGTCTCATCATCCTTCTCCTTATCCTAACTCTGATTCTGCCTTTGATATTCCCAGTCCTGAGGCATCCCCAGTTATTCCTAGTCCCTCACCACCTGTGGTTTTAGGCCATCCTATGCAAACTAGATCCAAGAGTGGAATCTTTAAACCTAAAACCTACTCTTATCTAGCTCAGTCATCTTCCTCTACTCCACCAGAACCTACCACCGTGTCTGATGCATTGTCTCAACCTCAATGGTTGGCTGCCATGAAGTCTGAGTTTGATGCTCTACAAAGAAATGGAACCTGGGACTTGGTTCCCCCTCATTCCAATCAGAAATTGATTGGTAACAGATGGATCTTCAAGTTGAAGTTGAATCCCAATGGCACCGTAAATAAACATAAAGCCAGATTGATTGCTCAAGGTTTCAAACAGTCCTATGGGGTGGACTTTCATGAGACTTTTAGTCCTGTTATCAAACCAGCAACCATCAGAATTGTGTTTACAATTGCAGTCAGTCAGAACTGGGACATACAACAGGTTGATGTGAACAATGCCTTCCTCAATGTAAAGCTACAAGAGGATATTTTTATGCCACAACCTGCTGGTTTTGTTGATCATGGCAAACCTTCTTATGTGTGCCATTTAAAGAAGGCCCTGTATGGCTTGAAACAGACCCCTAGAGCTTGGTTTTCCATACTTAAACAACACTTGCTGAGCATGAGTTTTAAGCAGTCCACTTCAGACTCCTCCCTGTTTATTTTTAAAGATTCAGTTGTGACTATGTATGTGTTGATCTATGTGGATGATATTTTAGTAACAGGTAATTCTCAGGCTGCTATACAAGTGCTTATCAGCAAACTCAATCAGAAATTTGCCCTTAAGTCGTTGGGATCAATCAATCATTTTCTTGGTGTGGAGGCATACAGGGATACATCTGGTTTGTATCTAACACAGGCACATTATGTAACACAGTTGCTGCATAGGCTTGGTATGAAGAATTTGAAGCCATGTTCTACCCCCACGGTGTCACACAAGCCTCTAAGTCCAGATTCTGGTCCTTTTATGAAGAACCCTACATTATATAGGAGTGCTATTGGTGCTCTTCAGTATTTAACTCTGACCAGGCCAGATATTGCATACAGTGTTAACACTCTAAGTCAGTTTATGGCTCAACCTACTGACTTGCATTGGCAGGCAGTAAAGAGGCTATTGAGATATGTTAAAGGAACATCACAGCTTGGTTTGCACTTCAAGGCATCCTCTGATCTTGCTGTGCAAGCATATTCAGATGCAGATTGGGCTACTTCACCCTATGACTGAAAGTCTGTGAGTGGATATTGTGTATTTCTGGGCAACTCTTTGGTTTCTTGGAGTTCCAAGAAGCAACAGGTAGTGGCAAGGTCATCAACATAGGCAAAATATAGATCCTTAGCAGTTGCAGCTGCAGAAATCCTATGGATACAATTTGTTCTATCAGAGTGACAGGTTCCAGTGAAATTGATGCCTGTGTTGTGGTGTGATAATACAAGGGCAACCTTCTTGGCTCATAATCATGTATTTCACTCACGTACTAAACACATTGAAGTTGATGTCCACTTTGTCAGACATCAAGTTCTTGGCAAGAAGCTTATGGTTAGATATGTTACATCAGAATCACAACTTGCTGATAATTTGACAAAACCCCGGGACTCGGTTATTTCAGTTGGCTCGTAGCAAACTCAACGTGGTGGATACAACGTTTCGTTTGAGGGGGGATGAAAAGTAAAATGACTGTTACTGTTTGGATAAGTTTAATGTTGACACGTGTAACTTGTTTAGAGTGTACAAGTGTGTAGTGTGTTGGGTCAACTAGAACATTTGGATTATATTGTGTCTTGAGACTTATGTAGTTTGTTACAACAATATCTAGCATATATGCTAGGATATCTTGCAGTATTGTAATTCAAGAAAAAACACTAATGAAAAATCTATCTTCCTATCTAGTTCTTTACTTTTAAGTGAGCTTAAATTTAAGCACAACTGTTTCTTGTTCTCTACCGCTTGTTTCTCTGACTGACTTTTGTATTACTATTATTCTTATTTTTAATAATAAGTCTACAATATGAACATAATAATAAAAATACAATATATCTTACCTAAAACACAAAACACTCTTACACTATTTCTTATTGTGTAGAACTCAGTGGCGGAGCCAGAAAATATTTTAACGGGGTCTGTAATTATTTTTTAGTTTTTTTAACGGGGTCTAAAATATTTTTCTATAGGTAAAACGTAGAGTTTTCTTATTTTTAACGGTGTCTGCAGACCCTAATTACTATCACTTGCATCCGCCCCTGGTAGGACCCGTTGATAAATATCAGTTCATCTTAATTAATTGTGTAATATGTGTGTTGTGGAAATAATATATTTTCTTGTTGATAAATATTATAATAAACTTATTTTATTTGATGGAAGTGGAATCATTCAAACACACTTTCAAATTTCTTTTTAACGTGTGCAGGTGTTTACTGTTTAATACTGTGCCCTAAACTCAAAAGGATCCAAACGGAAAACAATGTGTAAAATAAAACCAAAGGAAGAAGAAGAGAGAAAAAAACCGGGCTACCGTAGAACACGATTTATTCAACAAACAATCAAAAATAATAAGAGGAAAAGCCGTTGCATCAATAATCTTTACTACTAAACAATAAGGTATTAATTGGCATAGTGGTTTACACTAGTTAATAACCCGGCATAGATCATGGTTCGAATCATGTAAAAATGGTGTGTGTGTTTGAATATTTTGTTTCCGAAAATAAAATAAAAATTTACTATTATATTGGATTCATTTTCTGTAAGCTAGTGGACTGCTTATACGTAGCAGTTAAAGCTACATTTGAAACCTCCAAAAAAGAAAGAAAAAAAAAAAAACTACATTTGATTTAATTATGGACTTTTTCCTTCGATTAGTAGATTTATTTGGATGGTTTTTAGTGTTGGTATCAATCTAGTTTAATTAAGGTGTAGGAATGGAAGATTATACCCCTACTCCCCGCATTGTATTGTACGAATTTTTTCAAAATGCTGTTTAAGGAAAAATTTTAATAGTATTTTCTTGAAAGTTGATATTGTCCACCAATTTGTATCAACTTTTTACTCATTCAAAGTGGAAATTCTAAAATAGTCTCTCCATCCGTTTGGAGTTAAGATATGGTTTAATATGAAGCACGCAATTTAAATCTGTATTGTAAATGTGTAGTTTAGATTAAATCAAACATTAACTCCATACGGATGAAGTCACCACACAAAAACTTCCCATTCAAAGGCACTCTTTGCCAAGTCACCATCACATTTTATCTATTTGAAGTAACAATTATTTTATGCATACAAATCACCATTAAGTCCTGGTCAGGATGCAAAATTCTTAAGACGTGAGAATGTAATATATCATATCGGAAAGTGGGACAAATATTACCATGATAAACTTGTAACTCGGGTTTGTTATTTTAGGTCAAGAGATGATGATGAAGCTAAGTAATTATTGAATTCAATATGATTCAAATAACACCACTAAGTCTAATTTTTGGGAGGCGTTACACGAACTACACATATTAATTTTATGGAAAATTAGGGATAAGGACACAATCTTGAATATTTTTAAGTAACATAACAACTACATATTTTTATAGGAGAAGACAACATTGCGTAATTTTTATAGCGAGAAGAATGACAGTGAATCCCGAAAATCGGTGAATCTCCCTAAGGTGAATCCCGAAATCGTTGAATTTCGATGGTGAATCCCTAAAATCGGTGAATTTCAACAATGAATTTTGAAAATTAGTGAATTTAACGATTGAATTTAAACATAAATTTAAATAAAATGAATTTAATAATGGATAAATAGTTTTGTCGCTTTATCAAAAAGTTTAAAAATCGTCCTTCTACTCAATTGATGAAATATTTCTGTCCTTCTCCCTCATTCCCCCTTAATTTTATTAGAGAAATGATATGACCATAAGATTTGAGTTATAATTTACAACACAACATACATGTTGTATGGCTTATTCAATAAGTTTCACCATTATTAGTAACGTAAAATATGTTATGAAATATGTTGTGAACGTACAAATTACTCAAACTTTATATCACATTCAATAAATATACTTGCATCTATCGGATTCACACCTAAAAACTTCTAACAACAACAACAACAATAACGAAATGTCTCAACATTTTTGTTAAAAATCCTTGTACTAACACTTCAAAATATGAAATATATATAAATAAATATTCAATTTTTTTAGAATCAATAAAAACCGTGTGCGGCCAATACTCTGATCAGATCAGTAAAATAAAGAATCAACAAATTATATGTTACAACAGATTGCCTTCATAATAAATATCCTTTTATTCTTTAAAAATTAATCCAATTCAGGATGCTTATTAAATCACCACGACATTTAGAAATTTCACCAAATAAGAGCTAGTAGTATAATTAAGTACACCATGGAAAATTAGAAAATTTAACACTGGATTTAAAACATAATTATTAAAGAAATAAAGACATAAGCAATGTTGACCATTCTCCAACTACAAGTACTTTGCAATCATCTTGCTTTAGGATTGTGGTCTCTTCCTTAACTTAACTTGGTAGTCCTATATATTAATTTATACATTTTTTGAAGGGTGTATTAATTAATTAAATAATTTTTTTCATATCTTTTTCATGTATTCCTTTTTGACATGCTAAAAAGCAACAAAATTAAGCTTCTTTACATCCCACTTTTGAGTTGAGCCACAAATTTTTTTATTTTTTGTTCCTTGAAACATATTACTAGCCTGATTTTGGTACTCTCACTAAACTTTAATTTTTTATTTTTTATTTTTTTTATCTTATAATCTGAGTGCTCAATTATTTGGTACTTCATTTATAAGGTTTCATCTTCTTTTATAAAGAGGAAAGCAAAAAAAAATAAGCCCACTCACATTTCTCCTTTTTTTTTTCCTCCTCTTTTTTAATCATAAGATTTTTTTTTTAATTTTTAAAAACGAACTTTATTAAATCAACTCAAAGCCAAAGATACAAGTCTGATGCAATGTGCATCAACAAAGAAGAAACAAAAACTAATTACTTGCTTCATGCTATTTTAAGATTCCTGACCCTATTTACAATCGCGGAAACCAAAATATGCAATGATGGACGAGTTGCACCAGAATCATAATGGGTTTTGTTGCGCCAATGCCATACCTGTGAGACTGTCTCTCAAAAAGAGTAAGACCAATCTGATGCTGCATTTGCCTCATGTATGTTGGCCTTGATCCATTCTCCTATAGTAGGATATTGGAAGAACTCACTCCATTTTTGGGAGGGGAGTAGGTGTTTCCAGAGGCTCGTAGACCAAGTACAGTCACGTAAAGCATGGATGGAAGACTCCTCATGCTGCTCACACAGATGGTACAAAGAGATGTTCGACTGATGTTCCTCTTGCATAGAAAGGCCATGGTTGGTAGTTTATCAAGCCTGGCCTGCCAGAGGAGAAAATTCAGCTGCATTGGCCCCTTCAATCTCCAGATTGACTGCCAAGTTTGATCTTCTTCAACACGCAGGTTTCTCCCAAGAAATTTATAGCCTTCAGCAACTGTGTATCTTTTATTTGCTGTGCTTTCCCAAGTAATTGTCTCCTGTTGTGCGTCCAAACCATTTTGGAGAGTCCTAGCAGCCAAGCAAATACTCTTCCAAGCATGGGAGCTTGTAGGTTTAGGTTGCTCAAAAGGGCTTCCATATTTCATAATTAGAAGCTTTACCCAGAGTACCTGATGATTGGTGAGTAGCTCCCACATAAGCTTTCCAAGGAGTGCCACATTCATCTTCAAATGATCCTTAAAACCTAAACCCCCTTGTTGTTTATCAAGACAGAGTAGGTCCCGGGAAATAGCATGTAGTTTTCTTTCATTATCTTTCTCCCCCCCAGATAAATTTCCTACAGATCTTGTTAATCTCATGAAGGATCCCAGCAGGTAGTGTGACTGTCTGCATTGCATAGTAAGAGAGAGTGGATAAGGAGCTCTAGATGAGGATCATTCTCCCTGCCCTAGAGAGGCTTTTCATCTTCCAATTGCTCATCTTTTTTCTCATTTTGTCGGCAATGTAGGCATACGTTGCTCTTGTCACTCTGGAGTGAATTAGGGGTACACCAAGGTAGGTACCAAAATCAGCTGTGAATTGCATCCCTAATCTTTGTCCAATCAGCACTCTCAACTGACCAGATATGTTCTTAGAGACAGTAAACCTTGACTTATGTGCACTTATGTTTTGCCCTGAAATACTACAGAACTTTGAGAGCATAGAATCCATAACATCTGCTTGTCTAATGCTGGCCTCCTCAAACAGGATCAGATCATCATCAAAGAAGATATGGGAGAGATGAGGTCTATGTCTGCTTATCTTTACTTGTTTCCAGGTTCAATCCACACCAGCTTGCTGTATAGAATAACTAAGAACCTCCATACATAAGACAAAAAGGTAAGAGGCCAAAGGATCTCCCTACCTCAGACCTCTTTTAGGTTGGAAGGTGTCTGTTTTATTTCCATTCCACAAAATAGCCAATTTAGAGGTTCTCAAACCAAACATGATAAGTTGGACAATTGAATTATTGAGTCCTATGTGGATCAGAATCCTCTCAAGGAAGTTCCAATCAACCTTATCGTATGCTTTCTCAAGGTCAATCTTCAACATCATGTCTCATTTTTTTACCTTTCTTCTGCTTGAAGAAATGAACAACTTCTTGAGCCACCAAAATGTTGCCAGTGCTTCCTCTACCAGGAATGAAATCCGATTGAGTGTGACTAACTAGGTTTCCAATCACAGATTGCAGCCTATTAGCAATAACCTTGGAAATCATTTTAACACAGACATTTGTTAAGGCAATAGGTCTGAATTGAGTAACTGTTTCTGGGGGGGCTCACCTTAAGAATCAGAGACAAGACAATGTGATTCAATCTCTCATCAAACTCACATGTTTCAAAGGCCTTCAACACAAACTTTAAGACAGTAGGACTAACACTATCCCAACACTTTTTATAGAAGCAAGTTGGCAGTTCATCAGGTCCTGGAGCCTTATAGCTTCCTATTTGAAACATTGCATCTTCAATTTCCTTTTCTGATACCGGTCTATTCAGAAATTGCAAATCAGAGGGAGTCAGAGGTGGCAGATGTATGGCATCATCATCAAGAACTATTGGATCATTTCCCTCATAGAGCTGTTTATAGAAATTCACAATCATATCTTCCATAATCTTATTGTCAGTGGTCAAATCCTCTTGAGCTGTCTTCAAACAAGCTATCTTCCTCTTTTGTTGCCTTCTAATGGAGGTGAGGTGATAGAAGTTGGTATTTCTCTCACCCTCAACCAGCCATTGAAGTTGGGATCTCTAATGCCAGAAGATTTCTTCTTGGTCAAGGATGTCATCCAGCTCCATATTAATCTGTCTATGTAGGTTGGTGAGGAAGTTCGAAGGGGATAGTTCTAGGCTTCTCTCCACACCTTCAAGTCTCCTCAGACATTGTTATTTCTTATGGAATATGTTACCAAAAACTGTGTAATTCCAGGTTTTGGCCTCCTTTGAGAAGTCTCGAATAGTATCAAAGAGGCTTTCCCCATCAGTCCATGCTTGTTGTACAAAATCATCAAACTGGACATGTTCCAACCATGCCCTTTCGAAGAAAAAAGCATTAGGATCTTTAACTTTAGGAATCTGCATATCTGTTTCCAAGAAAATCGGATTATGGTCAGAGTGGACCCTTGGGAGATGAGTGACCACTACCTTTGTAAAATTTTCAATCCACAAAGTATTACACCAGGTTTGGTCCAATCTTTGATGGATCTTACTGCCACCATGTACTCATCCTACCCAAGTGAATCGAGCACCATGAAATTGTTGAAAAGGTGTCCTAAACCCAATCGGGTTGGACCGGATCCGACCGGGTCGGGTCGTTTACAGTCTATTCTAGTTTGTGTAATAACTTTATTATGATTAATAAAAGCACTTTTGTTATTATATATTGTTTATCTTCATGTTATTAGTTGTATACATAGAGTAACGTCCCTAGTGTCAAACTGTGATAGAGAAACCATGATAGTGATTATGGTTGATGAGATCTTTAATCGCTTTAATGAGTTTGATACTTAAATGTCTCTAGTCGTATGTACTGTCAAGTAGGACATTGATAGTATGATTGGAGTAGCACGTATTGGATGTATTGTTGGAATAGTGTCCTAAACCCAATCGGGTTGGACCGGATCCGACCGGGTCGGATCATTTCTACTATTTCTTTATGTTTATACATATATTAAATGGCTTTTATGTTGTCATATATACATTTTTTAAAGAACCAATTATGAATTGTTATATGATAACGTCCTTAGTATTAAATCGTGATAGAGAAACCATGATAGGCGATTATGGTTGATGAGATCTCTAATCACTTTAATAAGTTTGATACTTAAATGTCTCTAGGCTGATGTACTATTAAATAGGGCATTGATAGTATAAACAGACTAGCACGTATTAGATGTCTTCTGTCTTTAAGGGCAGGGATAGATCTCGTCTATCGAAGTGTAGGGACACTTGGGTATGCGTGGGCGTGTATTAGAGAATGCGTCGTTAGGTCGACCCACTTACACGGATAAGTGTCACACTATGTGACGGTTGTGTAATTATCCTTAGGACCGAGTCTTCATGGCATCACGGTGTGGATTGTCATGCTTTGACACTATTGATGTTTCCACAGCCACGGGCGATCATGCGGTAGTGATTGGGTGTGATATTGAAGCATCACGGAGTATACATGATTGGTCGTCCGGGAATCGCGTATCCTATGATTGGGATCGAATATCCGAAATGGCCTTCTTATAAGGAATGTCTTACTCTCGTGAATCTTTGCAAAGTGGGAGTAAATGAGTTACTTCGAGAGAGCTTGATATCCAGTTTATAAGATACGGTCGTTAATGTTTGACACTCAACGTACGACCGTAGGGATATTATTACAGCGATAGGATTGTAAGTTACACGGTAACTGTTTCACATGAAAGGTAGTAGTCATTGCATTTGACTCTTCCGATGATTGGGGTCACGGTGTGTTGCTGACGCTATCCCGTGATCGTTAGGCATGAAGGGCATTTTAAGTAATTTGCACTTTGTGTCTACGGCCAACATATTCGAAAGCCTATCGGGTCACACACATAAGAACATCTAGCCGGATTAAAATGTGGTTATAGATGATAACCAAATAAGGAAAGTTTATCTCGAGACTATAAGGGTTATAGTGGTAAATTAATATGGTGGTATTTATTTATTATGAATAAATATAATACAAGATATTAATTATGATGATTAATTAAATATGTATATTGATACATATGATTTTCGAAAATATGTATATATGATATACATGTATTTTGCAAATTAATTAATCATAGTATTATAATAATTAAAGAATTTTTCATAAGTTAATTAAAGGGAAAAGTGGCGCCATTCATAGTGTGTACATGACACACTTGGATTGTGCAATTTAATTAATAAACTTACCATAATATTAATATGTGATATTAATTGATTTTGAGAAAATAGATTTATGGTAATAAGATAATTTGTATTCAATGTAAGATATTGGAAAATCAGATTATGGAAAGAGAGATCAATCACATTAATTATTCTTCCTTATTTTTATTGGAAAAATGTTTTCTTCTCCTCCTCTCCAAGCAAGCCATGGGCGCCCCTTACACTATATATATGAGGGGTTGCCAAGCTCTTTAGTACACCATTCTTCACAAGAGCAATTGTTCTTGTGAACAATTGCAAGAGCTCATAGTTCTTGTGTAAAATAGAGAGCATCTTTTGGAGAGTTGGAGAGAGGGGAAAAAGGCCGGTCTAGCAACCGGAGTTTTCCAGTAGCAATCCATGATGGGATTCCGGCGGGCTGTTCGTGTGGACTAGCGGTAGAGGCCGAACACTTGGACGGCTCTATGCAGAACTACTCTCCTTAGACGGTCAAAGCGTCGATCTTTTGGATCAACCAAGGTAACCACCGTCTACTATCTATTTGTTTATTGCTTAAACGAAGTCGATCTTGGGTAAAAGGAAATCAAATTTTTAAATTCCGCTGCGTTCCCGCGTAGATTTCCTAACATGTATCCTATCTTGTAGAAGATAGGGATAGATCTCATCTATCGAAGTGTAGAGACACTTGGACTGTACGTGGACGTGCATTAGAGAATGCGTACGTTAGACTGACCCATTTAGATTAAGTGTCACACTATGTGGCGGCTGTGTAATTATCCTTAAGACCGGAGTCTTTATGGCATCACGGTGTGGATTGTCATGCTTTGACACTATTGAGATTTCCCCTAGCCACGGGGCGATCATGCGGTAGTGATTGGGTGTGATATTGAAGCATGCGGAGTATACATGTTTGGTCGTCCGGGAATCACGTATCCTATGATTGGGATTGAATATCTGAAATGTCCTTCTTATAAGGAATGTCTAGCTCTCGAGAATCTTTGCAAAGTGGGAGTAAATGTGTTTTTCCGAGAGAGCATGATATCCAGATTATAAGATACGATCGTTAATGTACTGACACTCGAGATACGATCGTATGGATTTTATTACAACGATAGGATTGTAATTTACACGGTAATTGTTTCACATTAAAGGTAGTAGTCATTGCATTTGACTCTTCCGATGATTGGGGGTCACGGTGTGTTGCTAGACGCTATCCCGTGATCGTTAGGCATGAAGGGCATTTTCGTAATTTACACTTTGTGTCTATGACCAACATATTCGGAAGCCTATCGGGTCACACACATATGAACATTGATTCGGATTAAAATGCGGTTATAGTTGATAACCAAATAAGGAAAGTTTATCTCAAGACTATAAATGTTATAGTGGTAAATTAATATGGTAGTATTTATTTATTATGAATAAATAAAATACAAGATATTAATTATACATAAATTATGTTAATTAAAGAATATTCCGGATGTCAATATTTGGCAATCTGGGGCGCCACTTCTAAGGGTATAAGATACACTTGGATTGTGCACTTTAATTAATAAGATTACCATAATATTAATATTGGTTATTAATTGATTTTGGAAAAAAACAGATTTATGGTAATAAGATAAATATATTCAATATAAGATATTGGCAATTTTTAGTTTTTATTTAATATAAAATATTATAATAAAAGAGATAAATCAATCTAAGTGATTTTCCTTATTTTATTGAGAAAATGTTTTTCTCTTTCATCTATCTTCTAGGATGCTTCTCCTAATCAGATTAGGGAGACATGGGGCGCCTCTCACCCTATATAAAAATGAGGTTGGCTAGCTCTTTTGTACATCACAATTTCAAAAACTAATAGTTCTTGAGTAAAATAGAGAGCTTCCAATAGAGAGTTAGAGAGAGAGAAAAAGGCCGGTCTAGCAGCCGGATTTTTCTGATAGCAATCCAAGGAGGATTCCGGCGAGGAGTTCGTGTGGATTATCGATAGAGGCCGGACGCGTGGACGGATTGCGCACGACACTACTCTCCATTGACGGTTAAAGATTCGATCTTGTAGATCATCCAATGTATTTACCGTCAAACTACTTAACGTGTTTATTGTGTTAAACGAAGACGATCTTGGAAAAGGAAATCAAAATTTTAAATTCTGCTGCATTAAACTAGTGATTTCCTAACAGAAATGGCACTTCCAGAAGATCACATTGTTGAGTCATCAACCACAACTTATCTCTGTTGATGCCTCCTACACTTCTGCCCCATGTTTATCCATTTGGAACACCACTTGATTGAAGTTTCCAATGATACACCATGGCAAGTCAATAATTCCACTAAACCTTTGCAAAAAATCCCATAGATCACTTCTGGCACTGGCAATAGGGGAGGCATAGACCAGAGTAAAGAGCTAGTCAATTCAATCCCCATTCATAACTGCCATAGTCAGGCACTGGTTGGTACAATTGATGTAGTTGATGGAGACACAACTCTCATCCCAAAAACACCAGATACCCCTTGCATATCCTCGGGCCTCCACCACAAAAAATATGGTAAAATAGGTGGCATTGAGAATCTGTGTAGCTCCATCACTAGAGCTCCTGGTTTCCATTAAACAGAGAAACTCTGGTTTATTTTGCCTCAAGATAGACTTGAGATGTCTCAGAAACTCACAAGAGGAAGCCCATCTACAATTTCATACTAAAGTCTTCATTGGGAAGATAATAGAGTTGTTGTTTCCTGGGATTTACCTCTGCCAAAGAGGGTTTTGCAAAGAAGATTCAAAATCCATAGTCTGTGCTTGGCCCTGTTGGTTCCTGTCTGGTGGCTGTGTTTTCACATGCTCCCCCCATTTTTTGGCACCCCCAAGGTTTTCCCTCTGTAGTATCTTAACTGTACTTCTATTTTCTGCTCCTGAACTATTGTCCCTGGGAGAATCATTGGAAAGATCATTCAGAGCTGTTCTGGATACAACTCTGATTTTGGATGAAGGGGCTTGTTTCTGTTGGTTCCCCTGGTTAGATGTCGTTCTTTCTTGGTCTTTCCTTTTTCCTATTTTAGATCTACTATGATTTGCCCCTGTCCCAGCCCTTGTAGACTTGGAGTTTGCTTTACTTCCACTTGATCCCTCATTAGCATTCATTTTTCTGGTTGTCTGATGTTGGGTCTGTTGTTTGCTCATTTCAACTGTTCTAACCTGTCCCACAAGGGGATCCACCTGCTGTGCTTTTGTCTCTAAGGCCTCTTACCATTTCTGGTACATCCTGCATCTCCTCCTCCTCATCAACCTCAACTAGGACATCAATTCTGGATCCTGAATCTTTTACAGGGCTTTTGGGTTCCACATTATCCCCCATCTTGGTTCATTCTCAGAGGGCAGTTGTTGCTTCTGTTTATTGGTTGGCCATTTCCTTCGTCGTGATGCAATCATCCAGGGACCATAAGGATTCTCTGGTGTTGGAACCTTAGCGGGGGGTGGAGGTGCAATCTTAGTAGGTTCTGGTTGATTCTCCTTGTCATCTCTGGGTTTATCTGGGCATATCTCTTTTTGGAGCCCAAACTTGCCACAAGTGAAGCAAATCTGCTGGAGTCTCTCATACTCCACTGCATATCTTCATCCATTAACAACCACAGAAGACTTAAGCTTCTTCTCTAGGTCCAATTCCACACAAATCCGGGCAAAGCGTCATTTTGTAGTCAATGTCGTAACCGGATCTATCTTGATCTTGATAACCTTTCCAATTGAGTTCCCCAACCTCCTGAGGATGCGTTCTCGAAAGATTTCAAGAGATAAAGCTGAAATACGTACCCAAGCAAGGGTAGTGGTTGTTCTTTCCAGTGCCGGTTGAAAGAAAGGTTTTCATTTCTGCACCGCTAGGTAATGTCCCATTATTACCTAGGGTCCATGTTCAAGAGAAATTTCATAATCTTCACGTTTAGTGAAACGGACCACATAGAATCCGTTGTCCAAATTTGTGATTTCAATATGACCTTGATGCTTCCACAACTCGTGCAGACATTTACATAGGAAATTATAGGAGATGGACTTACCCAAAAGCTTAATGATTAGTGCCTTTTTCTAGGGACGCCAAATGTAGAATCATTCCTTTAGAGGAATGGTGATGGCATCCTCATCCGTTTCTGGGCCCATAAAGTTGTCTATCACTTCTTTATAATTGTTGAATTCATTGTCGTCCTCTTCATCCCCAATATAGATGTTGGGATCGGCATATCGACCCGTGACAACTTCTACGCCTCCCACTTCTTCCCATACTGATTGCGATTGGGTGATAGGTTTGGGGCGTTCGAGCTTCTCCTCAGCAAATCCTCCTCTTTTGTGGATCCGATCAACGTTCATCTTCTCCATACAAGCAAACCCTAGTCAACGTTAGTTTTTCGCCGCCGCCTAGGTCAGAGACTGTTAGCACTTTTTAGTCTGAAATATTGGTGCACAGCTTTTTTCAACTGTCGGTGCTGTAGTATTGGTCTGTGCCGCAGCAAGGAGGCTAGGGCGATTCTCCTTATTATGCCCAAATTTTCCGCAACTGTAACAGATTTACTGAAGCCCTTCATATTCAACCTTATATCTCCTACCATTAATCACCACGTATGACTACAATCTCCGTTCCAAATCTAACTCCTCACAGATTCTGGCAAACCTTCCTCTAGTATTAGCAGAGGTTGTAGGATCAATTTTTACAGCCTTTCCCACCATATTGCCAAGTTTCATCGAAAAAATTTCACGAAAAATTTCTTGGGAGAAACTAGTAAACCTTACCCAAGCCAAGGTGGTGGTGATTTTCTCCTGCTCCGGTTGAAAGAACGGCATCCACTTTCAAATGGCGAGATTGTGGCCCATAATGACCCAAGGGCCATTCTCCAAAGCGATTTCGTAATCTTCTTTCCTAGTGAATCTCACAATATAAAAGCCCTACTCGAGACCAGTAACTTCAATTCTCCCTTGATGCTTCCACAGCTCGGATAGTCTTTGGCATAGGTACCTGTAAGTGATTGTTTTTCCCAAAAGCTTGATGATAAGAGCCCTTCTCCATGGCCTCCACAATTCGCGGCATTCATCCAGAGGAATAATCAGAGCAACCTCATCAGTTTCCGGCCCAACAAGATTGTCAATCACCTCTTTATATTCCGATAGATCCTCCTCGTTCTCACCTTCTCCGACATACATACTGGTGTTGGAAAATCTGCCCTGAACAATATCGAGGAGGATCACTTACAGGTACCTATTCCAATCTTACAAGTACCCACAAACCCTAATTCTTCTATAGATCAAAAAGTAAGAACATCAAACGAAATTAAAATACAGAATCGAATTACAATAACAATGAATCAGGAATCTCTATAACCTAATCGGCCAAAAAATTAAAAATCAGTAGTCGCGGCCAAAATCCGAATCCAACGAATGATATCTACACAAACACTCTTAATTAAATCAATTACTAATACAAAACAAATCCTAAAAGTAATACATAAACACATGATCTATCAGAGAAAAATCGACGAAAATGATATGAAAATTAGGCTGACCTCAAGAATAATTGACGGAGTCTCTTTCTTCTTTCTTTCTTTCTTTGATTAGGTTTTTTTTTTTTGAGAAACAACCTTTTATTATAAATTCAAAATGGAAGGTCAATGATTTACAGAGAATAAAAGAAAAACTATAAACATTTTACATCATGCAACGTTTTACTCTAAATAAAACTCCAAGCTTCATAGACAACGCTTCTTCCTTCCAGAAACACCCAAGTCCTCTGGGAAATCCTCCGCCCTATCACTGGTACACCTCGAATAGCAGATTAAGTCTAGAAACTTCATTCACATTATCCTTAGATGCTGCCAACTGTCTAGAGTCGGGTGGATTAGCCTTGATATGGTTTCCAGAACGGTGGGGATGTTCCATAGATTCAATGTTAGCAAGTATGACATGAGCCGCTTTGTCACATGGGTCTAGAAGTCTCTTGGCTGCATTAGAAAAATCAGACAAAGTTGTTCTTGTTGTTAAGGACTCCTAGCAGTGGAAGTACGTTTCATCTGTTGTCCCTAAGTCCACAACTCAGTAGTATGTTCCTTTCGCTTGCTTAAAGCAAGTGTAGTATATGTCACCTTATCTCCACTCCTAGAGTTCTTCCGGCCTAGCTTGCCTCTGCTGCTTTATTCCACTTCTGACTGCTTGTTCTTGTGACTGGTCCTTTGGGATGTACACTTATGAAACTCTTTAGTTATAACATGCCCTCCATGTGACTCCACCTGCCTCACTCACTCCTTAAGCTCCCTTACCTCATCAGGAACGTCATCCATATCCTCTACCCCAATTTCATCTGTGTCTTCCTCTACAAGAATGTCAAACCTGGACTCTCCCAGCTAAAGCACTTGGGTCTGTTCGATTGGGGCAGGTCTGGTCTCTTTTACCAGGAGATCAGAGCTGGATCCACCCACTTGAGGTGTATGTGTCTGTTCAATTTCCTCATGTCCGGTTGTTATTGCTTGGGTATCAGTCGTTTTTTTCTAGCTGGGGTCTATTTTCTCATTTTTGAAGCTAATTTTGATTAGGTAATTTGCTCAATAACAATTTCTTTGAATATTGTTCAGTGCAGATGTTATTTATAGCCAATACTCCTTAAGAGGACGGTTGTGATAACACTTCCGTCTGATTTTGAAGTCAACTATCGATGGCTACTAAAGGGGTACTTTGTGTTTTCTCTGACGTTATGGACGGTTGAGATATAAGATTTTTCAACTGCCGGTGCTGTAGTATTGGTCTCTGCCGCAGCAAGGAGGCTGGGCAATTCTCCTTATTATGCCCAAATTTTCCGCAGCAGTAACAGATTTGCTGAAGCCCTTGATATTCAACCTTATATCTCATACCATTAATCACCAGGGATGACTTCAATCTCCATTCCAAATCTAACTCCACACAGAACTTCACTCGCTTCGCTCGCTTAGCGCTTGTATGGTATACCTTCCTCTAGTGTTAGCAGAGGTTGTTGGATCAATTTTTTCAGCCTTTCCCACCATATTTCAAAGTTGCAGCAAAAGATTTTCACGGAAAATTTATAGGGAGGGACTAGTAAACCTTACCCAAGCCAATGTGGTGGTGATTTTGTCCTGCTCCGGTTGAAAGAACGGTTTCCACTTTCAAACAGCGAGATAGTGGCCCATAATGACCCAAGGGCCATTCTCCAAAGCGATTTTGTAATCATATTTCTTAGTGAATCTCACGACATAAAAGCCCTGCTCGAGATTAGTAACTTCAGTTCTCCCTTGATGCTTCCACAGCTCGGATAGTCTATGGCATAGGTACCTGTAAGTGATTGTTTTGCCCAAAAGCTTGATGATAAGAGCCCTTCTCCATGGCCTCCACAATTCGCGGCATTCATCTAGAGGAATAATCAGAGCATCCACATCAGTTTCCGGCCCAACAAGATTGTCAATCACCTCTTTATATTCCGATAGATCCTCCTCATTCTCACCTTCTCCGACAAACATACTGGTGTCGGAAAGTCTGCCATGAACAATATCGAGGAGGATCACTTACAGGTACCTATGCCAATCTTACAGGTACCCACAAACCTTAATTCTTCTATAGATCAAAAAGTAAGAACAACAAACAAAATTAAAATACAGAATCGAATTACAATAACAATGAATCAAGAATCTCTATAACCTAATCAGCCAGAAAATTAAAAATCAGTAGTCACGGCCAAAATCCGAATCCAACGAATGATATCTACATAAACACTCTTAATTAAATCGATTACTAATACAAAACGAATCCAAAAAGTAATACATAAACACATGATCTATCAGAGAAAAATCGATGAAAATTAGGCTGACCTTAAGAATAATCGGCGGAGTCTCTTTCTTTGATTAGGTTTTTTTTTTAGAAACGATCTTTTATTATAAATCCAAAATGGAAGGTCCACGATTTACAGAGAAAAAAAGAAAAACTAGAAACTTATTACATCATGCAACGTTTAACTCTAAATAAAACTCCAAGCTTCATAGACAACGCTTCTTCCTTCCAGAAACACCCAAGTCCTTTGGCAAATCCTCCGCCCTATCATTGGTACACCTCGAATAGCAAATTAAGTCCAGAAACTTCATTCACATTATCCTCGGATGCTGCCAACTGTCTAGAGTTGGATGGATTAGCCTTGATATGGTTTCCAGAACAGTGGGGATGTTCCATAGATTCAATGTTACAAGTATAACATGAGCCGCTTTGTCACCTGGGTCTAGAAGTCTCTTGGCAGCATTAGACAAATCAGACAAAGCTGTTCTTGTTGTTGAGGACTTCCTAGCAGTGGAAGTACGTTTCATCTATTGTCCCTGAGTCCCCAACTCATTAATCTATTCCTTTCGCTTGCTTAAAGCAAGTGTAGTATATGTCACCTTATCTCCACCCCTAGAGTTTTTACGGCCTAGCTTGCCTCTGGTGCTTCCTTCCACTTCTGACTGCTTGTTCTTGTGACGTCCTTTGGGATGTAGACTTATGAAACTCTTTAGTTATAGCATGCCATCCATGTGACTCCACCTGCCTCACTCGCTCCCTAAGCTCCCTTACCTCATCAGGAACGTCATCCATATCCTCTACCTCAATTTAATCATTGTCTTCCTCTACAAGAATGTCAAACTTGGACCATCCCACCTAGAGCACTTGGGTCTGTTCGATTGGGGCAGGTCTGGTCTCTTTTACCAGGAGATCAGAGCTGGATCCACCCACTTGAGGTTTATGGGTATGTTCAATTTCCTCCTGTCCGGTTGTTATTGCTTGGGTATCAGTCATTTTTTTCTAGCTGAGGTCCATTTTCTCCTTCTTGAAGCTAATTTTGATTAGGTAATTTGCTCAATAACAACTACTTCGAATATTGTTCAGCGCAGATGTTATTTATAGCCAATACTCCTTACGTGGACGGTTGAGATAACACTTCCGTCTGTTTTTGAAGTCAACTATCGACGGCTACTAAATGGGTACTTTGAGTTTTCTCTAACGCTATGGACAGTTGAGATATAAGATTTTCAACTGCCGGTGCTATAGTATTGGTCTCTGCCGCAGCAAGGAGGCTAGGGCAATTATCCTTATTATGCCCAAATTTTCCGCAGCTGTAACAGATTTGTTGAAGCCCTTCATATTCAACCTTATATCTCCTACCATTAATCACCACGGATGACTTCAATCTCCGTTCCAAATCTAACTCCACATAGATTCTGGCAAACCTTCCTCTAGTGTTAGCAAAGTTTGTTGGATCAATTTTTACAGCCTTTCCTACCATATTGCCAAGTTTCAGGAAAAGAAATTCGTGAAAAATTTCTAAGGAGAGACTAAACCTTACCCAAGCCAAGGTGGTTATTTTCTCCTGCTCCAGTTGAAAGAACGGCTTCCACTTTCGAACATCGAGATAGTGGCCCATAATGACCCAAGGGCCATTCTTCAAAGCAATTTCGTAATCTTCTTTCCTAGTGAATATCACGACATAAAAGCCCATGCTCGAGATCAGTAACTTCAATTCTACCATGATGCTTCCACGGCTCGGATAGTCTTTGGTATAGGTACCTGTAAGTGATTGTTTTGCCCAAAAGCATGATGATAAGAGCCCTTCTCCATGGCCTCCACAATTCGCGGCATTGATCCAGAGGAATAATCAGAGCATCCTCATCAGTTTCCGGCCCAACAAGATTGTCAATCACCTCTTTATATCCGATAGATCCTCCTCGTTCTCACCTTTTTCCGACATACATACTGGTGTCGGAAAATCTGCCAAGAACACTATCGAGAAGGATCACTTACATGTACCTATTCCAATCTTATAGGTACCCACAAACCCTAATTCTTTTATAGATCAAAAGTAAGAACAACAAACGAAATTAAAATACATAATCGAATTAAAATAACAATGAATCAGGAATGTCTATAACCTAATCGGCCAGAAAATTAAAAATCAGTAGTCGTGGCAAAAATCCGAATCCAACGAATGATATCTACAGAAACACTCTTAATCAAATCATTTACTAATACAAAATGAATCCTAAAAGTAATACATAAACACATGATCTATCAAAGAAAAATCAACGGAAATTCATACGAAAATTAGGCTGACCTCAAGAATAATCGGCGGAGTCTCTTTCTTCTTTCTTTGATTAGGTATTTTTTTTGTTGAGAAACGATCTTTTATTATAAATCCAAAATGGAAGGTCCACGATTTACAGAGAAAAAAAGAAAAACTAGAAACTTATTACATCATGCAACGTTTTACTCTAAATAAAACTCCAAGCTTCATAGACAACGCTTTTTCCTTCCAGAAACACCCAAGTCCTCTGGCAAATCCTCCGCCCTATCACTGGTACATCTCGAATAGCGGATTAAGTCCAGAAACTTCATTCACATTATCCTCAGATGCTGCCCACTGTCTATAGTCGGGTGGATTAGCCTTGATATGGTTTCCAGAATGGTGGGGATGTTCCATAGATTCAATGTTAGCAAGTATGACATGAGCCGCTTTGTCACCTGGGTCTAGAAGTCTTTTGGCTGCATTAGACAAATTAGACAAAGTTGTCCTTGTTGTTGAGGACTTACTAGCAGTGGAAGTACGTTTCATCTGTTGTCCCTGAGTCCCCAACTTAGTAGTATGCTCCTTTCGCTTGCTTAAAGCAAGTGTAGTATATGTCACCTTATTTCCACTTCTAGAGTTCTTATGGCCTAGCTTGCCTCTGCTGCTTCCTTCCACTTCTGACTTCTTATTCTTGTGACTAGTCCTTTGGGATGTAGACTTATGAAACTCTTTAGTTTTAGCATGCCCTCCATGTGACTCCACCTGCCTCACTCGCTCACTAAGCTCCCTTACCTCATTAGGAACGTCATCCATATCCTCTACCTCAATTTCCTCTTTGTCTTCCTCAACGAGAATGTCAAATCTGGATCCCCCCCACCTGGAGCACTGGGGTCTGTTCGACTGGGGCAGGTCTGGTCTCCTTTACAAGGAGATCAGAGCTGGATCCACCCACTTGAGGTGTATGGGTATGTTCAATTTCCTCATGTCCGGTTGTTATTGCTTGGGTATCAGTCGTTTTTTTCTAGCTGGGGTCCATTTTCTCCTTCTTGAAGCTAATTTTGATTAGGTAATTTTCTCAATAACAATTACTTCGAATATTGTTCAGTGCAGATGTTATTTATAGCCAATACTCTTTACGCGGACGGTTGAGATAACACTTCCGTCTGCTTTTGAAGTCAACTATCGACGGCTACTAAAGGAGTACTTTGTGTTTTCTCTGACGCTATGGATGGTTGAGATATAAGATTTTTCAACTGTCGGTGCTGTAGTATTGGTCTCTGCCACAGCAAGGAGGCTAGGGCAATTCTCCATATTATGCCTAAATTTTCTGCAGCTGTAACAGATTTGTTGAAACCCTTCATATTCAACCTTATATCTCCTACCATTAATCACCACGGATGACTTTAATCTCCGTTCCAAATCTAACTCCACACAGATTCTGGCAAACCTTCCTCTAGTGTTAAAAGAGGTTGTTGGATCAATTTTTACAGCCTTTCCCACCATATTTCCAAGTTTTAGCAAAAGATTTTCACGAAAAATTTCTAGGGAGAGAGTAAACCATACCCAAGCCAAGGTGGTGGTGATTTTCTCCTGCTCCGGTTGAAAGAACAGCTTCCACTTTCGAACAGCGAGATAGTGGCCCATAATGACCCAAGGGCCATTCTCCAAAGCGATTTCGTTATCTTCTTTCCAAGTGAATCTCACGACATAAAATCCCTGCTCGAGATCAGTAACTTCAATTCTCCCCTGATGCTTCCACAGCTCGGATAGTCTTTGGCATAGGTACCTATAAGTGATTGTTTTGCCCAAAAGCTTGATGACAAGAGCCCTTCACCATGGCCTCCACAATTCGCGGCATTCATCCAGAGGAATAATCAGAGCATCCTCATCAGTTTCCGGCCCAACAATATTGTCAATCACCTCTTTATATTCCGATAGATTCTCCTCGTTCTCACCTTCTCCGACATACATACTGGTGTCGGAAAATCTGCCATGAACAATATCGAGGAGGATCACTTACATGTACCTATGCCAATCTTACAGGTACCCACAAACCCAAATTCTTCTATAGATCAAAAAGTAAGAACAACAAATGAAATTAAAATACAGAATCGAATTACAATAATAATGAATCAGGAATGTCTATAACCTAATCGGCCAAAAATTTAAAAATCAGTAGTCGCGGCCTAAATCCGAATCCAACGAATGATATCTACAGAAACACTCTTAATTAAATCAATTACTAATAAAAATGAATCCTAAAAGTAATACATAAACACATGATCTATCAAAGAAAAATCGACGGAAATTCGTACGAAAATTAGGCTGACCTCAAGAATAATCGGCGGAGTCTCTTTCTTCTTTCTTTGATTAGGTTTTTTTTTGTTGAGAAACGATCTTTTATTTTAAATCCAAAATGGAAGGTCCACGATTTACAAAGAAAAAAAGAAAAACTAGAAACTTATTACATCATGCAACGTTTTACTCTAAATAAAACTCCAAGCTTCATAGACAACGTTTCTTCCTTCTAGAAACACCCAAGTCCTCTGGCAAATCCTCCGCCCTATCACTGGTACATCTCGAATAGCGGATTAAGTCCAAAAACTTCATTCACATTATCCTCAGATGCTGCCAACTGTCTATAGTCGGGTGGATTAGCCTTGATATGGTTTCCAGAATGGTGGGGATGTTCCATAGATTCAATGTTAGCAAGTATGACATGAGCCTCTTTGTCACATGGGTCTAGAAGTCTCTAGGCTGCATTAGACAAATCAGACAAAGCTGTTCTTGTTGTTGAGGACTTGCTAGCAGTGGAAGTACATTTCATCTGTTGTCCCTGAGTCCCCAACTCAGTAGTCTGTTCCTTTCGCTTGCTTAAAGCAAGTGTAGTATATGTCACCTTATCTCCATTTCTAGAGTTCTTATGGCCTAGCTTGCCTTTGTTGCATCCTTCCTCTTCTGACTTATTGTTCTCGTGACTGGTCTTTTGGGATGTAGACTTATAAAACTCTTTAGTTATAGCATGCCCTCCATGTGACTCCACCTGCCTCACTCGCTCTCTAAGCTCCCTTACCTCATCAAGAACGTCATCCATATCCTCTACCTCAATTTCCTCTTTGTCTTCCTCTACGAGAATGTCAAATCTGGACCCTCCCACCTAGAGCACTAGGGTTTGTTCGATTGGGGCAGGTCTGGTCTCCTTTACAAGGAGATCAGAGCTGGATCCACCCACTTGAGGTGTATGGGTCTGTTCAATTTCCTCATGTCCGGTTGTTATTGCTTGGGTATCAGTCGTTTTTTTCTAGCTGGGGTCTATTTTCTCCTTCTTGAAGCTAATTTTGATTAGGTAATTTGCTCAATAAAAATTACTTCGAATATTGTTCAGTGCAGATGTTATTTATAGGTAATACTCTTTACGCGGACGGTTGATATAACATTTCCGTCTGCTTTTGAAGTCAACTATCGACTATCGATGGCTACTAAATGAGTACTTTGTGTTTTCTTTGACGCTATAGACGGTTGAGATATAAGATTTTTCAACTGCCGGTGCTGTAGTATTGGTCTCTGCCGCAGCAAGGAGGCTAGGGCAATTCTCCTTATTATGCCCAAATTTTCCGCAGCTGTAACAGATTTGTTGAAGCCCTTCATAGTCAACCTTATATCTCCTACTATTAATCACCACGGATGACTTCAATCTCCGTTCCAAATCTAATTCCACACAGATTCTGGCAAACCTTCCTCTAGTGTTAGCAGAGGTTGTTGGATCAATTTTTACAGCCTTTCCCACCATATTGCCAAGTTTCAGCAAAAGATTTTCAATTTCTAGGGAGAGAGTAGTAAACCTTACCCAAGCCAAGGTGGTGGTGACTTTCTCCTGCTCCGGTTGAAAGAACGACTTCAACTTTCGAACGGCGAGATAGTGGCCCATAATGACCCAAGGGCCATTCTCCAAAACGATTTCGTAATCTTCTTTCCTAGTGAATCTCACGACATAAAAACCCTGCTCGAGATCAGTAACTTCAATTCTCCCTTGATGCTTCCACAGCTCGGATAGTCTTTGGCATAGGAACCTGTAAGTGATTGTTTTGCCCAAAAGCTTGATGATAAGGGCCCTTCTCCGTGGCCTCCACAATTCGCGGCATTCATCCAGAGGAATAATCAGAGCATCGTCATCAGTTTCCGGCCCAACAAGATTGTCAATCACCTCTTTATATTCCGATTGATCCTCCTCGTTCTCACCTTCTCCGACATACATACTAGTGTCGGAAAATCTGCCCTGAACAATATTGACTCCACTAGTTCGGTGCCAGACCGACGATTGCGAGCTTGGGGCGCCTCTGCCTTTATGTCTCTCGACAGACCGGCGAAGTAAATCTATCTCCTGTTGGCTCCGATCGATTGGCATGCTGTCCATCTCTGGTTGATTTGGATTTGACGGGGTGGCGGCAGCGGTTCGGGGGAGCCCTAAGTCGCTACCTCTTAATTAGGGTTTATTTTATCAAATGTCCCGATTCTAAGAAATTCCAAAAATACTACCTCACATTAATTAGGTCCCATAAAAAGTTTATTTTATCAAATGTCCCCAAAGATCGCCTAATTATTTATTGGCATTTTACATGAAAACAAACATTTATTATTTGTTAGGCCGTTTGGTCCTAAATAAATATGATTTTGTTAAATAGTTGAATCATAAGATTTTCTTTTACAAGTTTCAAAGTCATTTTAACTACTACTTCTGACTAATCAACTTGATGTCGTATGAGGAAAAAAAGGTGATTTAGATATTAAATCATTAGCGTTCTTTTGAATATTTTACAAAAAGTTGTAGCTAACATTTTCTTTCCATACGAAATTGTCAATATTGCGTATTCCATTTAAAAGCGTTGCTATAAAAAAATTTGATTTTTATATAATTATTTTGATAAAGAATTAGAATGAAACAATAAACAAATAACTATATAATTATACAATATAATCACATGATCAAATGTTTGTGGCCATATGGTGGAACTAGATTGCTTGATGCTTTAATTTCTTTTTATTTTTCTTAATTTTTTTTTTTTTTTTTTGAGAAAGGAGGTGCTTTAATTTGACTGGCTTCCTTTTGCAATATATACATTGGAGTCTAAATGAGTTTATACATGTATTACCAGAAGAAAAAAGAAAAGAAAATTGTGTTAAACGATTGTTTTGTGCGCATGGACATGGTGACCACTTCAATTTTGTCCTGTTGTCCTTACCGGATCCAAATTCTGGATCCGTCATTGCACATAAGTGATAAAAGAGTCGAATACCCTCAGTAGAAAATCACAGAGCCATGGGAAATTCTACTCTGGAAAGTCCTTTAAGAGTTCAACTTGAATCCAATGCCGTGGGAAATTCCACTGTCCTTAATTGAGAGTTCAACTTGCATCCAATCCAACGGAAACAAAGACATGTGACATGATTTTTTAAATTGTTTGTGCTTTTCTTGTTTCCATAGCAACATTTTACCAACCTCAAAATAGAAATTTCGGTGGCCGGCGATAATTTTCATCTAGTTTTAGGGGCCAGGTTGGTGGATCATTGGGACTTTGAAAGGGGAATATAATTAACAAATAAATTAAGAGAGGGTTTCTACTATTATTTCTTTTACTACTAGACATGGGCGGGCGCTGCTGCTATTTCCACTATTTTGAGGATTTTACCATGGCTATTCACTGTCAAACCCAGTAATAAAAGTAACAGGTAATAAGATTTTGACAAATATACACACCATCTCACACGTGTTTTAGTAAAGGCCCCTTTCGTTACCACCCCAGTAAATTTACTTGGACACCTAACCTAAATTAAAGGGCACCTACACGCTTTTAATAAAAACTGGGTGAATTAATCACACTCTATGCCAAACACTGTTAAAGAATCGTATTCAATTGAAACTCGCCCATTTAATCACATTCTATGCCAAACACCATGAATACTTAAAATTCGAGTTTGGTCTGCATTTATGCATTCATAACACCACCCTCTGGATGTCAGAATCGATAAATACTAGTACCATACATTTCTCAGAAGCTTCTAGTCATTCACTTCTCTGATCCTATAAGCATTATCTAAAGTCATTCAGTCTACGTCGCTTACAGTGAACAAGCACTCTATAGTAACCCCAAATTTAAATTTTAAAAAAACAAAAAAGGCATAATATACTAGCCAATGCTCTAAACAATTCCGAAAGAAAAGCTCCTGTAAAAATGCACCTGCCTTTGCTCGATGCTAGCTTGAAAAACTCTGTAAACATCATAAAAAGTAACCCTTTTCATGCCTCCTTCAGCAAAAGAGATGTGCAGGATAACAATGCAGACAACTCCTCCTCAGTGGCTGTTCCAGAACCTTGCCACCTTATTCTTCCAAATTTGTCCAGCAAGAATATATATCTGTACAAAATTTAAAGTTTTTGGTTACTAATACGGCAAGGAAGAAGAGGGGTATAAAAGGGAAAACAATTTGGAGTTCGTTTTGTACCCGGTCAAAAGGTTGAGTATTTTGAGCTCTTTCCTGAAATAATAATGATCGCCAAATGAATAGACAATTTGTCTCTGTAATGCATCCTTCTTGTCATTTGGGCTTGATTTTCTCATAATTCGAAGAAGCAACTTCTTAATCGGTCCACGTGTCAGTAACCATGAGTCTATGAAGGAAACCTGCGGTTGATTTTTCGCAATCACATATGCAGTTACAGTATAGCTTCAACATTATATTAAATCACGTAAATATACTTAAAATAAAGTTCCTGAATGCATACATTGTTGCTATACCTCAAACAATCGAGCCTTCTCACATTTACTGAATGTATCAAGGAATGGCACAGTCCATGAATCAATCATTGCCTGCCATGAATGGAAGAACTTAAGCCAAACAGCAAATCTTAATTGAGTCTCAAACAAAAAGAATCATCAATCTATGTTTTTAGCAATAAGAAAGCACAATATTAGTACCAATTAGAGTTACTAGCCACACTACTTTGTCTAAATTTTGGATTAAGAGACATCACATTTTCCTCTCTATCTTCCACATTACTTCTAGCACAAAATTTCTCATAAAAGGAAAAGCAGAAAGCAATTCTTAGTACCAACAAGGTTATTTCTTTTCTTAGGCACTTGACCTTAAACCTCTAGTCGATCCGGAAGAAAATAACACAAGCAATAGACATAAAACACTTGTCCATACAACAGATTTACTGCGCGATGTTCAAAGCAAAATTTACCTGTGAGCTTGCACGGAAGGAAAGACAGAGCAGTGACACCTTGGGAACATCCAACTTATCATCAGTAGGCGCATCATTCCCACTAGATGTAATAGGCAGCTTGAGACTAGAACCGTCAGAGTAATTTATTTCTAGGGTAGGAAACTTTACTGCACTGATTGCTGGAATTATAATCTTATTTGCAGCCGCAATCTATAAAACATAAACCGCTCTCATATCACTATTACACATAACACACCAAAGAATAGTTATAGCAGGAATGCCCATTGTGTACCTAATCCACATTTATAATAGTCAAGTATCAGACATAGTGTGGCCAGTGAACGACTACGAGTGCATACAATGGAGAAAATGTATAGGGGGGGATTATTACCCGCACCCGTTGCTATGTACTGAATATTATTTTGTCTTTGTTGTACACGTGTCATACATCTAAAGGTTGGGAGCACACGAATACTCTCTGGTCAGAATTTCCAGAAATGTAGGAGATTACTATTAAATTTTGAAAAAGTTGGCATGTGATTCAACATATTGATCTTCAAATGTAGCGAACGGAGAACAACATAAGTGATTTTACTCAAAGTGCAGCTATTGAATGCATAAAAATCTCACCTTTCCACCATGTTGCTTCATCTCATTAATATCTGCAAAGTAACCCCTGTTCATCTCATCAGTACTGCCCTAAATCACACATTTGACAAGGTCAAATTCCATAAATTCAATTAGTACTCTAAATGAGACCCTCAAAAAGCTTATTAAAAGAAAAAATTATAGCATTAAAACTCAAAAACAACACTTACAGTCTAGCACGTTCCTTCTCAATTGAAGCCTTGTTTCCCAGCTATAACAAAATGGGATCTCATCAAAACCATAAAAGCATAATTCTTTACACAAAATCACGAATGAAAGAAGAAACAGAAAAGAACTAACCTGATAGAAGTCAAAAAACCGATTAGATGTCAATTGAGAAGGATTTCGAAGAGGAATTATTGAACGCAGCTTGCAGCAATCTGGTTCAAGTAGGTGCACATTTGAATATAATATCGTACGACATGTCGAAGAGGTTAATTTCTTCAATCGAAACATATTTGTTGGAATCTTCCTTTCCCAATTCCCACTGTGTCTTGTGGGAGTGTATAGTTAGGGAAGATGATTGCCGTTTAACTTGTCCATGAAAGTTGTTGGTTGTGGAGTGTGGAGTGTGGGTAGTAGCACTAGTAAATTTGGCCCAACTCGTTTAGTGGGTAAGGGTTTTTGTATTTTTAATAAATATCATTGTAGGACATAAGTTATAAGGCCTGATGTTAAACAAATAGGCTTTACGTAAATGTGTATTTTAATACATAATTGCAACGGTATATATATTTTTTTTTTTGGCCCACGTAAGCCTGGGCCTGATAGGCGGATCCACACTATACATAAGGGGTCCGCGGACCCTGTTAAAAATAAAAAAAACTACATTTTACCTATAGAAAAATATTTCGAATCTCGTGAAAAAAAAAATATTTACCTTAAAAAGATTTACGGACCCCGCCGAACTTAATTTCTAGATTCGCCAGGCCTTGGTTGCCTATGTGCAGGTTCCAATCCATAATATGCTTTCTTTTTTAGTTTAGTTTGTATCGTAGTTTGACATCAGCACGGGTTGTTTTCGGGTTTTGCCTCGATGGTTGTCCGGCTTACAATCTTCCTCTTGGTTTATCGTAGGCCGGCAGTTTAGTGTAGCGGTTATGTTATACTCTATGTTTGTGTTTGTTCAATAATATTTTCGTTTCTAAGAAGAAAAAGAATGCAAATATTTCCTCGTGGATTCACACATACAAAATATGACCTTTATTATAACTATTTTTTTCATAATCATGACCATTGAGAATCCGGTTCAAGAATAACTCATTCTATTACTAGAATGTTTCGACAAGCCCTACAGGAATATCTATGTGGTAAAGAGTAAAAGAGTAGGAGCACTAGTGGCAGTCATATTTTTGAGTCGGGTGTCATTAATTGACTTCTCTTAGAAAAAAAAAAATGTACACACAATATTTGCAAACTGAATCTCTAAGGCATATTTCTTGATTTATATCATCCACAAAACTCTAAAGACGGGACAGTGAGAGTTTCTTGTGTTGAGGAACAACAGTTTATTATAGAATGGTTCGACAATCATTCGACTCTCTATATATGTGTAAGAAAATGTTAAAATTTGATAATTAAGAATCCAACAACATATAACAAACCAACAACATATAAAGATAATAATTAAAGACCAAGAGTCATACACAAAAATACATACGCGGATTCTTTTTTCCGAAGAAAGCTCAAAGAATTGTAGACCGAAACTGAAAATGAAGTGATATCAGCAATATGATAACATCATTTTACTTTGGACGGAATGCATACATATCTCTCTCTCTCTCTATATATATATATATGTCGGGTTGGGTTGGGTGACTTGGGTCAACCCGGAAAAAAAATAAAAAAAAACCAAACCAACCCAAAAAATTTTTGGCTCGGGTCAAAACCCAACCCAAAAAATATGGGTTTCAATTGGTTTTGGTTTTCGTGTTGGTTCAGTTTGAGTTTTGGGTTGGATTGGGTTAATTGGATTTTCTACTCAGCCCTATATATGTGTGAATTATACATTACAGTTATTATCGTACATTTGGCTATTCTTTACTTTTGATATATAAACTACATTTGGCTTATTTTAAGCATGAAGATCGGCATAGTATTGTTTAAGCCAACCACTTATTATTTTAATCTCTTCTTTCCTTTGCTTTAATAGCCACAATGGATCTCCCTTCTTTGCAGGCAGAATGTCCAAACAATGAGATCCTATAAAAATATCATTATGTAACGAGAGAAATTATGACACAATAAATTATTTTTTCACTAGCTTGATATTACCATCAAATAACCATTGTATTCTATTCTAACATATGAGGAGTTGCAAATAACAAAAATAAGAATGAAGTCCGGATTCTCAATTGCGAAAAACCTACCATACGTGATTTAATTGAGATGAAAAATCGATAATACAATACCGTTGAAAAGTGAATTGTACATACCTTTAGCCGTGTGAATGGCGAGGAGAGTTTTTGATAGGTTTTCTAACACCCTACGTAGCGAGGGAAAAAAACAAAACAAAAAATTTTAAAAAATTAAGTAGAGGAAGTAAAAGACTTTAAGAAGAAAATGACAAATACGCCCTTTGACCTACCCGCCGCTGCTGTATGGGTCCCTTAAGCCATTTGAGAATATGATGTTGCTCCCAAATCTCCTTAGGACCAATTTTATATCCTGAAAATTTGATCAAATTTTCAGAAAAATCCAATATAAAATTTAAATCGATATCTATTATATGCTAATATGTTTCAAAATATAAATCATTATATATTTTTTGATTTGTCCTATAATATAAGTTACTTTACATCAACAATACGATATTTATTATCATTTTCTCCATCTTACCTCTAATTTATTATCAATCCAACCACTTTTATTACTTAAAAACTATTGCATTAATGATAGTCAATGGGTATTTTAATTTAACATTTAACCTTGAAATTTTATGACATTCAATTAGTGATAACTTCTAGAAAGACTTGTATTTTGAAACGGAAATAGTATAAATATAACATAACCAAGGGGTGAAACCTTTCGCGCCTGATCCTAAAAAAACTATTATGTATGTTGTGTTGTTTTTTTTTTTCCTCCTAAAAATTTACACTCGCCCACAGACGCCTCTCTCTTAGGATCACTGCGTCCGCCCCTAAACATAACACAAATAAAAGTGAAATGAAGAATTAATAAGGTACATACATGGCCTCCATAGTAAGTAGTGATCCAATGAGGTCTAGGTGGAACACCAAATGTGTCACTACAAGACTTTATAAATCCTTCTAAAGTGAATGGTGCTGCCTGAAACATCGTGTCATTTGCTGACCGTCCGATTGGGATCACTATTTCACTGCAGGTCTGATTTTATAAAAATTGTTATATGGAGTACATATAAAAGATACTAATATTCCGTATTTGATTTATGAAAATGGTAATAAACTTACTTGCCACCTCCACCCCTTTCCGGTTTCGGATGGTTGATTGTATTCTTGAATATCATAGCATGTCCGATTGCCCCTATCGGCAACAACACCGGAAAATATGCGGTTAAGAAGCGAAGTTGTTTTTCCGGCAGGATTCCGGTCAATGCCGCCGCATATCCGAGTGACGGGATATGTAGGTGGGTGGTTGTATTGAGCAGCACTTGCGTATATTGTTTCCAAGTAATCCTTTAGCTCCGAAGAATTATTCAAAGGCCTATAGGCTCATTCATGATTACAAAATGATCACATCAGTTTTATTACTACTTCTATAATAAACTGTGTCGCAACCCGCAAAAAAGGTTAATTAAACTTATACTATAAATCAGTAAAAATATTTCTTGACAGATATATATATATTGTAGTGATAAATTGATTTATGAGAAAATAAAAAGAAGAAGGGGGTAATTAATTACGTACGAGCAAGTCTTGAATATTTTACTGAGGATAGAAAGTCCATTAGGTTTGGCAGCAACTCTGTCAATTTCAAACCATGATTCTCTTATACTTTCATAGCAATTTTCACTTGCCTCCTGTTACATTGAAGAATTAAAACCCCTCTTAACAAAAAAATCCATTTAAATAAAAAAAAACAGAAATAGAAAAATAAATCAAGTTTATTAATTTACCTTGAAGTCCTTTGTGACAATGTGGTAGTATCCATTTTGAGGGGTGATATTATCAAAATAGAGTATCGGAGCTGATGAGGCCAGAGCACCCAAAGCAATATGAGGGTACTTTAGTCTAAACCATGAAGCTAGCACTGCAAAAGTCAACATGGAAACTCATATATATATTACCATCCAAAAAAAAAAAAAAAAAAACCACTAATTATTTAGTTCTGTTTCTATAGGAAAACGCCACTAACATAATTGTTGTATTACAACAAGCTGAAAAATTGAAAAAACAACAACAACAAAAAAAAAAAAGTTACTATTAATTATTATGTAGCATTTATTATCATAATACCCGGCTTTATTAATGATGTAAAAGTGTGTGCAGAGCCACACTATAGCAAATGGTTCCACGGATCCCGCTAAAGCAGCTAAAGCGACAAAAATATTAAGTTTTGTCTATAAAAAAAATTTATGTCCCTTCAAAACAAAAAAAAAAAGATTTATGAACCCTGTTGAATTTTTTTTTATTCTTTGAAAATATTTTTGGACTCTAGTAAATAAGTTTTCTGGATCCGCTACCGAGTAGGTGTCATAATAGTTGTAATAATATAATCTCACCAATAACGATATATGTTCCTGATATTGAGTTACGTACAATAGTAAAAGAGGAGCTTTTAGCCACGTAAAAAAAATAACATTAATCACGTCCACCTTATTTTGTTATAAGTACGTCATATCATCATCATCACTATTTTTTTTTTTTTTTGAAACCATCATCATCACTAATTCATAATTATGAATTTCACGTGGAAAAAAGTTTGTTTCACAAGTATTTTCCTTACAAACACTAGATTAATTATCTTGTGTATGGTTCCCCTTTTATGGGACAATTAATAGAGTATTCTTTAATAAATGTGATTCATCGCATGCAATGAAATATTATAAGACTATTACAACGACATACATTTAACATACCTATATCATTGAAACTAAAGTAACGCTACGGATACATGCAACTCAAATGAGATCATGTGTATTCACTGTTACTGTATAATTATGATAGTGTCGATGCCGGTGGAAAAATATTTTGTCACACGTCGTAACACAACCGTTATGATGCACATGGGCGGCTCTACCTTAGGGGTTGGGAGTGCAGCCGACCCCCAAAAATAAAAATGTTACGTAGAAATAGTAGAGAATTTTATTATAAACACATATATAAGTGTGATTGACCCTCTTATTTTTATGTCTTGACCATCTGTTTTTAGCCATTACCCCATAATTATACATATAGAATTGAATGTTCAAATATATGTGTGATACGGAAAAAAATTGACAAATTTCTAATTAACCCCGTGTCAAAATTCCTGCGGTCGCCCGCCCTGTCCCCTGATGATGCAGTATTAGCATTTCCCTTCCCATATTATGAAAAATAAATATAAAATTTTGAAAGCCATACTTCCACCGTAGGATCCACCAACAACAATGATTGGTGAGAGATGAGCATTGAATGTTTGTTTGACATGCAATAGCACCTCTGCATAATCAGCTAAAGCTTGAGCTGAATTAAAATATCCTCTTGTTATGTTATTCTTCATTGCTTCATCCATTGTCCCAAATGGTACTGATTTTCCATAGAACCTATGCTGCATATTTATACAATTTCACCCAAAAATCATTAACTTAATTAATAATCATACCGATATAATTATTTCTGATACAACAAATGTCATAACATAATTATTAATGTATCAGAAAGGTTATGAGAGTAACACTAGCTACTCAATTATAAAAAAAAAAACCCAAAAAATAAGGGAAATGATGGTTGTGTCTAATGCAAAAATGTGTTTATGTCATTATGCATGTCACAAACTGTTATTATAGTAGCATCAACAGTAACGATAATCAAGAAAAAAGATACATATACATGTACCTCAATGTAAACAAGAAGAGACTTAAAAAAAGGGGCATTTTCTGTAAGAAATCCAATAGCTCCAATATCTCCATCAAGTGGTGCTTCAGCACCTAAATAAGCAAAAATCGGTGCAGAAACATTTACACCACCACCACCCCAGAATTTCTCACTAACTACATATCTCTGTTTAAATTTTCTGTAACTAATGGGGTTGTAATTGAAGTGATCAAGTGTTTGATCATAATAATATGTTTTGAAATCATTTGCTATTATTGTATCTGGAATATTATTCACTCTTTCTAGAGGGTCTTCTCTCCTCCTAATTGGACTAAGCCTTGGAATTGTGTTTGTTGTTGCTGCTAAAATAGAAGATTGAGAGAGAAAAAGAAGAAGAAGAGAAAAACATTGAATTGATAATATGCTCTCAAAGTTCATCATCTTCATCATCGATCAACACGTTGTGGCTTCAACACTTCATGGAAGGAGTTTGATATATATATACGTGTGAATAGAGAAAGAAAAAAAAAAGAATCAGATTAATTGATGAGAAGGTTATTAATTAGGAGTTATTTATTATTTATTTACATAATTTGTACAAAATAATTTTATTCACTAAAAGCATAAATTACATATGGTGTGTGTCTCACTGGTCTCCTCAAAACACCCGTTACGTCATCAATGTATAATCCTACCTCCTTAAAATCATAGTCCGAAAAATCCGGTATTGAAAAAAGCGTGTACAAGAGAAAGAGTATAGGGCCTATAGGCCTATACATCGACGAACCGGTGATATAGAAATCACCAAACAGCCTATTACACCATTTGCATAAAACAGGGAGAAAAAGCAAAAATAATAGAAATGAATGACCCATACATTGTTTTTCGTTTTTTCTAAAAACAAAAAACAGGGTCTATCTAATATCCTATTGGATGTAATCATTTAAAAATTTGTGAAACAAAATAAAGCATTACATTAGAGTATGGTTGGGTGAGTCATTTGGAGGTATTATTTGACTTTTTGTCAAAATAGATTTCTCAACTCATTATTTTTAGTGTTTGTTCCTATGTATTTAATTTATTGAAAAATCCAAAGGAATTTTTATAAGGAATATCAAAAATCAGCAAAGGGGTGAAAAGTAAAAAACAAGTTGAACGGAGAATACCACCGAAAAGGAACAAATAAAGGGTAGAAAAGAAAGTTCATATATACCTCAATTTTGTCGCTCAACATCTGCATTTGCTAGATAGTACAATAACATGGGGAGAAGCTAGGGTGGGTCAGGGACGGTCGCAAAAATTCTAGGATACCGGTTAAGGATGTGGTACACAGGATCTCGGTAAGGGGGCAATAAAATTTTTAAAAGCAAAAAAGAAATTTAAGGAGAGCAAGGACGGAGCGAGGATTTAACTCTAGGGTGGGCTAATGGACTATATCCGGTTTGTCGGGTGGGCTGGATTAAGAAAATTTGACGGATCAAACTGGATCACATAGAATTTTTAGTGTGATATTTTTTTGTCCGGGTGGGCACTTAAATTAGCCCCCCTCAACATTTCACATACCTCCGTCCTTGAAGGAGAGGACAAACGATATGATTCGTACATATATTAGTGTAATTTTTCCGGATCAAGAGGGGTCAGTTGCCCCCATTAGTTGTATGTAGCTCCGCCAGTGACGGTACATCGTATATTATGTTTATAAATATTTAATTTCAAAAATCAAAGTATAATTAAGGATCGAGGGTCAATAATTTAAAAAATGAGAAGGTCAGTTAATTAGTAGATATTTGGGTAAAATGGACATACATAGTCCACACATACACATTATTAGATTTAACCTAAAACCTCTTATTAATTCTGGAGCGTTATTGGAGAAGCTTTATTTGCAACCAAATTTTAGTTATTCCTCGAATGATGGTAACCGAATTTTTAAATAAATTTGTATAGGTCCGTGTTTGGGGTTTCGGATTTGACTTTAAATATATATATATATTAACATACACATTAGGTATCGCCTCGTAACTTCACAAGCAAGATCATATATATTACACTTAGGCCTATCGACCTAATTGCCCCCCGTAATGGATCCAAGTATATATATACGAATTTCGTAAACTTCATACGATCATAACACATCCAGATCGATCGTTCTCATCCATCATAATCGTGGGCGGCGCAGCGGATGAAGCGATCGACCGGACCCACGATACTGAGGCCTATATAATTACATGTTTTGCAATTGTATTGAAGTATATAATATGACTGATAATTAGTTAACTTTATAGTAATGCGTGTTGGTGTAGTGGAGTAACAATGGTTTTTGCATCCTGTTGATGCAGGTTCAAATCCTGCTGACTACGGTATTTATATATACATATAAATGTATAAATAAATACTGTAACTGCACATTAAACCATATGTTCAAATCCTGCTGACTACGGTATTTATATATACATATAAATGTATAAATAAATACTGTAAGTGCATATTAAACCATATCATCACTTCAGCACTTCTACTTCCACATCGCAGTCTATTTGCATTCAACAAAAAAAAAAAAAAAATCTTCATAATTTTGTTTTCTTTCTACCGAAGAAAAAAATAAATATCCACAATTTAATTCATCCCTCCTCCGTCTATTGCTCGTGCCTTCTGTGTTCAGGTATGATTTTTTTGTTTTTTTTTTTTAAATCGAACTCTATTTCAATAAAACACCGTGGTGAATTGAAGTATATTTTGAATTTTTTCCTATTTCGTTTGTTAATGAATATTTGATAAATTGTTGATTTCCCAGTGAATTGAGCAATTGTGTCATTAAAGAATAGATTTGAGCAATTGAAATACTTTGAAAGTATTTTTGGATTCTTATTTGATTCGAAGAAGTGAAAAAGTCATTGGCTGATGATGAACTAAGAAAATGTTGCACTAATTTTGCAACTACGTTTTCTTATGATAATGCGTCAGATGTGAATTTACACGATATGTTTTCAGAACTAAAGGTATTACAATTGGATTTACCAGACGAGTCAATGTCAACAATTGACATTCTTGAATTTGTGAAAGAAGCCGACTGTTATCAAAAGTTTCAATTGCTTACCGAATCTTATTGACCATGCCTGTGACAGTAGCATCAGCTGAAAGAAGTTTTTCAAAGTTAAAATTATTGAAAACCTACTTGAGGTCATCAATGGCACAAAAAAGATTGAATGGTTTGGCTATTTTTTGTATCGAGAATGATATGTTGGACAATGCTAAACTGGAGACTATTATTGATGATTTTGCATCGAGAAATGCACGGAGAAATATTTTTTCTTGATCAGTTTGTTTGCTTGTCACTGCAACTATGTTGTCCTTGGGTGTTTGCAATCCGTTGATGTTGTTAATTACTGGTGCGTTATTTTGTCTCTATTATTTCTATATTCTCGTTAGTGATACAATAATTTTCTTGTTTTGACATTTGTAAAATGTTGTTAGATACCATTATTACAATTTCGCCTTAATATTTTCTTATACGCATGGATATTGCTTTTGTTAATAAAAAGGGGCCTTTGTTTTAATCTTGCCCCGGGCCTACTAAATGTCAGGAACGGCCCTGATCATAATGGACCTAATTAATTACTTTTTCTATGCAGGTGTCATTATAAAGCACTAACATTTGCCATTATCGTCACTTGTTGGAGGAAGTGGTTCTAGCAAGCAAAATATCTAGAGAACATGCTCAAAAGATGGAACCCTCTTTCTTTTCCATATATGTTTCCAATAAATTCGTATTATATCGTTTACATAAAATATATATATATATATATATATATATATAAATATATATATATATATATATATATATATATATATATATATATATATATATATATATATATATTAGTGTAAAACTATCCTTCTTGCTTTTTCTATATTTTTTCAAGGAAATCATGAGGTCTTATAAATAGTAGTAGACACAATCAAACACTTATTAGATCTAAGAAAGAAAAAAAGAAGAAGGAAACATTGTGGTTCTAACACAATGAACTTTATTAAAGTGTGTGTAACAAACTTAATCAACACTACCCACAAGTAGCTAGCAACAAACAATCAAATAAAAAAAAAAGCTTATGCTTTGTTTCATAAAGCAAAATAACTTTTTTGCATCTTTCCAACTAATCAACTACTATACAAAGTAGAAAGCAAACAAAAGAAGAGCTTTCGTTTTGGTTCATAATTAGAACAAAATAACTTTTCGCAAAAATCAATAAACAAAAATATAATTATTGCATTGATTTCTGTTCTTGAGCAAATCCATGGAAGAAACAAAAGGAATAATAAAAACAATACGGATGAGTTTTAAGTTAACTAAATTAGGGTTAGGGTACGTATGTGATAGCAGATCAAAGCGTTCACATGAATTAGTAGATTCGAGATTTCGGTGCAAAAACACATTTTACGTACATGCATTGCATGTGCCCCTTGTAATTCATATCTTTTGTGTTTTTCTTTTAACTTGTATAATATCTTTGGAAGATGTTTTCTTATTTAGGAAGGTTAAAGTTGTCCTGCATTAGTTATTTAACATATTTGGAATATCATGAGATTACTTTTATTCATATTATGCCAAAGATCATTATAAACTTTTTCATCATCAAAAGCAACATAGATTTGAGGATGATGCACTATATATAGCATAATTTCTTTAATACAAATATTATACCGACTTCTTATTAATTGAGGATGATGCACCATATTAAGAGATGAACTTCTTATTTAGGAAATATATTTTTCCTTTTTTAAACAAGAAATTCATATGTTTGTATCATCTATTTGTAGGGCCGTCCCTGTCTAGTCGGAGACCCTAGGCTAAAAAAAAATAGGGCCCTCAATTTGTTAAAAAATAATATATCACAACTATTTTTTAGATACACTATGTTGATGAATGTTATAAAAAATGTAACGAATTTGATTAGAATTTATTTTACTGAAAAGCGCTATAAATTTGGGTCTTACCAGATTTTTTTAACTGTCACATTTGATATAATTTTTCGGATGAACCCTGGTCACTTTTTAGCTTAAGATTAGTTATTTTTTGGATAAACCTGGACATAAGATGTGACTGTTATAAAAAAAGAGAGGAGTATGTCTTTATGGAGATGAAGTCCCCAGAAATCTTACTCCACTATAGTCATAGGCTCATAGCAATTCTAAGAGCTTCCTCCACATTGGTGATTCCCAAAGGGGGGGCCACTATGTCCTTGGTGTAAAATGCGATATCCCTCGTCCACATGATTCCTCTGCTCAGAAGGGCCACTATGTCCCATCCTAGAAAGATAGCCAACCATGCACTCTTTTAACCTCCCTCTGTTTTGAAGGAAATCTTGATCTCCCAAGCTTCTTAATTCCTTCATCATGTAAATGTCTTGGATGATCGCATAGCTTTCCTCATGAGTTTAAACATGCATTTATGCAAATATAATTGTCTCATGTATATTGTTTTCAAGTGTTGGGTCTCTCACAAACTTAATATAAGCCCACGTTTGAAAGAGAGTATTGGATTGTTTGATATATGCTAATAATCATCTGCCTTCTTATTAATTAGCTTAAGTTTTTTCTTAGGGTGATAGTAATTTCAACAATAGATTGGGTTATAGCCGACCTAATAATAATAAAAAAATAATATAGTTATTATAATAGTTTGATGAAGTGAACATTTGTCCATTCCCATGATGTATGTATGTATTCCCTTCTACTGCAAATCATTGAAGCACTTAATTTGGCTATGAAGAAAGTGTTGACATCAAATTGGGAATGGGGGGGACATTTCTATTGCTTTCGAGTTTGAATCAAGCATTCTCCGGCACGCTTGTCCAAATCATTTCCTCCACCCATCTGTTTCCTTTCTTTTTAAGTTGAATATACAGAGAAATTCCAATATCCAAACAAAAATAAAATTTGAAGGGTAAAAATGGCAGTTTTTATTAAATAATTCTAATGTCTACCTAATTTATTTACTTAAAATTATTTTTTACAAACAAATAAACTTCCATTAACAATAAAAAGTTAAGTTACATCATCACTACTAGCTTGAAGAAGCCAAAATTGGATTAGAATAGGTCCATTGGACTTCTCTTTTAAGACTATTAGCAATACGGGCCAACTTGTGGTTTGCCATATTTTTAGCCTGATTAACAGAATTGGGATCCTCTATCGTGAAAGTGTCCCTCGCTATGTATCTTTGACGCGTGAAGCGAACGTGTTTACTTCCATCTTTGCCAGATGTCGCTTTTCGGCCAGCTGCGTGTTTAACTTCTGGCGAGAAGATCCGACCTCTGATTAACAAACCCGAAGGATAAATCCCTACATTGATCTTTCAATTTCCCAAATATCATCAAGAATTATATTGATGCCGCATTTATTTTCTTAATTAAATTTGAAATTCGACCAAAGTTTGGTGAATATGACACATTATCGTTCGACCATTTACATAGTCGAGCATCATTCGACCAATATTGAGTCACACGAATTTGAATGAGAATATTAAAGCCGCCCAAGTGGTCGAAATGGCGGCGCGTGTGGAATATCGCGTCCAGTTATCAGAAAAAGAGGAGATAGAACGCTCATCCCATTGATTTATGCGCCATCAGTTATCCGAAAAAGAGGAAAATAAATATAGAACGCCGGATTTGCAGGATATTCATATCAAGACGATCACCACGACTATGAGGACCGGCACGTTTTGATACAAGAATAGTCTTAATCCGTTAAGGTATTCAAAAACTCCACTGTTAGAATCTAGATCTTTTCCTAAAATTCCGAGTTCTGGTTTGAATTAGACCTTTTACATTAATCGTAGGTTGTTAATATCGAATAGACCCGTGGTGTGTGTGTGTTGAAAACGCCGCGAATTCTGGAACAAAATGCTCCTGTTTTGTTTGGTGGGCGCCAAAGGGAACAGGTGCCCGCCAAAGTGGTTTAACATGCACTAAGAACCCGTCCGCACATGCCTAAAATAGCAAGTTTTGGGCAGAATGTTCTGGTTGGGTTTGGCGGGCGCCAAAAAGAGTTTAGCGCATGCCAAAACCCATGTTTCTTGTTTAATGCTTGTTTTGCCTATGTGATCAATGTGATGAGCCTTACATGGCAATTGACATAATTTTGAGGTCGTCACAGTAGTCAATAATTTTTGTGCAATGTGCCACATAGTGTAATGTAGAACGATCTAGGACTAGAGTTCTTAAGAAACCCTTTATTATGTGGAATTAACTAATGTGGTTAGATTAACTACGCTTAAATATATTTGATCGTCTAAAAGATTAAGTACACTTAACCATATGCCATATGAGGAGCCTGAATGTGTCTGTAGAGAGGAGTGTGTTGTTAAACATACTTGGTAGTAACCTTAATGTGGTTGTTTGATAATGTTGTTTATATTGATCCGACCTCTCGATTAACAAACCCGAGGATAAATCCTACTACATTGATCTTTCAATTTCCCAAATATCATCAAGAATTATATTGATGCCCGGGTCATTTATATCGACATTGTTTGTTGTTTAAGTTTTTCGTGTTTTTTCTTGTTTCGCTTTAACTCTGATATAATTACATAAGTCTTACGTATATAATCGATTTAATTATTGAATTACGTATATAATCGATTTAATTATTGAATTATATAATATCATTATCAATGTCGATGTTTTTTCCGAGTTTTTTTTTTTTAAAGGTTACACAACAAAGTTAAACAACACATTTTATTTATTTTACAAATTGTATATAAATGTTAAACATAAAGAGAATGTTTTACTCTCGATAAAAATGATTCTCGAGATTCAAATACAATTTGAATGATCATCGATTCGACGTCTGATTATAAATCGCTTCTTGCTTTTACTGTTTCAAGCTTGTCATTTTGCTTTCATTTTACGTGAATCTTTATCAAAGTCAAATGATCGTAGCCTCTAATAAATAATTATAATTAACATTAAAATAATTAAAACTATAATAAATATATATATATATATATATATATATATATGAACTGTCAAGGGTAATTTTTTTTTTTTTTGTTTTTGTTTATATAGGAAAGGTCTATGAACATATTAAAAAAACTAGAATTTGGCAAGCAACATTTACCATCGTGAAAATAAAAATAAAATAAAAAAGAAGAGTCAACAAAGCCGTAGGAAAACAATTGGAGAGGGAAATAAAATTGCAGCTGTAGTGCAGTACAGATCATATCTTTATACGGTAGATCCAGTGCAATACATTCAGGATCTGAGTGATTGAGATCCGTCCTACAGATTCTAATGCATTGCTATTTTAGATAAATCTGAATTGTTAAATCTGTTAAAATACAGATTTAACAGCATTTAAAGACACTACTGCAAGTGCTCTAATATAATCAAGGTACTTCTGATACAAAGATGTACAATTTCATATGCCGTGTGCAAGAAGAATGACACGTCATTAAAGGTACCCAATACAAAGGAAAGACCAAAACTTAACTATGTGTAACACCAGATTGAAGGTATATTTCGGCGAGATAGACGATTTAACAAGTAGAGATGATCAACACGTAAATACCACGCATATACAGTTTAAAATTTGTCTTAACCTTGTTGGGATAGGTATATCGTGTGTGGAGTGATTTATGGAACAAATCCGTAACTCACGGATGTAATTACGGATTTATTTCCAGACTAAGTTTGGAACAAATCCGTAACTCACGGTCGAATGACTCGATGAATTTTGATTGGTCGAATGACACACTCCGTAATTACATCCGTGAGTTACGGATTTGTCCAAAAAATTAATAGTAACACCCGAACCGAACCAAGCCCGAGCTCGAGCCGAGCCGGCCGGACCAGGGGCGGATCCACAGCCCCCAGGGGGGGGTGCTGTGACCCCACTCGATTTATAAAAAAAAAAAAAAAAAAAAAATTTAGTATTAAAACTATGTAGTTTTGTTGTTAAAAAGTGTCATTTTATCGATAAAAATTGATGTTTTAGACCCCGGTGACCCCACTGGAATTTTTTTTAGATAAAATATGTAGTTTTAGACTCCGGTGACCCCACTGGAATTTATTCCTGGATCCGCCACTGGGCCGGACGGACGGCGCGCGTGTGTGGAATTATCTAAGTCCTCCATCCTGCACAAAAGTGTATTGCCCCTTGGGGCACATCCATAAGAGACACACTAGCTCTTATCACTTGAACTCCCAACACTCAAGTTTCCAATATGAGAGAATGGGGTGAGGTCATCCCTTCAACTCTCATCTCCTACATATATTCTACCAACTTTAGACATTAATTTCTCATTCACCCAATATCCGAATTGAGTGATTCAAATGTCTATCATCAACTACTCCGTATAGAGTATTTAATGATATCATTAACTCTCGATGACATACATCGGAGCCTATCCGTAATTAGCGCTAAAGTTGACCATTCAACCCTTCAAAAATGGCTTTTTCTCCAACAATTTCAACATATATAAGGGGCGTCTCACCCATTTCCTTGGTCTACAAGAATTTGTATTCTTATTCCCTAAGGATAATCACGAGTAAATCCTTATAATTTAGGGATAATTATGGATATTAAATATCAAAACCAGAGTCTTAATGGGTAAAGGATCCTTAGGTTCTTCTCATAATTATCTCATAAGCACGTGGGCTAATTATCATATAAAGGAGGCTCTGGCCGACCTGCGTCTAGCCTCCCAGACCGTCCCGGCCCGAATTGCACTTGCCCAGCTCCGTTGTGACCTGGCCGACCTGCGGTGGTTGGGGGAGTGGGACCGATCTCCCACCTGGGGTTCGGATCTGCCCTTAGGCGTGTAGTGGGGCTCTTGGCCCTTAATATTATAGTTTTTATGGTTTCATTTAATGTTTGATCAATTAAGAGGTGACACGTGGTGAGGCACACTTCGACCTTATCGGTGAGGATGTTTCGTCACGGCTAGACCTAGATCTTTAACTGCTGCTTTGGAGATCAAGTTATCACTAACCCCAGAATCGATTATAAGATCACAGACCTTCTTATCCATGGTGCACCTTGTCTGAAAAAGGGCATTCCGCTGAGTATCACTGTCTTCCACCAACAAGACCCATTCAACAATGCAGACTAAAGGTGAACCCTCATCACCAAGCACCTCTTCGACCTCTTCATGAATATCTCCCCCATCATTGACTTCTTCCAGAACTTGGGGTTCAACCAATTGAACAGGCATACTTTGAGGGCAGGCATTCGACATATGGCCATGTTCTCCACACCGATAACACTTGATCCCCGATGGCTTGACAAAAGGATTAGCAGGCTTTGGGTCAGCGGGTTTGGGTCCTTTCTTGTTTGCTCCCCCATCTTCAACCGTTTTTGTTGGGCTATTCGTCCCCACCGAAGATACAGACGACGTGTTGTTAAACAACCTCCGAGAGTTTCCAAACTTAGTCTGCCTTCTCTGTATCTGTTTCTCAACCGTGTATGCCATGTTAACGGCCTCACTAAGACTCCATATAGGATTAAGCTCCAGTTTTTCCTGTATTTTGTCTGTTAATCCACCCACATATCGAGTTACATGTACTTCCTAAAATCCGGTTGTTTTGCAGTTGCCTCCACCATGCATATGCCCCATCCTTAAGCTTGCAAGAAACCAACCGGCACCTAATATTTTCCGGTGGATTCATGCCCTCGAAGTAATCTTCAACGGCGTCCAACCAATCTAAGAAATCTTCAATGTGTAGGTTGCCGTCAAAAGTCGGTAATTCCATTTTGAGTCGAAACCCACCCATTTTGAGGATTCCCCTCCATCAACTCTCGCTTCCAATCCTGCACCGCTTTATGAAGCTCCACCTTCAATCCTTCGATCTAGAGGCCTAAATCGGTGACCGTGTTCCAGAGGTCATTTGAATTCCGATCGTCGTCAAGAATCCGGCTGCTTCCCATGTTAATACCAGCCATCAGAGGAGTCAAGGCGAAATCCTTGATCTAATACCAAATATGATGAAGAAGCTCAAAAGAGGTAGATCAACAAAAGAAATCCTTGATCTAATACCAAATATGATGAAGGGTTTAGCTCAAATCTTTAAAGGACAATTGCCCCTTTTACATAGCCAAAAAAAGACTTAACACAAAGAAATAAATAAGGGATAATGAAGTTAAGAAAGGGTGCTTTGGAAAAAGTTTGGAAAAAACTGGCAAAAGAGCCCTAATTCTTAGGGTTTACAGCTTAAATGCCCAAATCTTTAAACACAGCAAAAAGACAAAAATGCCCCTCCCTTTTACATAGCCAAAATAAAAGACTTAACACAAAGAAATAAATAAACAACACTATAAATTAAGATCCTGCATCATGTTCACTGCAGGCATGCTTCCATTCTCTTACTTTATTATTCTTATATTCTATTCAAACAATAACAGTACATCTTTAAACTAGACATAATCAGAATATTCATAAATCAAGGGTCTTGCGAGGGCCTTGCGATGCAAAGCCTAACATATTCTCTATAATCACTTTTTTTTATCATGATTTTGATTATTAATATTTTCAAGCAGAAGAAACCTTGTCTAAATAATATTTCCATTAACATCTAATATAATGAAGGGAAAAAAAAAGGACTACGGTCCATCATCACCGTCTCCGATCAAATTACAGATATCGGAGCACTCCGTCAGGCAATACAGCCGACTCCTAAATCCCTGTTTAAACACCACCAGTGGCCTTCTCACATTGAGAGGCCCTTCACCCGGTGACCCGAGTCCGCCCCGAATACAGGTGGTGACACACTTAATCGTGCAACTCTCTGCCTTCCTCGATTTGGGTCTTTGAATCCTCGCCTTCTTATTGCAATCTTTCTCTTTTCCGGCTTCGCACTCGCTTGACAACGTTTGTGGAATGTTGGACAATGTTTCATCCCCACCACCGGAATATTCTTGTTCTGTCTTCTGCTTCTGCTGTAATTGGGCATGTGCCGCCGCAGGCACGGCGGAAGATATGATGCTGAAGGTGGTTGCGGCCACCAAAAATGTGGAAACGAGCATCTGTATGGGTTGAATCCATCTGGGTTTTTGGTTTAGAATTGTATTTTTGCAGATTTTGGGGTAAATGGTTGAGGTTTTCTGTAACATGATGATATTAATGAGGAAGAGAGATTTGGAGGTGTATAGATTGGAAGATGAAGTAACATTACTATGTGGAAATCAAATGCATTAATTTAGGTGGAAAATACAATATCCCTCCTAAAAGATGAAACTGATATTGTTTTTCTTATCATCAAAATTTGCAGCCACACATTTTTCACAAGAGATTAGGTGACCACGTTCTGCATGTTTTGTGTGTAATAATAATTGCTATTGTGATTGCTTATATATTACTACTCAACAATGTATGATAGATCCCATAGTCCAATTGCATAAGTTTTAAATAATGTTATGCCGACATTTTAAAAGTGGTTATTGAGTAAAAAAATGATTTTCAGATGGAGAAATGCAATTTACACCCTTAAAGGTTATAAGATGCAAAATTTATGACCTTATTTATTATTTGATCGATATACACTCTAAATTACATTTTATAAGCAATTTACAATCTTAAACTTTTAATTGCTCAATTGGTTGTCCTAAACTTTTGTTTTTAGTCAATTAACCCCTTCATTCATACTTTAATGTTATTTAAATATTTTAAAAGGGCAAATCTGTCATTTCCCCTTCATTGTTAACTTCAAGCATCATCACTTACTACCCTCACTAGGCTTGAAAAGTTGGGCATCTTAATTAAAGGCGGGTAGGCGAGGCTGATGTTAAAGTGTCTCACATTGGACACACGTAATTGTTTCATCTATCTTATTAAGATATGGACTTTCCGTATCACATAATTTAGGTTTTGAAGTTGAAGTATCATGTTTTATATGAGTTTGAACTTATATTTTCTATAAGTGACTTCCATTCGATAACTCCACAACCCAACAGACCAACCACCCGAGGTCACGGGCAAGTCCCCAACGGGTCTCCAGACACATCCACAGGATCGACCTCCTTCTGCATCTGGTAAACTCTCCATACTAAGTCTCAAAGCCACAACAAAGGCTCTTACTTGAGATGAACACTCATTTTGTACCTTTAGACTTGATTTTTAAGTTAAAGAAAAGGTCCTAAAACACTATAACATGATATTTCTAATAGATTATGTTGATGCATGAATCGTCTCATAATATTATTCTTTTACATGGATGACAATTGTTATTAACTTATTCACGATGTACACATCATCTCAATGATCAATAACAATTGTGATTGACTAATTCATAATGAGTTGGGAACCTACCGTTGGATGATATCAACTATGTAATTAAAGACGTAATAATTGTCATGCTCCTAAACTTTCGTGAAGAATATTATAAATTAAAATTGAGGGTTATGTATCAATATTGGTCTAGTTCGCAATACATTATTTTTCCTGAAAGAATTGAAGCTGTCAATTAATGCAAATGATCAAACTACTTTCCTACAGCAGCATAAAAACACAAGATTAATTGTCAATAGAACACATGCACGCTCTCTAAACACGGAGTTGTGCTTATCGGGCCTCTTATCACACACTAGAGCTAGGGTGTCATGTATATTAATTTATTGTGTAATAAAACTTGTCTTTCTATTAAAACTCAATATATACACATACGTACCGTACGTTAACTGCAACCATAAAAGCTTGGGCATAAGCAATTGCAAAGGGAGAGAAAAAAAACAAGTCCAAACCCTTTACATAAGAAAAATAAAACATGTATAAATTAAATGCTCACATTCTCGAATAAATTTTCCGAAAAAAATCACACAACCAAGACATAATAAATTTCAAAATGGTAACAAAATCGTTCCATGATACAATGATAAAGAGATCGACGTATTTGTTAAATTCTTAAACATATATATATATATATAATCCTTAAAACCCATTCATCAATCACATTGATTAATAAACATAAAAGGCGTATTCTTCAAATATTCTTAGGATACTGATCGAATAACCGAAATTAATTAAAGCATGACTTCAATAATCCAACAAAATAATATTGAAGGGGAAATATTAGAAAGCTTCAGGTGGGGTTTTTCAATATTTCTTACCCAAGAAACCCTAGAGAACTGAACAAATGATTGGAAAAAGGAATCCACCTCCTCTCTTCTAGTTGCCTCAAAGAAGTGCATCTCATGCAGTCGTTTCCTCTTGTTACCTGAAACCACCCATGGTTTCACCGGCGGGGCCGGTGGGCAGCTGAGAGAAACAGGAATTTTGTGTTCTTCTCCGGTAGGTGTTTTACATCCCTCACGGATGAATTCCTCCATCAGCTCCTCGTGTTCGTGGACTTTCTCCGGTGGTGGTGATCGGAGTTGATCCGTAGTATGACTATGATCTCCGGACATGATATTAAGAAGAGGGTTTTGATCTAGATGAAGAAAGAGAAGAGGGTAGAAATAATAATTATAGAGAAAGACAAAAGTAGGAAACTTAATTAATTACCTGTAATGATCAGTATAGATAAGAATTGACGATATCGTCTATGTAATATTGTATAATATTCTATGCTTTGAAAATGTCCTCTTTTGTCTTTTTGTTTATTGCAATCACTCTATACGATTAAGTTGTCGAAGTTTTTGATAATTAGGAGATTTGAACTCATAATCTCTCCTGAGGTCTCAACTTTTACCCCATTAGGCATATATGCATCATCGACAAATTGTACTTCATGTTTTTATTTACCATAATTTGGAGGCATATATACCCTTGCAAATTTAAGTTTCTTGCGCCTTAATTTGTCACATATATTATATTATATATATATCGGCATATCTTTTCTTAGATTATATCATTGAGACCTTGAGGCTTTGTCATTTATCTACCACTATCGGTATACAAAGCACGATTTCGAGATACCACTCTCTTGTCAAAATATCACTCCCATTTTCGCGTTTTAGATGTTTTTGAAACCAAACTAAACCCTAATTGAGAAGGGGGAACCCAATAGGAGATTTAAAAACCTTAAGATCGTGCACATTTGTGGTATGCTCACAAAATGCAGTAGAAACCAGTGGCATATCACTGAAAATCCCGACCTCCTTGAGTCCACATATATGCACGGTGAAATTATCCATTAATTCTTCTGTCCATCTGTATTTGATTTTGTTGTATAATTAGTTGTTTGGAGAAAATAAAGAAGAAGGTGAAATTAACAAGGCAAATATACCAGCTGGATCGTATGAATCGGTCTCTAGCTAATGATCGTGCATTCTGCCAATATATATAGGTACAATTTCAAGAATGCAATGCACTTTTACTAGCTTGCCAAATATTTTAATATTTCAATTTCAAAAAGGAAAAGAAAACAAGATTCTAATATTTGAGTTTGAGTTAATTTAAAGTTCGGCTTGTAACTAAGGCTCAACTAATATGGGAAAAAATTAGGGTAATGATACATCCACAAGATAACTTCACTACATTTTCCACGACACGTACTCTTTTAACATCATTGATTGCGTTGGATCCATATATAGCAATCAATCAGTACTATTCTTTAATCAATGGTTATTGATAGAATTATTGAATAACAATATATTTTGTCATTGAGTAAAAATGAATCATTACAGGAGTTTATATAGCTAGCCACAAGGCTATAAACGTAAATACAAAGATAATTAAATATAACTATCGCCTAATACGCCTCCTCGTCGGCGGCGCGTCGCGCGCCAAGCTTGGAAATGAAAGCAAAAAGATAAACGGGGCGTTGGCTTGGTGAGGGCGTCGCCAACCGATCGTGAGTAGCTACACGAGCAACACGAACAAGGCCTCTCTCAACATGCTCACGAATAAAGTGATAATCTATAGCAACATGCTTCATGCGCGCGAATGAAACAACTGGATTGGCGCTCGGTCGAAGAGCACCTAAATTATCACAAAAGATCACCGGTGTGGTCTCGAACCGAAAAACCGAGATCTGCAAGCGATAGGTCGACCAAGCAATCTACTGCCCTTGATGACGACCAACGCATCGTATTCGACCGGTGGATGAACGAGCGATCGAGGTTTGCTTCTTGGAGCTCCAGAAATCGCATTCTACCCAAGAAGGCGATATACGAAGAGGTAGAAGTATAACTCCTTCTTCCTATTCCCCAGGTCGAATCGAGAAAGCATCACGAGCCAACGCGAATCTGATATAATCTGCAGACCCGTGGTGGCGGTGCCGCACAAGTAACGCAACACACGTTTGACTAACATCCATTGGTACTCGGTCCGGAGCATGCATAAACCGAAAGAGCTTATTAACGGCAAACCGAATATCAACCCGTGTAAGCATAAATCACCGTAAGGCTCCTAAGATTTGGCGATCTTGAGTAGGGTTGGAGAAAATTGGAGAGACAAAGCAGGATCACCAGAAAAGGCATCAGCAGGCATAGGCGTGGAGACGGGTTTGGAGTCCTCCATATGAACCTGAGATAATAACTCACGAGTGTACCTGGTTTGCGTGAGGAGCATGCCCAGAGGAGAATGTGCGACCTCAACCCCCAAGAAATACGATAAGAGACCCGGATCCTTAATAGAGAACCTAGAACCAAGGCGATCAATAATACCACGAACACGCTTTCGTGAGCTACTCAGAATAATAATGTCATCGACATATACCAAGAGCATAAGTATACTTGGTGGATGTGTGACAAACAAATGCGACGACGAATCAAAGAACCGAATTGACAAAACCCATAGTAAGAAGAAAATTTTTAAGCTCATGGTACCAGGCACGAGGTGCTGCTTAAAACCATAAATTGCCTTACGAAGCTTACACACAAATGTGGGTTTAGTAGCATCCTCAAACCCAGGCGGTTGACTCATATAGACATCTTCACCGGTGTCCCTGCAGAAGGCATTGTTGACATCAAGTCGGCGAAGGCACCAACCCATGGAAACCGCAATACTAAGAACAAGGCGAAATCGTGAATCGGCTTAACGACGGCGACTAAAGGTCTCAAAGTAGTCTAAACCAGGCCGTTATGTAAATCCTTTGGCAACCAAATGAGCCTTGTACTTATCAATTGAGCCATCCGGTTTCGCTTGATTCGAACACCCACTTACACCAACAATGCTTAAATCAGACGTCGGGGGAACTAAGGACCACGTATCATTGCGAAGAAGCGCACTATACTCGTCAGACATCGCAACACACCACTGCGGACACTGCAAGGCCTGCTTAAGGGTAGAGGGCTCGGTTTCAAGGTAGCGGTTTTGTTTGTAACTGAGCTTGGAGGTTGAAGATGGTACGAGGTTTGTATATTTGGTTTCTAGAGCGAGTTGTCATAGAGTGTGTTGGTGGTGGGGGAGGAGGTAGAGGAGTGGAGGTGGAATCACTATTGGAGGTATGGGAGGAGGAAGCAGAAGATGAAGACAAAGGAAGGCTATCGGATGGAGGGCCAGTGCTCTCGGGTTGGGGCCTGGTGTTCTCGGTTGGGGGGTTGCCGTGGGGGAAGGTGGCGGATCGGAGGCTGCAGTGGCTCATAATACTCGGGGAGGTAATAAGGCGAGATAGAGTAGTGTGGAAGGGTCTATAGGAATGGTAGCAAAGGAAATATATCCTCCACAAAGCGAACATCGCGGGATGTGTATGCAGACGGGAGGCGATAGATCATAGCAAAGGTAGGCACTTTGAGTGAGGAGTAGCCAAGGAAGACGCGCAAGGTTTAGAAGTGGACTCAAGTTTGTGATTATTATATGGTTTAAGCCAGGGATAACACAGACACCCAAAGACTCGAAGTTTGGAATAATTAGGAGGATCCGAGAAGAGCTTAAGATGAGGGAGAGCATGTCAAGATTTTTGTAGGCATACGATTGATGAGGTAGACAACAATTTGACGACAAAGATATCGACCAATAGGTGATCGGCATGGAGGCATGAGAAAGAAGAGCTAAGGCGCTTTGGTGATATCGCAGATGACGCGTCGTTCGAGATACCATTGTGTTGAGGGTGTAGGTGGGAGGCGTGAAGTGGGAAATGCCGTGGGCAGTAAGAAAGGGACGCAGTTTTATATACTCGGTTCCATTGTCAGAGTAAAGAGTTTTGATAGGAGTATCTAATAATTTTTCAACATATGTTTTGAATTTGACAAAGGTGGAATAAACATCAGATTTATAAGCCAATGGATATATCCAAATGAAGCGAGTAAAATGATCAACAAATAAAACATAATACTTGAAACCATCAATCTGAATAAACCGGGATGTCCGGACATCTCAATAAATGACCTCCAAAGTTTTAACGGTACATAATGTCGAATCGAAAGGGGCCGGTGGCTCTTATTACAAAGACAGAATCACAATAAGTAGAAGAAGCAGAAGATAATTCTAAAAATTATTTTTGCAAGATTTTGAATGATGGGAAAAGTTTGGATGGCCGCAGGCGGACGATGCCGGTGTAGCGGCAGAGAGGCTTTGGACGCAGAGAGAAGGCAAAGAGAGCTTTTGAAGACCACGGATAGGCTCCATCACCGACTTGTCCCTGGTGGAGGCATGTGCCCGTCTTCAAATCCTTCACCAAAACGAGTCGTAAGAATTCAATAGTTCTGAATTATCGATTACAAAATTTTTGGACCGAAAGTAGATTACGAGAAAGAGAGGAACACAAAGGCGTGATTTAATTTAAAGGAAGAGAGGAGGTAGAGCCAATGTGAGTGATAGCCAATGAGCTACCATCACCAATGACTATACTAGCCGTGCACTTGATAAGTGGAATGCGAGAGAGAGGCGGTGAGCTCTCTGTGTCATGTGGTGAGAGGCACCACTGTCAAGCATCCAGGAGCAGAAGGATCAGAGTATGGCACAGGATAACTGGGAGCAGTATGCTTTGAGCAACATGAGCATAGGGAGGTGGGGGAGGCCGAGAGCTGCCTTGGTTGCGAGGTGGGCGGGGAAGATTGTTGTAGAGGGGATAGGCAGTGCAGCGGGTAGCAACGTGACCTTGGACACCACAGAGTTGGCAGAAGCCTTGGTAGCCTTTGGAGTTACGGGCAGTGGGACCTGGAAGAGTGATTGGGGAGGGGGAGGCTGTGGGGTCTCGGGTTGAGGACGGGGGCTTGCGGCATGATGGGTGGGAGGGGCCGAGAGGGTTGGGGAGAGGGAGAATAGGATGGATTGGGGGAAACATGCATAGGACGGGATTGATGGTAGGCAGGGAAAGCAGATATCGTAGGGGTGTGATGATGACTTTGTACAATCGACGCCTCATGCATTAACAACTTCTCATGTAACAAAGGCATAGCAATGGTATCATCACGAGCCTGAATGGCGCTCACAAGATCCTTATATTCACTACCGAGATTTTTTAAAACAATTTCAACCAATTCATCATCAGGTACTTTAGCATCTAAGGACGCCAGATCATCCGCAATAGTTTTAATGGCAGTGAAATATTGAGAAATTGACATTGTACCTTTAGTAACAGAATTCAAACGCAATCTGAGGTATCGAGTGCGGCCCTTACTTTGTTTCCCATATGTATCGAGGAGAGTATCCCAAGCTTGCTTCGAATTAGTCGTGTGCTGAATAGAAGCGACATAATTCTTGTCAACCGAGCCAAGGATGAGATGGTGAATGAGTGCATCCTGTTGAATCCATAGTAAATGTCTTTGGATTGGACACGGCCGCACCGCGCGGATCAGTTAGAACGGCGGCCGGTTTGGGTATATCGCGTGATATATCCGATGAGGCCATGACCGGTGAGAGAGTGGTCATCTGCGACTTTCAAGCGGAGAAATTTTTGTCATCAAGCTTAATCGGTGCATTGCCGGCGGATTTAGTGGAAACAAGAGAGGGGGCGCAGCAGCGGAGCAGCGGCGATGGAAGAAGATGCGAATCGGTTGGAGAAGGGTGGCCATGGCGTGGCGCGCGTGCCTAAGCGGCAAAGGTGGATCGCGGCAATAGGGTTAAGAAAATTTTGGTGGATCGAGAATCTACGATACCATGATAAATTATTGAATAACAATATATTTTGTCATTGAGTAAAATGAATCATTCACAGGAGTTTATATAGCTAGCCACAAGGCTATAAACGTAAATACAAAGATAATTAAATATATGGAAAATTAGGGATAAGAACACAATCAAATATTTTTAAGTAATGGAGACAACTATATATTTTTTATAGGGAGAAGAACAATTGCATAATTTTTATAGCGAGAAGAATGACAGTGAATCCCAAAATCGGTGAATCTCACAGTGAATCCCGAAATCGGTGAATTTAATGATGAATCCCGAAAATTAGTGAATTTCGACGATGAATTTTGAAAATTAGTGAATTTAAATAAAATGAATTTAAATCGATGAATTTAAATAATAATTTGACACAAGTGAATTTAACGATGAATAAATAGTTTTGTCGCTTTATCAAAAAGTTTCAAAAAGCTGCCCTTCTACTCAATTGATGAAATATTTACCCTTCTCCCTCATTCCCCCTTAAATATAACTATCGTCTAATAGTTATAAAAAAATGTAGTGAAAGTTGTTTTGGTTAAATGTGTAGTGTTTATAAAATCGTTCAAAAAATTATGTTAGTCATCCCATAACTTTTCTGGCACTAGTGATACATGCATCCACAACATGTTCTTACTACACATATGAATATGATCCCATCATTTATTACAGGATCATGTGTAGTGGTATATGTTATGTATAAATGTGTTTCTGGTATGCTCCGGTCTAGTAAACCTATTTAGCAAATGTTGAATACATCATCTGCAGGAGGGCGGGCCCCAATAATATATGAAATATGGTGCCAATTGTCAACAAGACAAAGAGTGATCGAGAACATTTTCAAATGAATATTTTATATTGGCATTACTTAATTAAGTTTATCTAATTAATTGTCTTAATTTCTTCTTCATCGATCATCTCAATCCATCCGGCCAGCCGTCTTCAACCATCGATCCTGTCAAATAATCTTCCTACGTACTGATCTAAAATCAACGGATGATATATAATGAACCGATTAAGAAGGTGGCCGGTGATCGGAACATCAATCTACTACGCGCCAGACTTAAGTTGGGGAAGATCTGCATCAGGGAAGAATATTAAGAACACATGGATCATGTATATAGCTAGAAAAGAACATAATGTTCACTGTTCAGATCTCTGCCAACCGGCGAGGAAATTTCCAGTGAAACAAGCTACAGACTACAGTACTTACCGAAGAGGAAGCACTGCATGATTTCTTTGAATCTTCAAATCATTTGCTACGATCGAGTACTTCTAGGGTTTCCATATTATATATATGAATTACATATCTTATTTAATAGTTTTCAACCAGCAAGCAATACACACGCATTGAATCGCATCGCATCGTTTAATACATAGCTCTCACTAGGTACGTACTTGCAAAGATGTTAGGTGGAATGTATAACATATATGGTATTGTCATCTGTTAAAATGCCAAGACAATTTATTTGATCAAACACATGACTAAAAACAATTTTTTCTTCATTTTTTCTTTTCGACACAATATTGGCATAACGGTTAAAATTATCTTTTGTTATGCAAAGATGTTTGCCATATATATATGGTAGATAGTGTGATTATATTCTACTCTCTTGGTTCCAAATTAATTAATGGTGTTGATAAAAACACACAGGGTTAATGTTTTATATTTAACACCAAAATGGGAAAAAAAATAAAAAAATAAAAAAAAAAACGAAAAAAAAAAAATATTGACTTTGATTAATGCAATAATGATAAATGTGTAATAAAAAAAAAAATCCTAAAAATAGTGAAACTACTTGCATCAAATAAGGGATCCCATCAAATGCAAAGGAACATATTTTTTTTCCCAAATTCATCAGTTAAATTGAAAGGGGATGGAGTATATTATATTGGATATTTATGAGACTTAGGGCCCGTTTGTTTACACCACTTAACACTTATTCTAAAAAGAATAAGTGATTATTAAAATAAGTGTTGTTTGATAATACTTTTTAACATCTCTTAATTAATTAAGATCTTACAATTTCTGTGAAAAATTATGGAAAATTTTAAGTGGTTGAGGAACTACTTAATCTTTGAATTTTTCAATAAATCTACGTTAGGTAGAGAATGACACCCATACCTACCTCACACCTACACCCCACCCTCACCCTACCCCCAACCCCAACCCCACCCCATCCACCCCACCCATACCCCCCCCCACCCCACACCGACACAACCCATACCCCCACACACCACACACCCGCCCACACCTCACCCACCCATACCCACCCCCACACCCCACACCCTCATACCCACCTACACCCTCACACCCCCACTCCCACCCTCCCTACACCCACACCCACCACACACAACACACCACACCCACACCCACCACCCCACACCCACACACACCTATAGCCACTCCTACACCCCCACAACCCCCCACACCCTACACCCACGCCCACCCGACACCCACCCCACACACACACACACACCCGACACCCACCCACACCCACACCCCACCCCACACCCACCTACACCCACCATTACCCCACACCAACACCCCCACCCACCCTACACCCACCCTCCACACACCCACACCCACATACACACTCTCTACTAAACAATTACAGTTTCGGATATAATAAATGTTACTAAACAATCTAATCAATTTCAAAGACTTAAAATATTCGATTCTTTAATTTATTCGAATTAAGACTTCATTTTCATCTTGATTTTAACAAATCATTTCTTAATAAATGCAGAGCATTCAATTATCATAAAGTTTTATTCCACAAAGATAGGAACTCATCAAATATATTACAGTTTATTTTGACAAATATACATGGTTTGATCAATAGAAAAAGGGCAGATATAAAGGGGGGAAAAAGAAAGAGTAATTAAGTTTGAACAAAGCAAAATGAAGTCCAAAATCTATTGTTTGTATTTCTTTGTCTACGCCTTTGTATTTGTATACGCAACTTCTTCATCTTTTGCATTAAATCAACCTAACCAGACAGGTTTCATGGCATGCATATCAAAAGAGATTCCAAACAAGAATAACGCATCTCAGATTATTTACACGCCTGAGAGCAACTTATACTTCTCTATCTTGAATTTCACAGTCCAAAATCTCAGATTCACAACCCCTCAAACACCCCGACCATTGTTGATTATCACACCATTGGAAGAATCCCATATCAAATCCGCAATCTTTTGCAGCAAAGAAAATGACATACAGATCCGAATTCGAAGTGGTGGGCATGATCTTGAAGGCCTTTCATTCGTTTCTCAAGTACCCTTTGTCGTCGTTGATATGACGAATTTTCAATCAGTCCAAGTAAATGAGAAAGAAGCAACCGCATGGGTTGGTACTGCGGCCACACTTGGTGAAATATATTACCATATTGCACAATAGAGTAAAAATCTTGCTTTTCCAGCAGGTACTTGTCCCACAGTTTGTGCTGGAGGCCATATCAGTGGGGGTGGTATTGGTATGATGGTAAGGAAATATGGTGTTTCAGCTGATAATGTCATCGATGCTCGATTAATGGATGTCAATGGCCGAGTTCTTGATCGAAAATCCATGGGTGAAGACAGGGGGCTACTCCAATTTTTTCCCGGGTTTGTATATTTTTACCTCTGCGAAGATCTCTTTTTTAGAAATTCGGCCGCTCTTAGTGGAGAAGATCTCTTTTGGGCTCTTAGTGGAGGTGGAGGTGCAAGTTTTGGGGTCATTCTTGGATGGAAATTGAAATTAGTGAATGTTCCAGATAAAGTTGCTGTCTTTACGGTTGATAGAACTCTGGAACAGAATGCAACCAATCTCGTTTATCGTTGGCAATCCATAGCTAGCAAAATCGATAAAAAATTAAGCTGGAGAGCCTACATAACAAGCTCAGTAAAGAGCCAAAATGGGAGGAGGGGTAGGACAGTCCAAGCTACATTCTCTGGCCTTTATCTTGGTGGGACTGATACTCTGCTTTCAGTGATCCAAAAGGGATTTCCTGAATTGGGGTATCAATGACTGTAAAGAAATGAGTTGGATTGAAACTATTCCCTATTTCTACCCGGGCACCACCATTGGCAATATGTCGAACAGGACGTATGCAAACAAGATTAACATGAAAATAAAAGCTGATTTTGTGAAAAACCCGATCCCAGAAAAAGTTCTCGAAGGCGTATGGAAAATATTTGATGAAGAAGACCCTGGCGTGCCATTGATGACATTTACAGCATTAGGCGGAAGAATGAATGAAATTCCGGCAACTAAGATAGCATTTCCTCATCGGAGTGGGAATTTGTACATCATGGAATATCAGGCAAATTGGTTAGGTGATGCTGCTAATGAAACGGCGACGGCGAAACATGTAGAGTGGACTCGACGGCTACAGACATATTTCACACCATATGTGTCAAATTCCCCAAGAGAAACGTATTTGAACTATAATGATCTTGATGTGGGTGTCAACAACGTTGTCGGAAACACGAGTTTTGAAAAGGCTAAGGTTTGGGGTGAACCATATTTTGTTGGTAATTTTAAGAGGCTAGCTAATGTGAAATATTTAGTTGATCCCACTGATTTCTTCAGGTTTGAGCTTAGTATTCCTGTACTCAGCTCACAAGAGTAATTAACATACACAATAATATTAGATGAAATTAACAGAATAGCATGTATTGATAAGATTTGTTTCTCATACATACAACTGATGACACACACACCTTCATATAGTGTCTACTACTACACACATAACCAAGTGGCTAATACTAGCTTGTGACAAGTGTCACTCTTGTGGATAAGATAAATCTAATAATATCTTATTTCTTAACAATATTGTACGTACATTTTTCTTGATATTTTTGAAGAAGGGTTCGGGTGTGATGGAAAACGTTGCTAGCTAAGTAGCTCTTCAACAAACTCAATGCCTTTTTTAAAATAAACTTTTCATAATCAATTGGACGGTTTTTCGATATGGGCCCGAGGGGCGAGGGCTTCTCGTCTTTGGAGTGTTTGTGGTGGACTGCTTGTGTCTTGGTAAAAGAACTTTTGAGTATTACTCATTTTCTATTGTTAGACGCTCTAGTAATAAGCGGGCAGATTTTCTCATACAAGCGGTCTGATTGCAGTTGGTTTAGTTCATTGGGGGTACTGTTCCCCTACATAATGTTTTTTTGACGTTTCTGCTTTTGATTGAGTAATGATACGGGCATAACCGTTGTGACACAACGAATGACACAACGGTTATCTACACCGTTGATCATGATTGTTCACATCAAAATAAATTTAGACATATAATGATCAATGATGTATATGGCCATTTGTAATAAATTCGTTGTGCAGACAACTGACCAGTTGTCTTAAATATCATTACTCCTTTTGATTTGAGTTAATATTATAGTAAGAAAATAAAATTTATGGTTTATTATAATGTTTAAATTTTACATAATGCTATAATATAATAGTATTAAAGGTTATGTAATTAACAAGTGATAGATTATTGTTGTAATTTGAATTAACCAAGAAGACACAAAAATCTATGGTCCTTACGAATATAAATTGCAACTCTGCATCAAAACTACAATAAATCGAACCATAACATAAATTGGATTGAAAAAGCATGTTTGCGTATTGCTTTTACCTCAAAATGCAAAACAAATGACGAATCCACATATGTATTAATTTATATTATTTTAGGGATAAAAAATAGGGCTACTGATATGAATGCTCTAAGAATATTAGAACTGTCTCAAAAATTTTACAGTTTGATGGGAACGAAATGAGAAATTATGGCCACTAATTGACCACCGATAAAGGGAAACAACTTGTGAAATTATGAGAGCAACCATAATGAGAGTTGTTTAGCCATATTCTACTATCTAATTGTCAGAATGGAGTAGCAAATAAGATAAGAGGTAGAATAATGGTGTTAAAATAGAGTATTTTTTTTTAGACATTATCTATGCTATTATCTACATTTGGAGAAGGGAAGAGAATATATTCTTTGAACAAAACCTGCAGGCAAAGGGAAAAATATCATTAGATTAAAGTTTAATATTATTTGAGATATTTTATGGTGTAACAGTTAAAACATTTTATTTTTACTCTATTTCACATAATATATTTTTAATCGTATATGAGATATTAGAAATTAATTGTTGTAATATATGACACTTGATACAATCTTCTTACAACGGTTGTATGGTAAAAAATTTCATTTTATTTTAAACAATATCCCAAAATATTTATCACTACTATAACATCTAATCACACACATATTATCCCCACAATCCTTCTATATTTTTTCTCCTCTCACCTTCTTCCACCTCATCAATTTATCACCATAGAATATGCAATTTTCCCCTTCTCTGCCCCTGCCCATTAGGGCGGCTCTGAGTTATGACGTATAGAGCCTTAGAGTTGCAAATCATTTCTTAAAGGCAAAGAAAACTAAACTTGAATGCAAGAAAACATAATTAACTTGATTTAGGTAAATGAGGTTTTTTTTCCGTCTTTCCAAAAGACGAATTTACCTTACAAACTTTGGAGATTTTACATAAAAATCCAAAGTTATACGTATACGAACAAATAATACGTTTGTATTGTTGGTGTGGCCCCCTAAAAAATACGTTTATACTATATAAAATAAAATAAGCTATCATTTCTTTTCTTTTCTTCCTTAAAACCTCCTAGATCTGGGCCCACTTGTCGACTAATCCGAGAGTTCGTTGAGATCGTGCATGCAGAGAGATTTCTACACAGGGATAAAGCGCCACCAAGCAGCTTTTTCACATTTCTTTTCATGAACTGCTGATTCTCCGGCTGACTAACCATGAACCGCTGATTCTCTAGCTGATTAACCGCAAATTGAAAAACCACTGGTTCAAGCACACTTCCATTTCTTTGAAGGCTTAAACCATGATTGAACCCCCTTCAAAAAAAAAAAAAAAAAAAAAAAAAACCATGATTGAACCGGTGAACCTCCGGTTTTACTGAACCACTGGTTCATGGTCTAGTTAAAACCGACGAATCATTAGTTCACACATAAACTATAGACGTATCTAAATGCACCCAACAAGCCGTTGGAAAACAAACATTTTTTTCCTTACTCTGAAATTATATAAATATAGTCATTTTGAATAACCTTTTTATTAAAAAAACGATTCCCCAAAAAAAATTAAAAAAACGAAATGAAAATATTCTACCTTATCATAAGTATTATTATTATTATTTATTTATTTTCTTTTAGTTTAATAACAAGAAAGAATATTTTGGAGGGAAAGAACGCACAATTAACCCTAGGGTAAAAGTGGAGGGTGCGTCTAGTTAAATTACACATTGTTCCGCACCGTGGGTCACTTTCCCTCCCCGAATACTACTCTCCTTTTTCCGCTGTCTTTTTTGCGGCCCTTCAAACTCTCCGGCAAGTTCAAAAGATTAGCCACCGTGTAGGAGCTTCTGTTCTTCTGTCTGCTCCGACGGCCGCTACTTCATTCTTTTCCGTAAGCGTCGTCTCCTCGATTCGTCTACTTCTCATCCGACCGTCCTTTCGCCACCACCAGTTTCTCGCTGATTTTAAATATTCTATTTACTTATCTGCTTCCTGTTTCAGTTATTTTTTTGTCCTTCCAATTCCACATATATCGGGACCGATAAGATCTACATCAGTTTCAATTTGAATTTTGCCGGATTTGTTGAATTTATTCTGTCAGCAGCTATGCCAGAGGTGCATTCACTCGTGAATGACTTCTTAATCAAGCTTAGGAAGCGGTAATTATTTTTTCCAGCCGTTTTTATTTTCTCCATATTGTTCATTTAGCTTTACTGCATTCTTAGCATCGTTACTTTGTGGATTATTTAGTAAAATCGAAGGCTCCAAGGCTACTGCCAAGTTAACTGGTGAGGTTCTGCGTTCCTTTATTTCACAGCAAAGGCTGCCACATTTCAACCAGGCCGCAGCACTCATTGATGCCGTTAAAACAGTTGGCGAGCAGCTAATTGCTGCTAATCCTGTAGGTAATAAGTTAATTGTGGAGGATGATATTGCTATACCCTCTGTATTAATTGAATTTTTTGCTTTATGCTCTGAATCTGTGATATCAGTTGCAAATTAAACCTTGAATTTCAAATTGGTTGGAAGTTTGGGAGAATGGGACTGTTATGATTGTTGGTATGTGTTGAGTTTAATGAATTCCACTTTTCTTAATACTGCCTGTTCATGTTTTATTTATTCTTAATTTCACTGGGGTAGATCTTTAGATATTCTTATTCAAATGTCCTTTTAGGGAGGTGAAACCTAAGTTGACGTCACTTGGCATATTAAAAATACTTCATCACCTCCCTTGATAAAATTGTATATATGTACATTGGAAAGACATGTAGTGTATGCGTGACTTTGTAATAATCATCTAGCTGTTACATCAGAGTCTGATCTTTATGGTTTCAACAGAGATTAGTATAATTCATCAAAATATTGTCTTGTAGATGTTAATTTGTAGGAGCCCGTAATAAAACATACCTGAATCTCTTTGTTTGCGCTTCTTGCTCAAATTCCTTGTATTTGGCCCACACTTGAGGGTGTATTGAAGTGCGTTGTATATAATTATGTTAATTATCTACTTTATAATTCAAAACATTACGCATGACTGGTAATTCAGGAATAGAATTAGTATTTCTGTCGATTATTTTTGTTGACGCTTTTATAAATTTGATTGCAGAGCTCGCTGTTGGTAACATTGTAAGGCGTGTTTTACATATCATCAGAGAGGAGGACCTATCTCTTGCTACAGCTGCTATTGGTGGGCTTGGTCTATCAACTGAAAGCGATGAGGAAGGTGAAGCCAAGCAAGAAGATCAGCCATATTTATCTGCTGCTGCTGTTGCTGCAGCAGCTAGGAGTACTCTGAGGCCTCCCTCTTTGCAGACCCTTCTTGAGGATGTGCCACATTCTGCAGCCGTTCCTCATCCCGAATCATCTGCGGGTGATTCTGAAGGAAAAAGCAAATGTAAGCGATCTGTTGCTTCATTAATTGATCTATGTTTTCTTGATAGTAGATGATGAGTAATTGTAAGTTGATTTGTACCTTCAATATTTCCTTCGCCATGCTAGAATTTCATATGTGCTTAGTTTCGAGTCTAGTGTACGGTTAGACATGATTCTTCTGTCCTTTAGCAGCAGTATTTGTCTTATTGTCTTAACCTTCAGTATCATTTGTTTTCAGCTGCTGATAAAAGTTCTAGCGCTCGGAAGCTGAAGCATAATGTTATTGAGGCTGTTAATGAATTAATCCAAGATATCGCCACTTGCCATGAACAGATCTCCGAGCAGGCAGTGGAACACATACATCAAAAGTACGCCCTATGTGAAATGCCATTCTTTCCCTGTATCACACAGTTACTTCTCTTGTTGTGCTTATTACGTGAAAATAGAGGATAAACTTTCATTCGTATGGTATGAATTAATCATGTTCAGGTGATATTCATCGACTTGACGTTTTTAAATTTACATGTAGTTTGGATTGGTAGAGATGCTATATTTACTTGTTGCCTGCACCGTGAATATGAGTTTTTAGTTGACCAGCTCAAAATAATTCACAATTGCAAATTCTTCATCCTTGCTTCAGTTCTGTTTATTTGTTAACTTTTGTTTATTTTTGTCATTCAAATCTATTTCTGGGGACTCTGGCAGGAGACGTTAATTTTTTTTAACGCTTTTTGATTTCCTAAGCAGCACCTTCCTCACTTTTCCTTTTTTGCTTGTATTACATTTTGTTTGTTGTTTTATGTTAAGAGATAAGGATAAAAGAGATATAAAAGAAAAGAGATGATGATAGAATATTGAAATAGTTGAAGAGACGAGGATAGAAAAAAAGTGAAGTCTTGTGATTGAGATAGCTATGTCCTTGATAAGGATAGCAATTAGATTGAGATTCTGAGTCAACCTATCTGATGTTTTTTTCCTGAATCCAACCCATGTGATGTTTATTACTATGAACCTCAATTTTTATTATGCATATGTCTGCTGTTTTATCTCACCTGGCTGGAATGATATGGTAAGCCTAGCTCTGAGCTCCATCATTCACAATTTGCGTGCATTTGAATTAAGTTGACTCTCATTTGTCTATAAAGGAAAGTGTGCTGAAGCTCATCAGCATCTCAGTTTGAACTCCAATTTTTTATGTCCAAAACTTTTAACTTTATTCTCATCCCTCTCTCTGCTTGCTTATGAGTTAAGTAGATGGTTACATGTCTAGGAGATGATATTTGATGGAGTTCAGTTGAGCTTAGATTATTCATTTGCTTGAACAAAGAAACTCTAATTCTCTTTCATCTGTTGTTTGAAAGTTTAACATGCAAAACAATCCTCATTTTTCATTGTCATTTTCTTTTTTGTGTCTGTATATTCTGTTGTGTGAAAGAGGTGCTGTTCTTCCCAACATGTAGTATCTATCAATTGAGCTCCATTTGGCATCTCTATAACCTTTTTGAATGGAAAATGAGTTTTTTGTACTCGTTACCATTTTTGGGCACTAAGGCATCATAAGCATAGATAAATTGAATTCTGCAAATTGATATTGTGAAATGAGAAGGGCGCAATAGGTTTGTTTGACATACTGTTTGAACCTGATTTTCCAAATTAAGGAATACTTGGGCAATTTTTAGGAGGTATGCTTTTGAAGTGATTGAGAGATGAGTTTTCAGTCGTCATAGGAAAACTTAGAATTAACTTGAGCAACAAAATTCTGATGTTTAGTCCTGCTGAACCTGATCAGGTTAGCAGAGTTTGCTTACAGTGGGTTCATCTCTGCCTGTGTCAACACATGCCTGATACTTATTTTTCTCTCCTTTTTCCAAACATTGAGCTGAGCACAATATGTACGCAAGAGCGAAGTGTGATCTATTTAACATTTTCCTTTGTTTATTGCATCAGTGAGGTGATATTGACTTTGGGCAGTTCAAGAACTGTTGTGGAATTTCTATGGGCTGCAAAAGAGAAGAAAAGATCATTCCGGGTCTTTGTTGCTGAAGGTGCCCCAAGGTTGTACAAGAATATTAGACTTTACCATAAGGCGACTACTTTCCTTGTAATCTGTTTGATATTGAGCTTCATTTCCTTCCTGTTGACTTTGATGGTTTCTTATTTCTTGTTAAATACAGATATCAGGGGCATGCTCTGGCTAAAGAATTGGTTACAAGAGGGCTTCAAACAACAGTTATTACTGACTCTGCTATCTTTGCAATGATTTCAAGGGTGAATATGGTACGCAATGACGGAAATTTCTTATCTCTTTTCGCTTGTCTCCTTCCTCTTATCTCTATAATTTGTTTTCGAAGGTCGTGGTTGGTGCCCATGCTGTGATGGCTAATGGCGGGGTTATAGCACCTGTGGGCTTGAACATGGTGGCACTTGCAGCTAAAAGACATGCTGTCCCTTTTGTAGTTCTTGCAGGGATTCATAAGGTAAATTGATTTCAATTTGTATATTCCAACTTCTGAATGATGACTGTCGTAGATTTTTTTCACTTGTAATTGAACACGAGCTAGTATTCAAAGAACAGTTGTGAGTACTTTAAATTATATTTTTGTATCTGGATTACTGGTGATTCTCTACCCATTGGGATTAAGGATTGCATGTTGTATTTGAATTAGAGGTAAGTGGTGCTGAATGGGTTCAAAAATGTAACCTTGGAATAGTACTCACCTATTCTCTAATATGTGCCTTTTGGATTCTTTAGGACTACTAAACAGGATTGAAGGGAAAACCAAGAAAAAATATACATTTGAGAGACACATTTTCTGCATCCGAAACTGATAATATTTGTTTTCTAATAAAACCCATGAAGATGGAGTGCTTTAAATTGTTCATTCGTAAAAAAATGTCTTTTGCATCTTTATCTTACCCCTCTGTCTTCTTGAAGTGTGTGTGTGTGTGTGTTTTCATCAACACACTTCTTTTCTCCGCGATTGACAGCTATGTTCAACAATAGCGACAAGGCAACTGGATTTATTAAATGCCATTCTCAAACCTAAGTGTGATTAACATAAACTAAAAGAAGACTGCATGCCATCATTGACATTTATATACTGTATTAATGGTATGAGCTAGGACTTTGCCTCTAGGCTAGTTATGCTGATTTTTCAGACTTTTGACTTGTGAGAGATGATAGTATTTTGACACGGATCTGGTAATATCCTAATTAACATAATCTATTTCTGTACCATACTATTAATCATGGACGCCCATTTTTGTTGACAATCCTTTTACCTTTTGACAGTTGTGCCCTTTATATCCTCACCATCCAGAAGTATTGCTAAACGAGCTGAGGTCGCCATCTGAGCTTCTGGACTTCGGTGAATTTTCAGATTGCCTAGACTTTGGGAGTGGTTCCGGAGCTTCTATGCTTCATGTTGTCAATCCTGCATTTGATTATGTGCCACCTGATCTAGTGAGCTTGTTTATTACTGACACGTAAGTCCGTTTCATGATCAGTTGTTTAAACTTTTATTATGGTTTGTGCTTCTTCTATATGAACTTTATCTTGTCATTTGATGTGGCTTGCATTATCAATTAGGCAGTGGGAATATACTTCTGCACACCTCAAATAAAAAGTTGTTGGTTGAAAACGCTTAGCACTAACAAAAAAGGTAGCAAGAGCATTTGGTTGTTCAACTATAGGAGATTAAATTGATTTTGTGCATAGAATTAATTATGATTTTTTCATGAATATATTATGGCCATGCAAGCAAACATGTTGTAATCCAATAGTATCGAATTACAACATTCATTGTCATTAACATTCATGGGTATGTGCCACAGTATTGTTTAGTGGATTAACAGCTATCCCTTCTATTAGACCAATTAAAGGAAATGTGTATGCTCAAATATCTGCATATGGCTTGTTTGAACATGTAATTTGTACAGTGTTATGTTTTTGTAGGTTGTAATGTCTTTTGTTTGTGGCTCTCAGAAATTTTGGTTATTTAATGAAGTTTGGTTACTTTTATGCAGGGGAGGGCATAACCCCTCTTACATGTACCGGCTTATTGCTGATTATTATTCTGCTGATGATCTGGTTATGCAACGGAGATCTAGCTCTTGATAAATACTTGTTCATTTTGCTTCTCGTTGTTAGCCAGCTTTTCTCAGGTGAGAGTTTCTTTCACATTGTGAGTGTTTATCTCTTGCATTGATTATCATCTTCAGAGTTCAAGAAAAATGTAAAGGGGATATAACTACATATAAAACTTGTTGAGACTTGCTTTAGCCTGGAATTCAAGTTTGTGTCTGCGGTTTGCTGTTAATATATCCGGGATAGGAAGCAGTGGTTAAACTGAAAAATAACTGTGATATTGCTAAAATGCTTGATATGGGTGGGCAAAGCTCACCCGTTATACTACATAACCACTGTATAAAAGCTTGCTAAGATATTGCCATATTATGTATCTATATATGCTTAAAAGGTGAAGTCAAAAATATTCTTTGAGGGGACATAATAATTAATATAGTATATATAGTATGTATTATGATGAGCATGGACTGTTTTTATTTTGTATTGTATAATGGTGCAGAATGTAGGAGACAGTGGAGGTTTATTGAAGAGAAAATGACATGAGCTGCAGTTGTGCAGGTTCGCATGTTTGGCACAGACACATAGAAAGCATGTCATGATGCAAATCTGAGTATGAAATGTAATTTGGCAAGTAGTACGGTAACATCGAAGTCAAAGTTTGATAAGTTTTGGTTGATTTGATTGCATGGTTGTCTTCTTGTTAGCAAATCATTTGGTGGGGTGGTGGTGGGGTGGGGTATAGATTTCTTTTCATTTTATGCTCTGCTAGTTATATTTGGTTTTGGAGTTCCATTTGAGCTTTTTCTTAAGAGACCATAGTGATGATGATCATGATGTACTTTCTCACATTTTGAAATCAGCTCCCTTTTTTGTAGCAAAAGTTTTGCCATCTCTCAAAGAAGAAAACAGATCAATTGTTGTAAAATAAATTGTATGGTAAAGAAACTATTTTATGAAGCAAGTTGTGTCTGTGACTACATGAGAATTTCTAATCTCCTTGGCTGAGCTCTAAATACTTTTTGTAGTAAAATTAAGGTACATGCTGTGATGCAGATAGCCACATATGTTGATGAGTAATCTTTTTGTTACATCATTAAAATTGTAATCGACATCCACATGTTTTTGTGTCCCCCCCCCCCTCCCCGAAATAAAAGTTTGTACAAACAAGTGGCCTATGCCGGAGATTACAAAGAGAGAAACGCTTGAAACCGTCTGGAAGAATGGAGTTGTACATTACAAGAATCGTATAGCCTTACGTCTCGTTTAAATTTTTTTTCTTTTCAAAACGATAATATCGTTTCATTGGTGAAATAGTTTTACCGGTACACAATATATTATGAAGAAATCTAATGTCATGATAAATATTATATAAATCCAACAGTAAATGAGTACTGGACCGTAGCTGCTACCATTACGTATTCTTCGTTCTCGGGCATCCTAGGCTTGAGTTCCAATAGGGGTACAAAGTGTATTATAGTATTGTGCTACTGTTTTCTTGATCTCATTTGATATTTTTTGAATCTGAAATAATTAAGTTTCATTCTAAGGGCAAGTCCAACCCATGGTACTAAAATCAAATTTTTTGATACTTTTGGACACTATTCACTTGAGTATCAAATATTTATCTCCAATGGTAAAAATTCATAGTATTAATATTATTCTTTTTTGTTTTTATTAAATATTTTGATGATTTGATAATAATATAAAAAATTATTATTGTGCTACTTAATAATTTTTTATGTAATTATTATCATTTTGAAAATTATATACAATGTCTATCGTGTATAAAATCCATATTAAAATACACGAAAATGAAAAATAATAATAATAATAATAATAATAATAATAATAATTTTTCGGTGCCATTTATCGAAATAATAATAATAATAATTTTTAATGTTTGAAAATAGAATATAGAAACTTTTGACAGGCAAAATGAAAATTGGATTATGGGATGAGAGGGTATTAGCTTAGAGTTCAAATATGGTACCTCTCCTGGTACCACACCTAATTTTAATACCTATTAGTTCTTTCCATCGAAGATGTTGTTAATACATTCCTATAGGGGTCAAAATTTGATTTTGGCCTCTGCCATTGGTCTTACCCTAATCGAATGAAATTTACTCATTTTCATTCTATAAAAAATAATGGCATGGATGGTAGTCTGGTACAAATTGATTAAAATGCATTTTGAAGCCCTATAAAACTACCACCATCTACCTTACCTTCGTTACCATCCACCGTAACACTTCTATTACTGTCCTTTGTATGACGACTCTACACTATACACTTTGTACGACCACCAATCACTTTTACCCTACAACATCCCACCACCACATGCTACCGTCCACCGTAACATTTCTACCACTGTCCACTGCATGACGATTAGTTATTGTCCACCATCCACCGTACACCGTACGACCACCAATCACTTTTACCCTACAACATCCCACCACCACATGCTTCCGTCCACCGTAACACTTTTACCAGTGTCAACTGCATGACGACTTGTCACCGTCCTTCGTCCACCGTCCACTGACAACTACGACCACCAATCACTTTTACCCCACAACATCCCACTACACACGCCGTTGCCTACCTCTTGACCACCCACCATAGTACACACTATAACCACCAACCATTATCAGTACCAACCCATCATCATCCACCACTATCCACCCTATCATCACCTGCTAGGCAGCCATCACCCGCCACAATACACCGCACAACTACTTATCTCCGCACACCTTAACATCCCTCACCACGGCCATCATCACCTACCTTACCACCAACCACCAACAGCCGTCACCACAACACCTCCCTCCATCGCACATCGCACAACCACATACCACCACACACCCTAACAGAAACTCACAACCACACGCCCCATCATTATCTACTCCACCATCATCGCTTGACATCACTCACCCCCACCGTACATCTCACCACCACACTTGCTACACACAATACTAATACAATATAACCTCGATAAATAAATACCTTCAGGACCAGATTAATATATTTGTTTAGCGAGGTTATTCATTTATCGAACATTATTTTAAACCCTTTTACTCAAGTCGAGATCAGATAAAATTATTAATTTGACGAGGTTATTTATTTATCGAGGTTATAGCGTAGCTCATATTAAATTTCATCTATTTTAATTCATTGCTTTGTCAAACGTGAAAACGAAATCGATTTCTTCCATTCATTTTATTCCATGAGTTTTATTATTCATATATAGCGATTCAAACGGCTTATACGGATTTGAGAAAGTTGTTTTCGTTTTTGCACAAATTTTAGTTCTTTCCTTTTTCTCTCCTCATTTATTTCCTTATTATTATTATTATTATTATTATTATTTTATTTTATTTGTATAAGCCGCTTTCCTTCTTCCTCCGCATCGTCAACACAGAGCGGATATACAGTAGAGATAAGGTGTGACCAGAAAATACAAACCAAGATAAAGGAAAAAAGCATGGCAATGTCGTCGTCAGCATGTAGTCTATCTTGGAATTCGTCCCCTTGGCTGAACAATCACCCCTCGAGCAAAAGCTGTAATGTTGAAGACACGAATTTCACTGTTAGAACTTCAAATTTTAAGGTGTTAGCTCAAAAGAAAGCTCAAAAAACAAGAAAGGTCGGCTTTTTTTCTTCTTTCATTTGCTTCATGACATGTGTTGCACTATTGTTTCTGTATCTTTGATTTTTTCATCATTTTCATGGTTGGATTTTTCGTGGGTTTGTTGCATTTTTCGAGTGATTTGTTTTATTATTAATTTTTTCTGTGCCATCAGATTATACTGAAGGAAGATGTGACAGAGTTGGGTAAAAAGGGTCAGCTTCTGGATGTTAAAGCTGGTTTCTATAGAAATTATTTGCTTCCATTGGGCAAGGCTTCAATTGTGACAACCAAGCTTATCAAGTAACTTCTTGTTCAACTGTTTCCAGCTGGGTTTGCATCCTTTTTTCATGTTCTTTAATTTATTGCATTGTAATTGCATGATTTGTTTTTGGTGATTACCTTGTTACATTTTATTTTGTGTTCTAATTTGAGGCGACGAAGGGAGCTTTGCTGCATTGCTAAACGTTGTAGCTAGCTGTATGATCAAAGGTCATGACCCGAAACCGAAAATTGTCTCTTATAGAAATATAGGATTATATTGCATTCAATACGTCTAAATGGCCCGGCCCTTTCGCCTGTATGTGTAGATACTTCCATATGATTATGAGCTCCCCTTTCTCTTTTTCAAAGAGATGAACTGTTTTTACAGTCAGTTGCAAGAGGATTTGCTCTATGATTACCGGGTTATTCTGCCCCCTTCAATATGGTTGAAGTTGGTGAGCCTTGTTTGTGTTAACGTATTGAGCACTGAGCAACAATGTGTAGCAATATGATTTGTTGTGAATTGGATGATGGATAACCCAGCAAGCTTAGGGCTCGAACGTTTTTTTGAAAGGAGAAAAGGATTTCTTTTAAATGAAGAAAGGTTGAGTATGGAAGTGGAGTTTTAATAGCAAAGCCAGCCGTGCTAGCCTATTACGTTTTTCAGCAGCAAGCTACGGTCTAACGTCGCCTAGTGTAATAAGTACGAAGCTGGATCCTTGAAAATGGCACTTCTTGGCCACCATGGTCTTTTCCACACAACTGATTGAGTGTCAAACCAGAGATTAAGGCCCATTGGTGGCATGTATACTGTTTGCTTGCCCTTTATAGTTGTGGATATTCTGCCACCTCATATTGTAGGATGTTACAGAATCGCTTTTTATGGTATGCAGTAAGGATAGTTTACCAGATAAAAGGAATAAGGGATCTTTTAGTTGTAACAGAGGAAAAAGTGAAAGAAGAGAAAGTGATGAGATATGCTCATCTCTTGTTTTATGTGCAGAAAGAAAGAAATCAATGTAAAAGGTTAACCCCTAAAGATCCTCTATCCCTCCACGTGTCCCTCCAATATACCTCATAAGATAGTCATGTGATTATAGGGTGTAGATTCCTTAGACAGAGTTGCAGAAGAGATAGGAGACAAGGGATCCGAAATGCAAGCTAACTTGCTAAATACCCTTGAACATATGATTTTTTTTAGGGGGAAAAAAAAGACACTTAAGTATATTGAAAAATTGATGTTTTCACAAGTTGCCCCTGCTCCCTTCCCCTTTAAAAGTAAAACCTGCCATACGAAATTGAACAGAAGTTGTGAAGGCTGATGAAATAATCTTAGGATCAGTGTTATTCTTCAAGAGCCTCTAGTTGTAAGGAATCTAAGATTCTAAGAATGATGGAGGGATCTGAGGTTCCATGATTTTACTTTCTTCCACAACCCTTCTTTGTCTACTATCATGAGGTAAAATTTTGATGGCATCGGTAGTAAAGATAGTATCCCATCTCTGGAGGATATTCTTGAACTAGAGAATGATTGTCTAGGCCCTTGCTTTGCCGAATCAAACTTTGAACTCACTAATCCGTCTTCAAAGGGTAGTTTTTGAACTACAGGACTATTAAAGAACTTTCTTGCTTTTCCAACTTTGACATGATAGTCTATTACTGCTGATTAACTGCTCTTATTAACAAGAGCAACTTCTTATACAATTACTCTTACTTCAAAAGGCTCTAAAAAGTAACTCCTGAAATAGAAGCCTATAGATCAAGCTTCTTACACAAATGAGTGAACTCCATGTACCTTTGTTGCAATGTCAAGGGTTTGCATTACATGAGAAAATTATAAGTAAAGGAATTGGCGGTCAAACCCTGTTACTATCTGTCACCAATATGTGATCTTATCTGAGGTACATGTGGTTTGTTAGGAAATAAGAAAGAAACATGTGAGGAGGATATTCATTGTCAGTAAATTCTATTAACCTCCCAAGTCTCTTACATGTTTGGTCCAAAGTTGTTCCAATTTCATGACAATGAACCCTTGAGTTATATATATTGCATCAACAGCAGCACTTAAGCACTATGTGTGGTTGGCTGTCAACTATATGTATCCTTTATTACCATACTGTCTATTTATACACCTTCACTATGCTCAAGTATGTTGTATTAATGGTTTCTCTCATTTATCTGAACATTCCAATTACAATTTACACAGTACTGAATTCAGCATTCTTTTGTTGTGTTTTCAGGGAAATGAAAATGGAAGAGGAAAGAATCGAGGCTGAGAAAAAGCGGGTAATTAAGCATCTCATCTAATTCACATCTGTCTTTGTGAAGGAATCAATCGAATAAGACTACGTATGTAACTTGAAACGCAAAGTGTAAATGTTTTCAAACAGCTTTTCCATTCAACCCCGATTCTTTACTATTCATCCTTGTTTTCTCAAGTTTCTTATTGTTCAATGTTTTTTGGTGAGTAGACTAAAACAGTTTATGATTTTCACATATGTTCATCATGTTGTTGTTTACAGGTGTGTGTGTATCTTCCCAAGTTCCCTAATTTGCCCTTTTCTCTTGAAATTCCATTTAATGAACTAGACTCGAGATTCAATAATTCATCATGCACTGCTACTCGTTTAGCCTCGTTTGTCCATCATCCCTCCATGTCTTGTTTAGTAGAGGGTCTATGTTCCCTTGTATGAATTATTATGATTATTGAATGAAGGCATATATATATATATGTTTGCATTAAGACATAATGGATTTTGTAGTTATTTTGTTTTTGTATATTATCATAGTATCATGTTGTTACTATACATACACAGAGGAAGTTATAAAAAGTAAGTATACAGGCAAAAGAAGAGGCACAACAGCTGGCACTAGTATTCGAAACAGTTGGAGCTTTCAAGGTAAAGCGCAAGGGCGGTAAAGGAAAACAGATTTTCGGAAGGTATTGTTTACCAATCAAATGATCGTTTCTTTATTTTTTAGAAGCATAAGGTTGATAAATAGGGGCGGGCTTAAACATTTATATCTCTCCCTACTTGTTATTGCAGTGTTACTGCACAAGATCTTGTTGACATAATAAAAGCACAACTGCAGAGGTACGTCGGAGATTTTTAATTGCGCTTGTTTATATAATAGATATAATACGCGTACCTTGAACCTTGAACCTTGAATAATATAGAAATTGTGATGAATGGAATGTTTATAGGGAAGTGGACAAAAGAATAGTAAGTGTTCCAGAGATACGTGAAATTGGAGAGTATATAGCAGAATTGAAGCTTCATCCAGATGTCACTGCCCGTGTTCGATTGATTGTCTCTGCCAATTAACAACAACATCACATCAGATGATATGATATGCATCTTCTGTCACTGTCTCACTGTCATGTTGTAGTATTTTATTGTTTCTTTTTAGTTGTGACAGTAGCCACCAGCATGTTAATGTTATCATCTTCATGTAACTGTATACCGTTTTTTGATATTATCACCATAATCAATCATCGAAATTCCAACGAATTGGTTTGAAATTTTTTTTTTTTTTTTTTTGTTTATCATTAAGTTTGTGAAACTTGTAGTAATAATTTATCTGTTTCTGTTGGTTTAGTACTCTATCATCAGTTGGTAAATTAAATTAAGTCAACTCATCAAGTGCTTGTGAACTGGGAGTGGACACCTGCACTTTTAATTTCTTTCTTATTGCTTATTTGTTGCTTTAAAACTATTTTTTCTCTCTCCAGAAACTAGGTGGTTACTAGAAAGAAAGAAAGAAAAAAAAAATCAGAAATTGATAGTCTAACACACAACCCTTCTCTCAAAAATGTCAACATCTTTATATGTCCTGCTTATATGGTTCTTCCTTTCAATTGTATTAGAATTTATTATAAAGCAACACTCATTTTCCATATGATTGACCAAATTGAAAAGAAAAAAAACATGCTTTAACACGGCACGGCAAGTCTACTTTCGGGACACTATACCAACATTTACTATTGAGATATCGAATGCAAGCTTAATATTCAACGCCCATTTTCGACCTTCTGTGAAGTCGAATCTAGCCTAGAATGTGGTGTCACGATTGATTGATTTATCGTGGGGTCTAATACCGAGGTCGAATGAGTCCGAATCTAGCCTAGAATGTGGTGTCATCGTAGATACATTGTGGTGTTAATACTAATGTTGAATGCGGGGGCCGTCCGCTTTTTTGAGGCTAGGCACGTCCCGACCGCCATTTAGTTGAAGTTTTTTTTTATTTATAAAAACATACTTATTGTTAGAAGTTTTTTCATAAATAAATATTTTGGTTATCGTTTGCATACGAGTTGCCGTACGAATTAATGTTATCGCAACGAAACGGAATATGTACTTACCCTTTCATGAAGGGATATGCATTTTCGATACATGCGTTTTCGAATTGATACGTCTTACCTTTCCACGTAAGGGTTGCAGACGCTTTCATCCGCGAATAAAATGACAACCCTACTTTTTTGCAAGGAAAGACCCACATTCGTTTATGCAGACTTGCAACCTATAAAAGCATTAGTATCTTGACGAAAATTCATAAGTTTGACAACATCATCGTAAAAACTTTGAGTGTCGCCGGGTTTGATTCAAACAAGTCATTGTTTGAATCAAATACCCCTATCAGATATTTTGAAAGAGATTTTCATTTGATCCCTTAGTGACAAATCGTGTGGGACGAAACATCTCTTAAAAGACAACGTTATTAACGTGTCTTGGAGTTTCTAATTCTCTATCAAATCATAAGTACTACATTTTTCCAACACTTATCGCGTTTTTAACATCCATAAATGCAAAAAACTAATAAAACTTGTTTGTATGTATTTTTTTTTTTTTTTTGGCCAAGTAAATTTTTTTATTGAGACCTTTATCGATTGGAGTAAAAAAGAATTTGGGCATTTATCAAAATAAAAATTAACATATTATATTAGGTTGGATCGGATTAAATCTACACAATTTTTTTTCTTTTAGCGAAACGTGTATGCAGTTGGTCGCCCTTCCGACACCGCTGCTTTAAGACCAGGTCTCACCGGCCTCACTATAGGGCCGGCCCTGGTTGAATGTGTTCATCTAGACCTTTTGTAAAGTCGTACCTAAACCTAAAATATAGTATCACGGTAAATTTATTGTAGTGTCAATAACTGAGCGCCCATCAGACAGGTAGTCCAGTGAACTGTAGTTGCTATTATTAGGTTCACGAGCTCCACACTTTTAACAACCGGGACGGGAGTCGTTAAACCTGTTCAATAATAATTTATCAAATGTTATGCCGCGTGGACCAATAGTACTCTGTGTCAATCTGATTAGTTTAATTTAATCCTATTACTTATTTATTTTTTTACCTCTTCTGTATCAATACTTTCTACGGAAGCCATTTTTTTTAATGAGAAGATAATGACTTTTAATGAGAGGATAATGACTATTTACTGGGTTTTCTTCTGTCTACATACTTTAAGCACATGACTTCTTTGTTTTTGTGGCCACGCTTAACTCCAATTTTCTGCTTTCTATTTCACTTTTTGTCTATTCGATTCCACACAAATTGGGGGTCTAATTTCGCAAATATTTAGAAAATAATTTCCTTAATTATATTTCCCGTAAAAGAAATAGGAAAATCAGTAATTTCCTTATTTATAATTGTTAAAGGCCCACATGCCCGAGAAGAGTAATGGTACAACGGTGATTGCCCCGTGGGATCACAACATTTTCATATCTATATTTTATAAAGAAAGAGTAATGCAATATCACACTACTAAATCACATCAAATAAACACATTATTTATTTAACAAATTCATGTGGATTTAAATAAAATTACTGCATGAATCGCGAACTTAGACTAGCATGGCCTTGATTGTCTTTCTATTTGAATCAGTCTGATGTAAAGTAAATTTATGTAGTTTATGCTTTAAACAGTTTGTACAGCTTTCTATTTTAATAAAATATCCGGTTTCAATAAAAAAATAAAAATAAAAAAAAAAAAATTAATGCATGAATCTACTAGAGCTTTTTTCAAGGTTCGTCAGTGATAGTAGTGCAGTTTTTACATTTCTTACCGTAAAACTATATCGTTTTGAGTTAAAAAAGATCCGGATCTAAGTAGGGACATGTGTCCTCCTAGAAATAGTACACGAATATAGTCACTAGAGAACAAACTTGTGTCTGGCTCATTAGCATTCATGGTGGTTCATTTGTTTTGCTTAAAAAACTAAACTTGAACATAATTATAACTTCGTTTACTAAACAAATGAATGGCATGTTTGTCTATTAAACGAACGATCATGAACATACCCGTGAACTAAACAAACCAAGTTTGAAGTTTAAATATAAATATTTATTCGTTTATTAAACAAACGATTACAAACAAGTTCATATTCTAAACGAATCAAGTTTGAACATCAGATTTTCAACTCAACTCGGCTCATCAACAACTTAACTCCAAAGTCTTTAGATCCGCCCATAATATACGGTAATGCATCCCTGTTGATATGACAATGAGGCATGACTGGGCCGGCCTCACACTATAGTAATTAATAACTCCTTTCGTCATATTAATATGACTTGTCTAAGTTTCATATTTGTTTTGTCTCAAAATAAACGTCAGCTTTATGTATTGACTATCAAATTTCTTTAAATGTCGTTTCGTGTTTACATTATTACAATAAAAAGTGTGTAGAATTAAATATTCCAACAACTACTTAGAAGGATTCAAGGAATTAACTACAATTTTCATACTCTGCGAGAAAAGTCAAATAAGACCCAAAAAAAAAAAAAAAAAAAACGTCATATCGGTTGTTGCGATACATATTGTGTAAGATGGATAGATTGTGGAGTATTGTTTCACTACTCAATTCAAAAGAGCGATATTAGACAACCAAAGTGTTGTCAAGTGAAAAAGCATGCAACCTGAAGCCTGCAAATTAATGATGAGTTGTTAGACATAATATTTTTATTATTGAAAATGAAGAAGAAATGTTGCTGTAGTTGTCATACTTGAAGTAGATAAAGAAAAAGAAAAAAAGCAGTACCCACTCCCCACTCCCCACTCCCCACTCCCCTAGTGATGGTTGGTAGAACTGCGATTACTCAAAAGTAGTAGAAAATTTTGGGGGTGAAGAAGGAAGGGAAGGATCGAGATGTTTGAAGCGGCATCATTCTGATACCGATTAACTCAAACGAGAAAAAGTATCTTATTCATGACTCGTACCCTCAGTTCAATAAAGAGATCTATATACTATAATAATGTCTACTTGACTTTACGAACTAAAATGTAAACCAAACTATACTAAATTACTAATCTAACCGAGTCTGGCTCGGCACAACCCAAACTTTAACTTGGGCTGTGGAAAAACAACGGCTAAATTACAATTTTGGTCTTTTAATTAGGCACGTTTTTCGATTTTGGTCTTGGTTTTTTTCCGGCGGCAATTTTAGTTCTGTTTTTTTGCAAAAATAGTCCCGAACGCCGGAAAGACCACTTATAGAACTAAAATTATCGCCGGAAAGACCACTTACAGGACTAAAATTGTCGTCGGAATAGACCAATTTTAGCCCTGTAAGTGGTCTTTTCGGCATTCAGAACTATTTTTGCAAAACAAAGACCACTTAGAGGACTAAAATTGTCGTCGGAGAAAAACCATGACCAAAATCGAAAAACGTGTTTAGTTAGAGGACCAAAATTGTAATTTAGCCTATGAAAAACCATATTGGAAGCCTCAATGGTCAACCCCCTCTCCTAAAAATAATTTTCGAGTCAACCAAGACCACAATGATATCCCAACTTCACCGATAGTTTTAGGTGGTGTCTCCACTTATGGTGAATTGACACTTAAACAAATCTGGACCCCACCAATGATGGTACAGATCACGCCACACGGCTGCATCCAAGAACATTCCAGCTTCACCCCAACTTATACAAATCCTCTGTTTATGCCTCGTCATTATGGGTTGCATTTAGAGACAATTTATGTGATGAAAAATAAAGCCTTTCCAACCAAAATTTGTGGTGGAAAATTAAAAGCGATGGTAAATGTAAGAGAAATTTTTTTGTTTTTAGGGTGTTGTATTGATGTTGCTTATTTGAGCAAATTTTGATTTTTTAAGGTGTTGGAAAAGTGTAAGTGAAACGTAAAACATTGTGTTTAGAGAGTGTAATTAAGGGAGATTATTGGAGTTGCTCTAACACAACGATGTGTAGTACAACCCCATCCCACAATGTATGTTCATTTGAGGTTTTTCACACAGAAGATTTGGAAACTTAGTTAAAATGGTTGTGTCATTAATTTTGATGAAAAACTTTAAAATAACATTTGACTGTTATTAAAGTAAAGTAATAAAAAATGAGTGGAAAATAATAAATGAAGGGTAAAAAGAGATAATATAATAAATGCTCCATTGGGTTGATAGATACTACTATTTTTCTGGGAAGTTATTGTGTGGTGAAGTAATTTGTGGTGAAGTGACGGGTGAACGATCGAAATCACACGCGCTTTAAATACATTAATTAAATCGCATAGTCTCAGTATTAGTTCACACAAATGTCTCCGCATGGCAGTGTGGAGACACCACACAATAACTTCCCTATTTTTCTAGGGTGAAGCTTATCTGAATATATTATATTCAGAAAATTAAGATGGCACTTCGTATTGATATCACGTTCAATTATCGGTCTTTTTAAAAATATATTGTTGGGAAAAATGTTTGTTTGATGATAAATTAGATATACGATAAAAAATTGTAATTAATGTTTTAATTTTTTTCTTTAAAATAGAGTCGTATATTACCGGATAAAAACAAAAGGTTTAAAAAACTTAACAGTACATTACAAGCCAAACGAAGATTTTTTTTTAAATGTTATGAATTGTTTTACACTCATTTTATATCTTAATCTTAATAATATTCCAAACACTTGCATAATTAGTAGCTTCTTAGAAGAAGTATACATTTCAGCATTCTTATTCCCAAAATAAAACTAATAATAATAATAATAATAATAATAATAATAATGTTAGGAGCCGCAATAATTAGGGGAGAATTAATTACAATTTAGTTAGCAATTAGGTCTCCCTCCAATTTTTTTTTAGGGGGTTGTTAATTGTGGCTAACACAATGACCACAGAAATAAAGACAAGTCACAAGCAAACGTGCCCACATGCTTGCAGATGAGCAGTCGCTTATTCGTGCACTTAACATGTCATTATAAATATAATCCATTTTTTTAAAAATGTTTTTTCCCCTTGCTTTTAACACAATTTGTTGCTTTGGTTTATTCGACGTGGAATTGTACCTAGGCCCGTCTTTCTTGTGAGTAGACATCTGTTGGAAGACGCCACATGTATGGTGACGAAACGAAATCCGTTGGGTACGAAATTCAAGTTGTTTAATCTAAAGGTAATTGGATTAAGAGTGAAATACAAGAGAGTATGAATGGGGGAAGGATTTTTTGGGGTATGATTTAGTCTGAGCCTGAGATTTCTTCAAGTTGCCTACGTATCCAAAGTATGAATTAGAATCAAGTCTGTCGTAGTTCTTATGAACGTTTATATAGGGAACGTTTGTGCCATAGGCCTTCATGGGCCATGTCCCTCATGGACCTTTCTTTTGTGTCTCACAAGTACAGCTAAATCGCAATTATCCCTCCATTTTAGGAGATAATCTCGGTATTCAAATGTTAGATTAACTAATAGAGATTAGAGCCGCCTTAATGGCCTATGATTCTTTCCATAATTATTGGATAAGCATGTTGTTATTACTATACGCTCTAGCCGACCTGCGGCAATCAGCCGAGGTCCGTACGACCGAGCTGGGCAGATCTGCCTCTATCTCGTCCTGACCGAACTGCGGTGGACCGAGAAACGACCTGAGCAGCCCCCTCCTTTGGAGGTTGAGATCGGCCTTAGGCCCACAAAGGGACTCTTGGTCCTTAAAGTTAAGGTTCTAGCCCTATTTCTATCGTGACACGTGGCATGGTGAAATCCGATATCATCATATAGTTTGTCAGAGTCATATGGAAAATTTGTTACATGCCTTCCAAGACTGTGAATGGGTTCAGTCAGTGTGGAGAGGTGTGGTGCGGAGCAGTAGACAATGAAGTTTCTTTAATGAGACAAATGTGAGTATGTGGGTGGATAAGTGTTTGAAATGGAAATGGTCGTGGGAGGAGACCTTAAATATTGGAGGTTCCTATTGCGTGAGATCCTTATCAGCGTGTGGTATTGGCGGAACCAAGAGATACATCATTTGGGAACTCGAAGACCATCCAAGTATTTGTTCATTTCGTAGATGATTTAGAGGGCAAGAGGGTTGCGGATTGCGTGGCATGAGTTTTTTTTTTTTTTTTATATATATTTTTTTTTGTAGTTTTGAATTTCTTTTGTTTTCCGTATGATTTCATAAAGTAGATTGTAATATGTAAATTTTTTGGCTGTTTAATAAATACTCCCTCCGTACCTATTTATCTGAAGCAGTTGCCAAAATTCATACATAAATTTATTGAATGAATCTAGACACTTTTTAATTCAAGATTAGTTGTTATTTAAATGTCTGCAAACTTGTGACTTTTAGCATCGCTTGAGATAATTGGAGTGCGGAGAAGTATCCCTTTCTCGAAAAAAAGGTAGCGTTTTTTTCTCCTTTCTTTCTTTAAGAATTAACGTATATTATTTGTTGTGTGTCAATTTTTTTAAAGATAATAGTCTACATTATCATTAATGCTGCAGTTGTAAGGTAATGAAAAGTCGATAAATTGACACTAATTATAAATTAGAGATAAAAGGAAGGGAAAAAATATACTTGTAGCTAGGTGCTTTCACAAAGACTAATAAAATGATTGAATGTCATCACTGCTGTGAAGAAGACTAAAGTAATATTTTCCAACTATCAATGCAAGAGTTATAAATAAGATAGAAAAAATAGTGCACCATTAATGCTTTGAGACGAAGGGATTAATAAACAATCCATCAGTATTCTAAAAACATTGTTTTTTGAGAGGGATGAGTATAATTATATATACATGTACATACATTAGGGGTGGCACCGCCTTATGCACTCCGGGTCAATTGGGACCAAAATCCTCTCAAGTAACTTAAGGATAAAGTTAGTGTTTTTACATATAATGAACTAAACTACGTAGTTTTGGAAAAAGTTAATCAATATGAGATGTTTCACTTTTTGGGGTGTGTGGTTAGATCGCGCCCGTCCCCCTGACAGCCAACAAGCGCCACTGCTGAGCCCACCATCAAACTTTGTAATTCAAGGGCCCATTTTTCACGTTTCTAGTAGTGTATTTTAGGTATAGTTTTGTTTTTACTTAATCTAAAATACGGTTATATGCCCAAATTCATCATAGAATTAAGTTAAAAAAAGTCTAATCAAATTACGTTACATTTTATACACCGCTTCATCATTCTAGTATGCCTAAAAATAGTTGTTATGCCATATTTTTCAAACGGTAAAAGGCGCCTTAAATTTTATTTTGGGCAGCGCGCTCAATATCACAAGTGACGACGCAGGTTAGATCATCATCTTGAGAGAATATTTCCTCAAGTTACTTTAGAGGATCCTAATCCGGGTCAATTGACCCACAAACAAAAAAAAGTTCAACGTATTTCTTACACTATTTAAAAAAAATTATATATTAATATTTACTCATCAACTTGCTAAAAAATTCAAATATATACCCTTAACCCATAATTATACGTATATTTTTTATATAATGCATTAGAAACTTATAATACAGTATATCGTTCTCGATTCCTGGTCCGTGTCACACAATTCTTTTAGCCGCCCCTGCATACAGTGTGGACGCACGGTCAAAGGATATATGATCAGTGGCTTCATTGAGATCTGAAAATATTTTGTTTTTGTATTGAAAACCAGATTTTTTTTTATATTGAAACAGTGAAATTTAGATTTAAAAATACAATTGGTGACCTCAGTGGATCATCATTTTTGTTTCGGTATGCTAGTTGAGAAAATTTTCTGGATGTGCAAATATACACAACTATATATATATATATATGCACACACACCTCCACCCAAAAATCAGTACAAATTAATATATATTTTTCATATTTCTCCTCTGTTATCTACACCAAACAAACTCATAAATACGTTGTTTATTTTATATTCAAAGGTATAAAAATAAAAGGTATTATATTCATTTTATTTTTAGTTTTTTTTTTATAATGTAAAGAATTTTTTTGTCACGCATTTGGCTGTTTAATAAAATGACCGCTTCTTTAAAATAAATAAAAATAAAAATAAAAGGTATAAAAATAAAAGGTATTTTTGTTATAACATTATAAAATGGAGCACCTTCATGTAAAACACCGCTAAAAGAAAAAGGGAAAAAAAAAATGTCCGGTTCGCATTGAAATACAAATATGAAAGGTAAGAAAAATAAGTGATTTTGTTAAAACAAATTTATAGGTATTTTCAATTTTTTATTTATAGGTTTACTCCATTTGATGTAACATAAAGATACATAATTATGGATCAACTCACAATGTATTTTTGTTTTCTTATAGAACGTTTCGATACATTAAATGGTCTAGAAATATCGTATCTTCATGTTTTTGTTTTTGTTTTTTTTTTCTTTTCCGTTCTGATATTGTCAAAAATATCAGGTTTGCGGTATATGAAATTTGATGTGGATATCTAACTGATTGTGTGTGATTTCTTCGGTGAGAGGCGGTGGAGCTCAAGTAAAAGATGGAGTTTTTGATTATGAGCTGAGTCTGAAAGGCTGCCTACGTACACTTTGTAAGGAATCAAGCCAATGCGTAATTCTTAAAAGAGAAAATCCGAGAGTTCTAATGGAGGTGAAGGTGATATTTATAGAGGCATGAAGCTAGCAGCTAGCGAGGGCAGGACAGCTGGCAGAGAGCATGACAGCTGACAGAGAGCAGGGCAGCTGGCAGACTGTGAGCTTGCAGGGCTGAAAGTCCTTGGCGGACAGAGAGTCTTAGAGGACTCGGAGAGCCCCCGACGGGCAGAGAGTCCTGGCGGACTCGGAGAGCCCACGACGGGCAGAGAGTCCTGGCGGACTCGGAGCGCCGACTGAGGTCGGACTTAGAGGAACTTTGTTGTCAAGCTGCGTTGAAGGATGCCGAGCCGGAGGGGCAAGCAGGTCGGCCCCCCAGTGCTTAGTATTGAGCTAGTTGTTAGCTGCTTTATTCCCATTGTACTGGCAAACGATGAGGATCGTGATAGCGTGAGGCGGAGCTGGCCGAGGACCCTGTCCACTACTGGGCTCATGTTGATTTTGGTATATCAATGGCCCCCTACTCCTTGAGCTCTTCACTGTACAGGTGAGAATCATGGAGTGAAGTTGTAGGTGACTTGTCGTGTCGTTTTGCCAAGACGGCTGTTTGTAGAGCGATAGAAGATTCTACTAGGTGCGAATAAAAATATGATGCCTAGCTGGAGGCGGGCTTATAGAAGACGCTCGAGGGCGAGCTCTAAATATGATGCCGAGCTAGAGTCGGGCTTATAGAAGACGCTCGAGGGCGAGCTCCAAATATGATGCCGAGCAGGAGTCAGGCTTATAGTGCCGATAATGCTTTATCGGGCTTGAATCAGTGTTTGTATCGCGTAGCGAATTACCGATTGTATGCTGTGCATTGTAACGGACAGGCTTAGATGCCGATAACGCTCTATCGGGCTTAAAGTGCCATGCATAAAGCGACGGGCTTAGAGCTTGCCGAGAGAGGTCGGGCTTAGAGCTTGCTGACAAAAGTCGGACTTAGAACTTGCCGGCTGAGGTCGGACTTAGAGCTAGCTGACAGAAGTCGGACTTAGAGCTTGCCGGCTGAGGTCGGACTTAGAGCTTGCCGATAGAAGTCGGACTTAGATCTTTCCGAGAGGAGCACTCAACATAGGCGGTGCCGGCCGGTGAAGCCTCAACCCAGAATCCGACGGAGCTCAAGCGATGTAACCCCAAATGGTCTCAAACAACACAAGTAGAGGAAATCCCCTTTATACATAAAAAGCTGAGTCGACAAAACACGTACGCCAACCTGGAAGTTATGAAGGACTCGTATGCGAGTTTTGAAAATGACGTTGAAGGTGTTCCTTCAAGCCAAGTTGAGATGGTTCTGACGGAAAGAGTGGAAACGATCCGTAAAACTAGTGATCCTTGCACCGAGCTTGCTGCTAAGATGCTGAAAACGATGATTTCTAGGCTGTACAACCAAGAGAATCAAAACTTTTGTTGATTTTGAAGTTGAAGATGGAGGAAAGACCTCACCGGCGACGCCGTGAAAACAGATTTCGCGGTGGTGCAGACTACGGGAGTAGGCTTTTCGTTCCCGGTAACGGAGCCAACTGATATTGTTGAAAATATCAGGTTTGCGGTATTTGGATTTGATGTGGATAACTATCTGATTGTGTGTGATTTCTCCGGTGAGAGGCAGTAGAGCTCAAGTAAAAGATGGAGCTTTAGTTCTTAAAGGAGAAAATCCGAGAGTTCTAATGGAGGTGAAGATGATATTTATAGAGGCATGGAGTGGCGGTGGCGAGGCGGGGCGATACCGACAGAGAGCGAGGCAGGTGGCGGGCAGATCGTGTGAGCTTGCAGGGCTGAAAGTCCTTGGCGGACTCGGAGAGCCCACGACAGGCAGAGAGTCTTGGACTGAGGTCGGACTTAGAGGAACTTTGTTGTCAAGCTGTGTTGAAGGATGGCGAGCCGGAGGGGCGAGTAGGTCGGGCCCCCAGTGCTTAGTATCGAGCTAGTTATTATATGCTTTATTCCCGTTGTACTAGCTAATGATGAGGATCGTGATAGCGTGAGGCGGAGCTGGCCGATGACCCTGTCCGCTACTGAGCTTATGTTGATTTTGGTATATCACGTTCTATCTCCTCTTCCCATAAAATAGCCATTCAACGGCCCGTATGACCCAAAAAAAAAAACTATTTATGAGTAATGTGAATGATTCTGTTACGTAATGTGAATTATGTGAATGATTTTGTTATGTAACAATAAAATGAGCGTGAAAAGACAGAGTATATAATATTACATAATAATGTAGCTAAGATAATAGTGAGGTACCATCTATAATCTTAATGGTGACTAAACAAAATTAAAATTGTATAATACAGCACGAAAAGCGAGTTTACTTAAATAAATACTACTACTATTAATATTTAATTGTGCAATGCAAGTAGATGTTAGCTGCAAACATAGTACTTATAACAACCACACACATGTGACGTGACTTTTCAAGGTACTAATTTCTGGTTGACAGATTTTTTATACTAGTAGTTCTGCTTAGCTTAAAACATTAAATAATCATTTTTTCCTAAAATGTCAAACTTACCCTTGTTGTTGTGCTTAATATCACAACAGGTGAATATGATAAGGTTGATGGCCGATGGGGTAAAAAAGGAGATTCATCATCTTAAATTAAAAATTAAATAAAAACATCAAATACAGAGCACTGGGAGCACAGCTTCAAATAATAGGGGACATGAGCCAAATGAATGATATTAGTTTTTTTCTTTTCTTTTCTTATAGAAATAGTTGGAACCACATTTTTATTTTGATTTTCATTTAAAATACATATTGAACTTTATAGAATCATCATGCATAACAAAACTTGAATGTACTCTCACAAAGAAAAAAGAAAAAAGAAAAAAAAAACCTTCAATGTGAAAGTGAGAATCTTTTTAAACCTAAAATATATTCCGGCCAAATAAGTCAGAAAAATAAATCTAATTAAAGGTTTTTCTAGACATAATTCCTCTCAATGAGTATACTTGAAGCTTTTAAACTTCTTTTTTTGAAGCGTGGCTATTCTGGATGTACAATGCAATTTCGGTAATGCAATGGGATAGATGGTAGAGGGCTGCCTGTGCCCAAAAGCGATGATTCACTTGTCCAGAAATAGACAATTCTATTAATTAACGTTCGCAAAACATGCTGCTAGAACTCCACACCCAAGAAGTCATAGTAAGTAAAGACAAAGCATGTCGCGCTAGTAGCTGCACGGGTACATTGCCAATACGGCGAACAAAAGAGAAAGTAATAAAATCGAAACTAGGAAGTAGAGCTAAGCAGCCCCTCAGAAGACAGCTCTGAGTTGTAATGTCCTCCACAGGGTGTCTAAGCAGCTGCACACAAGCCAGACAGTTGCTTTTCACCTGCACTCACCGCAAATGCAAGCGCTGCGCCTCTACCAGTGCCAAATAGATACATCGAAGCTCCATTTACTTTGGACGGCCTCCCCCATCAAAAGGGTAACATGCGGAGTGCAAGACTGCTCCTACCGAATCACGAAAGACAAGCCCAATACCTGCTTGATCCGCCCTCACCGCTGCATCAATGTTGCATTTCACTACCTCCCAGGCAGCCGAGCCCAAGAATCCGCCAAATGCTGGGGCGTCCCTTGCACTCGGTAGGCTACTAAAATTAAATCAACAAAATCAATAAATAAAAAAATAATAATTTATTTTTCAAAAAAAAAAAAAAAACTAAAAGGAAAAATTGAAGGGGGAAAAAAAAACCATTTAACGTTTTTGTCATTTAGAGGTTTGGTTTCCATAGTAATTAAGTGCAACCGGAGTGTTTTAAGTTGCAAGTTGAAGTGTAGCTAGTCAACTAGAAAGGAAAAAAAAAAAAAAAGTATCCCCACATTTTGTGGCACATCCATATTCATAGTTTAAATATGTTGATCAATTAATTGATCGTATATTTTTATTTAAATCAAAGATATTTCATCCATTACTACTTAGGTGAGACATTTATCAAAATCATTAAAGAAGTAATTTAATATTTGAATTTTAACAATAAATCGGGTAAAATATTCCCTAGACCGTAGATATAATAATCAATGTAATCTTATCCTTAACCTCTCATGTAATAATAAATAACGCCAGAAGATGAAATATGAAAATAAATGTTGTTTTGAAAATAAATTTGATTCGGTTAAATAGTAAAAATATTTTTAGCAAACCAGTTCAGTTAAATACAAACGGAATTAGAGTATTATTATGTTTTCTAAAAAAAAAAGAGTATTATTATGTTATAAACAAGTTTAAATGATGAGTGTGAGAGGAATATGATGCAATTTATTAAGTGTAATAATAATTTTCATGTGTAATTAAAGCACTGCCTAACATATTGACCAAAATAATTAAATTAAAGATACATAAAAATGGATATATCTATCTATAGTATACATACTATATAGACACTTACCAACCTTCTATGCGTATAGCTTTCCGCCTTATACTTTGTTATAATGAAACATCAATAAAACAATATTTCCGGCATTTGTGCTCATTCTCATTAATTATCTCCTCATCTTCATCTTCTTCTTCTTCTTTATTTTTTATTTTTTATTTTTTAATATAAATTTCGCATCTATAAAAAAATCTTAGCACATTGTGTTGCATTTCAACTATATATTTCACATAGAATGTTGATAATTTTTTATACTTGATTTTGGCCAGAATACATCAAATATACCATTTTTTTTTTCCGAAGGGCCTAAAACAATATTTTTGACCCAAGTCCAAATTTTTTGGTTATCCTTTTTACGAATGATCTAAAACAATATTTGACCCCGAGTCTAAATTTGGACAATGACGCCCATATATCAAAGATGTATGACAAAACATAGTAAAACGTAGAAAAACAAACAAACCATGCGGTGCACAGCCAATCATAACACAATATCGTAAAACTAATCCACTACGTGTAACGCCCCGTTCCCGGACACCGAGTTCTTATCCGGAAATCGAAACGTTCGGCACGCATAATGTTAAATAAATAATATTACACGTAAGCCTCTACTACGTCGTATCAAATAAAAGCAAACGGAAGCTAAAAGACTCGGGTAATTTTTTTTTCAAATAGCCAAGAATAGAAATAAAGAACTAAAGAGGAAATGTAATATTATTACATCCGAAACGAAACCAACGAATCCAAAATGTACGAATCCCAAAGTACTAGAAGTAACTACAGAATCCGATAATAATCCAAGTCTATGACATAAATGTAAATAATTAGATAATAAACAAGGTCTTCAAGTCCGGCGTCCTCAAACGTCGTCATCAAAGTCCTCCTCGAACTCTTCATTTACCTGTTCGTCTTCTCTCCCCCAAACACATAAATAAACATGTATTTGAGGTAAGTACATTGTACAAAGTAAGAGGTAGAAGCTACAATACAATTAAGGTTATTATTTAAGATGTTATCTTAGTGAGACCGACTCAATTTAGGGTTCATTCCATGCCCATCGACATGTCATGACTAAACGTTTCTAGCTTAGCTTATATTTGTTACATCATTACTCAAGGACACAATGCATGGTGAAAATTCCACCACGAGATATACTTGCCAACTACGGTGATTAGCACCGGTAGTCCCGGGATCTCCCTGGTATGCATACACATTCGATGGATTTCCTCCACTACCCTTCAGCCTTTTGAGCCAGTAGCGTTGTCCACCTTTTATGAACGTATCACATCGCCGATTTGAATCAGTGCCTAATGATAACGGAAAAATTCACCGTTATTTTTATAACTTTTCAACCCGTTTCTGATATCATTTCGAGTATTTTTATATCAGTTCGAGTCATTAATTCCTATGTTTCATCTAAATATGTTAGTAGTAGTTATTTTATAATATATCGTGTTTTTATATGTTTTTACTAGTTTTTGTACCGGTTTAGTAACCGGAGTGTCGTGTCGGATTTACGTTTGGTATTTTGGTGGTTTATTGCAGAATTTTAGGTTAACCAATATCCCGAGTAACGACACGTTTTGAGGCCTAAAAGAGGTGTTTATGGGGATATAAGAGTGTGCCATGCTTTAAAGGTCGAGTGGATCAATGGTTCAGTAGTGTCACTAACGATTTATATCTTCGACGAACCAATGGCCCATTAAAACGGCATTTTCTGAAGAGGTGGCCTTAATGAAAGTTGTAGATCTTTGATAGAGCTTTCCAACGCATTTTGAATCATGTTAATTGGAGGTCTACAACTCAAGTTATGGTCAATTGACATACGAATGGCTCATCAAAACGGCGTTTTCTGAAAAAGAATCCTTCATGAAAGTTGTATATCTTCAAGAAAGATTTCCAATGGATTTTGAATCAAGTCAATCGGACTTCTACAACTCAAATGGTGGTCAAGTGGCTAATTGATTTGTATTAAGGAAAATGTCGCAAACGACACGACACGTAATGGGAATGGCCCATCAAAACGACGTTTTCGAAGAAGTGTCCTTCATGAAAGTTGAAGAATTTTCCGAGAGCTTAATTTTGACGTTTGAATCATAATTATTGGAGGCCTACAACTCAAGATATGAATTTTAGAAGTTTTATTACAATATATAAGCTTCTGAAGGAACAGATGTAATCATTGAGACCGGATCGATCCGGCTCCTACCCGGATCGATCCGGCCTTGATATTTTCCTATATATACAGAGGATCGTAAGCAGAACGGCTGCCCCTTTCTTCCTCTTCTCCTTCATTTTCTTCTATTTTATTTTTATGTTTTGGGGGCCTATATGTAGTAATATATGTCGTTATAATGTCGGTGTAATAACCCGACTAGTTATCGTTTTAATATAATTTCATTTCCGTTCTTTCTTTTATGTTTATTTCATTTTATGCAATTAGTATAAATTTATGTATATATATACGTATATTATATATATCTATATCTATATATATCTATATATATATATCTATACGTATATCTATATAGCTGTAGTTATCTTTTTCATTTTGTTTTCTTTCGTTTTGTATTTCCGTTGTTATGATTAGCTAAAGTAGTTGTATAGCCGAATTATGTGAAAACGGGTAAAATTGACCCTCGGGAGACGAGATGGGAGTTGTGTTGTGCTTAAATTAAACGTTTTTATGATAAAATCATGTTTTAAAGTTGTTTCGATCATTTTAATAACTTTGAATAAAATTGACAACTTTGTTCACGGTTACATCGAGCTTATAAATGTATTTTGTGGTGAGATGTGAGATATGGATATCACTAATCATAGTCCTGATTGTTAGATTGACAATCTAAGTGACAGATCTGGACTATGCCTAAGTGAAATTCTTATTTTTACGAGATGTGCGAAACATGTTTTAAAATCACTAAACCATAATCTTAATCGTTAGATTGGCAACCTAAGTGATACGTTAAAATTATGTTTTTGTGAGGTTTTTCAACGGCTTTTTATTCCGGTCAACCATGTTAAAGTAGTTAGCTCTCTAAAGGAGGGTTAATAAACCTAGTGTGGGGGTTAAGTGAGAGCTGTTCGAGATCTTAACGCAAGAATAAAGAGTTGACACCCGTGAATATCATATGAATCGAATCGAGATAAAACACACTCCTTATCAAGTTTTTCCCGTGGGAGATAACTTTGTTGGATCATGGCTCGCTATGCTTTTTAATCACCTAGTTAATCTCGTTAGTTAAAATTTATTTTTCGCATTAGTATAAACACTCCACTTAAAACTTTGATCGCCTAGACTAAGAATCACGTTCGCTTTGGTACTCACAACCACATTTCTCTTGGGACGACCTCGTACTCCTGTAGCTATCCTAGCAATCGACCTGGTACTCTGCCAGTTAGAGAGTTAGTTTACCCACAGTTGCGAGTCTTTATAAATGTATTTTTAGTGGGTGAATTTTTCGCTCATCAAAAAAATTCCCCCACTTAAGATTTTGCATTATTCCCAGAGATAGAGAGAAAGACTTAGCTGATAAATCTGGCAGAAAGATGCTATCAAATCCCGTAACAGCCATAAGAAAGCACATCCCGAATCCCTATACAAAAACAACCAAAACAAAGCAAACACGGGACATGGTCCTCGTGCCAAAGTATGTAATAGAGATATGGGAATAATAAGATAATGGCATCATCACACGCCGTAAAAATTCGATAGGCTATATAATAGCTTTAGATGGAAAAATAATCATACTGGTAAAGCACAAAACATCTAAGCATATACGTATCACATATATCATAGTCAAGTAAATTATTCCTAGATTCATTTTTATTACACACAGTTTTATTAAAGCGGGAATACTCACCACTATACTACAACGACCAGAAATTTGAAACAGACTAGATCATAAAATGAAATGTGTGAAAGAGTATTGAGTCTTTTATACTCAGATCCTCAAGGATTCAATAACCTAAGTCCAAGAAATGATACATTTTGAATTTTTATCTTTTTCTCCATCGGGATTTTCGGATAACCACCTAATCATTCCCTCTTAATGAAATTCAAACATTCATCCTGAGACTTGGTTGTGCTTTGTGTTCATCTTTCATACAGATTCTACATTTCATTAAGACTAGGCTTATTCAAATTATCTTTATTATTATTATCGGGCTGCCTCCCGGTAGCGCTTTTGTTTAACGTCGTTGGCTCGACAAAAGTAGTATTTACAAGTTATCAACCAAAATCAGAACTTAAGAAAATCAATAGCTTAAGAAAAATTAACAATGCGAGAACCAAAGAAATTAAATTGTCTAGAAACGCATTCGCTTTTGGCTCTCGATGCTACCTCCTCCCACCAGAGAATCTTCTTTTATCGATCGTCGAACCATCTTCTTTTGAAAATTACCATAAAGCTCATCCATTGGGAGTACACAAAGCGGACCGCAGAAAATTCATCCTCACAGAGTGGACGAATGTAGTAATCCGGGACCGATATATTAACTATTACCAACTCTCCCAAAGGGCTTTACTAAAGATGGCCAATCAATCTCTCGCTCTCTAACTCTGTCATCTCTAAATCTTGCACTTTTTCTTCGCAAACCGAATTATCAACCTCATTCTCACCCCGAACTTTTTCGGTGATAACATTTTCATCCCTAACCACCTCTATTGCACTTGTCTCTCGCTCTTTCACATACCTCACTAATTCCATCAATTGCCCCACCTTGTCTTGAAGATTTCTTATAAGCGAGTCGAGATTTACCTTGAACTCCTGCATGTCCAACGATCGATCTTCCAGGCTCTGGTTCAATCGTTCTAGTTGCTCTATTTGACTGTCGGTGAATTCTTCTTGTGGCATGGGGGAAAACTGATCATATTGACTTTGATTCATCGGAGGTGAGTAGTAGTCTTCTTGCCATTCCAGACACTGATCAGATGGCTGAATATGGTTAAAGCTGTCAACATGCTGAGTATGAATACCATAATCCTGATAAGCACTAGAGTTCGGAGAACCCTCATCATATCGTGGCTCATAACTCGAATAACCATAATTTTGGTCCTGGTATGCATTTGGGCAATTATAGGACCGAGAACCCTGGTTATTCTGCTGTTGATACTGAGGCTCAGACATGAACTGTTGTTGATAACATTGTTCCGGTGCATGAGGTTGGTAGGAGTATTGTTGTTCAGGTGAGTAGTTTTGATTGAAAAATCCATCCATTTAAGCTCAATCTGCAAGATCTCAGAAAATAACAAGAAAACAATAGATTTTTTCTTTTTTTTTTTTCTCTTTTTTTTCGTTTTTTTTTATATATGGTAGCCGAAGGTCCTAAGCCTCAGTTCTAGCTGAACTTACAAGATATCAACCTAATATAACAACCCCGTAAAGAGATTGGGTTGAGTACCAAAGTCGTATTCAAACCGAGTTCAGGACAATATCACTTCAGCATCCCACTACTCTTATCGAAATCTAAATAAAACAAAGAAAATAAAAACCTAGGCCCAAGCCTTCGTTCACTTACAAGATATCACAACAATATCGCACATTTCCCGGCAACGGCGCCAATTTTTTGATGAGCGAAAAATTCACCCACTAAAAATACATTTATAAAGACTCATGAATCGTGGGTAAACTAACTCTAACTCTGCAGAGAGTACCGTGTCGATTGCTAGGATAGCTACAGAGTACGAGGTCGTCCCAAGAGAAATGTGGTTGTGAGTACCAAAGCGAACGTGATTCTTAGTCTAGCGATCAAAGTTTTAAGTGGAGTGTTTATACTAATGCGAAAAATAAATTTTAACTAACGAGATTAACTAGGTGATTAAAAAGCATAGCCGAGCCATGATCCAACAGTTATCTCCCCACAGAAAAACTTGATAAGGAGTGTGTTTTATCCGATTCGATTCATATGATATTCACGGGTGTCAACTCTTTATTCTTGCGTTAAGATCTCGAACAACTCTCTTAACCCCCACACTAGGTTTATTAACCTCCCTTTAGAGAGCTAACTCGCCAACATGGTTGACCGGAATAAAAGCCGTTGAAAAACCTCACAAAACATAATTTTAACGTATCACTTAGGTTGCCAATCTAACGATTAAGATTATGGTTTAGTGATTTTAAAACATGTTTCGCACATCTCGTAAAAATAAGAATTTCACTTAGGCATAGTCCAGATCATGCCACTTAGATTGTCAATCTAACAATCGGGACTATGATTAGTGATATCCATATCTCACATCTCACCACAAAATACATTTATAAGCTCGATGTAACCGTGAACAAAGTTGTCAATTTTATTCAAAGTTATTAAAATGATCGAAACAACTTTAAAACATGATTTTATCATAAAACGCTTAATTTAAGCACAACACAACTCCCATCTCGCCTCCCGAGGGTCAATTTTACCCGCTTTCACATAATTCGCTATACAACTACTTTAGCTAATCATAACAACGGAAATACAAAACGAAAGAAAACAAAATGAAAAAGATAACTACAATTTATATAGATATATATATATAGATATATATATATATATATATATATATATAGATATATATAATATACGTATATATATACATAAATTTATACTAATTGCATAAAATGAAATAAACATAAAAGAAAGAACGGAAATGAAATTATATTAAAACGATAACTAGTCGGGTTATTACACCGACATTATAACGACATATATTACTACATATAGGCCCCCAAAACATAAAAATAAAATAGAAGAAAATGAAGGAGAAGAGGAAGAAAGGGGCAGCCGTTCTCTGTTCTGATCCTCTGTATATATAGGAAAATATCAAGGCCGGATCGATCCGGTAGGAGCCGGATCGATCCGGTCTCAATGATTACATCTGTTCCTTCTAGAAGCTTATATATTGTAATAAAACTTCTAAAATTCATATCTTGAGTTGTAGGCCTCCAATAATTATGATTCAAACGTCAAAATTAAGCTCTCGGAAAATTCTTCAACTTTCATGAAGGACACTTCTTCAGAAAACGTCGTTTTGATGGGCCATTCCCATTACGTGTCGTTTGCGACATTTTCCTTAATACAAATCAATTAGCCACTTGACCACCATTTGAGTTGTAGAAGTCCGATTGACTTGATTCAAAATCCATTGGAAATCTTTCTTGAAGATATACAACTTTCATGAAGGATTCTTTTTCAGAAAACGCCGTTTTGATGAGCCATTCGTATGTCAATTGACCATAACTTGAGTTGTAGACCTCCAATTAACATGATTCAAAATGCGTTGGAAAGCTCTATCAAAGATCTACAACTTTCATTAAGGCCACCTCTTCAGAAAATGCCGTTTTAATGGGCCATTGGTTCGTCGAAGATATAAATCGTTAGTGACATTACTGAACCACCGATCCACTCGACCTTTTAAGCTGTGGCGCACACTCTTATATCCCCATAAACACCTCTTTTTTAGGCCTCAAAACGTGTCGTTACTCGGGATATTGGTTAACCTAAAATTCGCAATAAACCACCAAAATACCAAACGAAATCCGACACGACACTCCGGTTACTAAACCGTACAAAAACTAGTAAAAACATATAAAAACACGATATATTATAAAATAACTACTACTAACATATTTAGATGAAACATAGGAATTAATGACTCGAACTGATATAAAAATACTCGAAATGATATCAGAAACGGGTTGAAAAGTTATAAAAATAACGGTGAATTTTTCCGTTATCACCTAACCAAGAATAGATGACGTTTTAGCTTTTACTACACTTATGTAATTATTAATGTGAATTAACTAGTCACCTAAGTGTTTTCAGAATAATACTCACCTTATCAGCTCTACTCCCTCACTTAGACAACTAGACATCGCATCCTATCAATTACATGACATTTGATGAACCCTAGTTCATCAAAGCACAAGCCCTTTCATGCCCTTCCGACGGATCCGAACTTCAACTCCCTTTAAGAGTACATTCGGTGTTTTAAACGAATCGAATCGTAAACTCAATCGGGCTTGCTCATATTTAATTAATGTTAACATATCGAGATTTAGGGTTTAAAACAATGAAAACATGATTATGAAGCCAAAACCAAGCTAAAATGCTAGAATAGTAAAAACAAGGTAAAACAGGCCAGACGCCCGTTTGAAACCCTATGGACACCCGTCCGTAATCAAACGCCCGTCCCACTAAACCCCCGTGCGCCCGTCCGCCAAAAACAAATACATCCTCGAATCAAAAATCGACCTCAAACGCCCGTCGCCTCGTGCGACGCCCGTTGAGCTATTAGGTCTCGGACGCCCGTCTGCCTAATGCAGACGCCCGTCCGCCTGGGTTTTTCCCAAAACGCTAAAACCTTCACAACTCGATTTCTGAATCGTTTCTAACCTAATTAAACGTCTATGATCCTTTGATCAACGAAAAAGCACGTCTTTCTTGCATCTACGCGGCATAAATCTTGATCTAAACCTCAATAACAATAATTAGAATTGTAGGAAGAGCCTCTTACCTTTTAAGCAGCTAAATCCAAGTCCAAACTCAGAAAAACAGCAACTAAAACCGTCCCTTTTCTGCAGAAAACATGTGTGATAAATCCAAACTTAGATTAGATTCAATCACACGCTTCTAAACGACAAAAACTACGAATTACTGAGTTTGAATCCATCAAACTCGAAGAAGAACAAAGCTAGGGTTTAATCATACCTTATCAAGGCTTCAACTTTTTGATGTCTCAACGTTGCTCTCTTCACAACGATTCCGGTGCTCGACTCTGATCTGAAAACCGTCAAGGATTGAATTAACAACTGATGAAAATTCCTCCAACCCTATTCCCTTGCTCACACACGTAGAGAGTGAACTTGGAGGTGGAAAATCTGATTAAAACTTTAAGGAGCTGATTAGGTTGATTTTCCCTTAAATAGGAAAAAATCCCATAATTACCTAATTTCAATGTTTTTCCTTAATCACCCTTATTAAATCAGATTTTCTTCCTTAAATATATACATTTGTATATCTTGAAATTATGTATATAATTATCCAAATTATTAACTCCGAATAAAAGGAACCGAACCCAATATTTCGTTTTCACAAAATGACACGTCTGCCCTTTCCCGAAAATCGGATTATTACACTACGTCTCGTGATATTTTGAGATAATTTATCGCATTCATCATATCAATTTATAATGTCATTAGCATTTTTCTTTTTCTTATAACAATGGAAAAGAAAAGGAACCAAATCCCACGACTATTCCTTGTGGTGCTGGTTATTCCTAACTAATCCCTAAAGAACGTATAATTGTTGTCGAAAAGGTTTATCCAATTATACACATCATCATGTTATCTTAGTCTCCCGGGCCTCTTCATTATTCATAATGCACATTCTTACTATATAAAATACAATATAATAACAGAAATACATGTCATTGCAACATTCTTATCATTTTTTATTCTATAAGAAATCCTCAACCATGCCTTCTCCTTCCCCTTCCCCCTACCCCCACCTACTCCATCCTAGTCCTAATACAAGAAAAAGGTTGAGCCCCAATCCGAAAGGCACATATAACTAATTGTGTTCACTAATTTATATATGAAATTTTTTTTATATACCAAAAAAAAAAAAAAAAAATGGGTGGACGCTAGGCACACCTTGGTTTTGTCCCTACGGAAGGCTTTCTCTCACAGCCCCGTTCATAAAGCTTCGTGAGACGTGAATGATGTAAATCGAATATTATGCTTCAGTGGTCAAGTCTACAAATTAAAGGCTAAGACAAAGTTATCACCACAATACATTCCTTCTTTTACCAGTTATGCCCCTAATGTAATAAATTGGGCATTGTTAATAACACCACACCCAATATACTCGGGCACCACACATGTGTAAAATTCGACTTTTTAGGGGTCAAAATGTGTTATTTCGACTCCTATGAAGAAATTGAAACAATTCGATCATGTTCTTCATATAAACATTAAGAACACTCAAGAACAATTTTGAAATGAATAAAAGCGGGAAAAGTAAAAACAGAAAAATTAAACTTGCAATTTTATTGATTCTCAAAAGTTGAGTTTACATACATGTATCTACTAGTATATATAGGTATATGGACTAGCTTGAGTACATAGAAAGCGGTTACAACTAACTTAATTAGCTACAACCACTTCCAACCGTTTTCGGTTGAAAGTGTTTGATAAAATGCCTAAGAGAAATCTTCACTTCTGTTGTTGCTGCTGCTTGCTATTTCTGTTGTTGTTGCTGCTTGCTGTTGCTGTGTCTATATTACTCATTTCACCCCCCCTCAAGACGGACTAGGAAGGGAGAAAATGTTGGAAATGGACAGCTTACTCAATATGTGTTTGAAGATAAGGCCATCTAATGGTTTTGTTAGAATATCTGCAAGTTGATTAGTTGTGGAAGCAGATAGGAGTTTGACTAGTCCGGATTGAACCTTTTCTCTTACCACATGACAGTCAATTTCTATATGCTTTGTCCTCTCATGAAAAACTGGATTGTGAGCTATGTGTATAGCACTCTCATTATCACAGAACATGGGAATTGGTGTAGACACTGAAACCTGTAAATCCTGAAGAATGTATAACAGCCACTGTAATTCACATACCTCTAATGCCATTGCTCTGTATTCAGCTTCTGATGAACTTCTACTGACAGTAGGTTGTTTCTTGGACTTCCAAGAAACAAGGGCAGATCCCATAAACATACAATACCCTGTTATTGACCTCCTAGTATCATGACATCCTCCCCAATCAGAGTCAGTAAAAGCTGTTAATTTGAGATCATTTGTACTAGGAAAGAAAAGACCTTGAGCTGGTGCTGCTTTAATGTACCTTAAGAGTCTGTTAGCAGCTTGTAGATGATTTGTAGTAGGAGCAGCTAAAAACTGGCTTAATTGATGGACAGCAAAAGAAATATCTGGTCTTGAAATGGTGAGATATAGTAGCTTTCCAACCAGGCTTCTATACATTGTGTTGTCTGGTAACAACTCAGAATCACCATTGTGTAGATGTGCTTTACTTTGCATAGGTGTTTTGGCAGGTTTACAGCCTGCAAAACCATACTCTTGCAATAGATTCATTGCATACTTTCTTTGGCAGACAGAAATACCCTTGTGTGATCATGCTACTTCTAGGCCTAGGAAATACTTGAGTTCTCCCAGATCTTTTATTTGAAATAGATCATGTAAGTAGGATTTGATTTCAGTGATCAGATTCATGTCATTGCTAGCTAGAACAATATCATCAACATAGACTAAAGCTGTAATGAATGAAGCATCAGTTTGTTTGGTAAATAAACTGTAGTCATGTCTGGATTGCTTGTATCCCAGATTCTTCAAAGCTTCTGTTAATTTGAAATTCCATTGCCTACTTGCCCGCTTGAGTCCATAAAGGGACTTGATAAGTTTGCAAACTTTCCCTTTTGGAGCTTCAAAACCTTGTGGAAGCCTCATATAAACCTCTTCTGTTAAATCACCATGCAAAAATGCATTGTTGACATCAAGTTGATGTAATTAATAACCTTTTGCAGCTGCTATAGCAAGTAATACTCTGACTGTGTTCATTTTTGCTACTGGGGAAAAGGTTTCCTCATAATCTATGCCATATGTTTGTGTATATCCTTTAGCAACTAACATTGCTTTGTATCTTTCAATTGAACCATCAGCCTTATATTTGACCTTGTATACCCATTTACAGCCTATTGGCTTCTTTCCTGGAGGTAAATCAACAATCTGCCATGTATTTGTACTGACTAATGCATCTATCTCCTTTTGCAGAGCCTCTTGCCATTCTTTGTGTTGTATAGCTTGATTATATGTTGAAGGTTCTGTTACTTTATCTACTGCCATGACAAATGACTTGTAGCTGTCTGAAATATTATGAAGATTGGTAGCAGAACTCAAAGGATGAGGAGTTGTATGAGTTGCCTGATTGCAAATGTATTCTTGTAGGAATGAAGGAGGTTTTTTGTCTCTACTAGATCTCCTGACATTGGCTTGCTGTTGTTGATGATGAGGGCTTGAAGGTGCAGAAGAATCTTCTTGAGATTGTAAATTATCATCTACTGAGCCCTGTCTGGAATCACCTGCTGAAGCCTGTCTGGAATCATCTTTTGGACTTTCATCAGCATGAGTTATTACTGGAGGTGCAGAATTTTGAGAAAAGAAATAGTCATTAGACATAGATGGTATAGGAAAGGACCATGTGGTCTGTGACTGTGTATTCTGTAGATGAATATATGGAAAATGATGTTCATGAAATACAACATTTCTGGAAACAAACACTTCCTGTGTAGACACATCTATCAGTGTGTATCCTTTTTGATGATCAGCATGTCCTAGATTATCACATGTCCTTGCCCTGGCATCAAATTTAGTTCTGGCAACAGGTAATGTAGATGAAAAAACCAAACAGCCAAACACCCTTAGAACATCATAATCAGGTTGTCTATTGTGAAGAATAAGAAAAAGGGCTTTTGTTTTCAATAATGGGAGAAGGTAACATGTTGATGAGTTTGACTGCATGTAGAACACAATATCCCCACAAATTAATAGGCAATCCAGACTGAAATTTAAGAGCTCTAGCAACATTCATGATATGTTGATGTTTCCTCTCCACAACACCATTTTGTTGTGGAGTATCAACACAACTTGTTTCATGAATAATGCCTTTGGCATTGTAAAACTCATAATATTTAAACTCTTGACCATTATCAGATCTAATGGTCTTGATGGACTTTTGAAAGTGAGTAAACACATACTGATAGAATGCAGAAATGACATTCCTTACTTCATCTTTAGATCTCAAAAGGTATATCCAAGTATATCTACTAAAATCATCAACTATTGTTAAAAAAATATGACTGACCATGGATTGTATTAGAGATAATGACAAAGATTGAAGATTAATTGCTACCATATCTTTGGATACTGCTGCTAATAATAATGATTGATTGGCATTTGATATGATTTGATTCTGTCTTTATTATGCACTTGTTGGCCAAGTATATTGTCCTATAAATATTGTAATCGTCTTTCAGTATTATCAATGCAATCAATTATCGTTTCTCTATTATTCTATCATGGTATCAGAGCTCTAGACTAACGTCTTTTCGATCCTGAGCAAGCTTTACGAAAAAGAATGTTTGGGTGGGGGTTTGTGACATCAATATGATCAAACCCTCACCCCTCCCAAATTTTTTTTAAATTTTTATTTTCATGTTGAATTTTTTTTTTCCTTTCGAAATAAACATGGCTGATTCAATGGCTCCGGTGGCGTCAAAATTGAAAACCGAATTAGGCTCCCAAGCATCCTCCTTCTTCGTCGCCTCCAGTTCATTCAAGCTTCGCTGGATTCTATGGTCAAGCCTTTTCAACCTCTCATTGCCGCAATGATTTCGCAATATATAGCAAAGACTCACCTCACCGCAATGCCGATATTAGCACGGCCCTTCTTCAAAACCGCTCATCTCTCATGCCCCCCACAAAAGCCTCCGGCAACCTCCTTGTGTCTTTCATATTTTTCTTATTATTTTTATTTTTTATTTTTAATAAATATCAATCTTGTCATTATCTTATCCACAAACCCGTATCCACCCTCAACTCCTTTCTATTTTTCTTTTCTCCACCTTCTACCCTGCGCTTCTTTTTATTTTTTGTTAGGGCGTGGCCCTCCATTCCTTTTTATTTTTGTTAGGGTATATCCCTCCACTCATTTATTTATGTTAGGGTACAACCCTCCAAGCCTTTCTTTCTGTTAGGGTATATCCCTCCACTCCTTTAATTTTGCTAGGGTACATCCTTCCAACTATCGTTTTTCCTTTAGGGGTATATCCCTCCATGCTTTCCTTATGAGTCAATCTCCATGTTCATTGCATTACCATGGGATTGCGGGGGCGTATTAGAGATAATGACAAAGATTGAAGATTAATTGCTACCATATCTTTGGATACTGCTGCTAATAATAATGATTGATTGGCATTTGATATGATTTGATTCTGTCTTTATTATGCACTTGTTGGCCAAGTATATTGTCCTATAAATATTGTAATCGTCTTTCAGTATTATCAATGAAATCAATTATCGTTTCTCTATTATTCTATCTGTTAGGATAAAGCGCTACCCGTTGTTGTAATATCCCGAAATTTTGACTTACTAATTGATTAATAAAGGATCTAATTATTCGGGAAATTATGGGATTTAATAATTTTTATGAAGGGATTTATTAGTAATTAAAAAGGGGTTTTAATCACTTAATGAATTAAAAGGGTTTTCACTCCTTTTTTTTTCCTCCTTTATTTTTCCCAACAAAATTTTTTCACCTCAAAACCTCCTTGCCGCCGACTTTCTTGTGAGGAGGAAGGAGAGAAAATCTCTCCTTGGTGTTTAGGAATTTGTCATCGGTAATCGCTTTGCTTTCGTTTATAGATTCGAGCTTCGTTGAGGATCGTTTCTAGCTTAGCAAGGGCTTTCAAAAACGCAGCAATTCCGTAAGGATAATTCTATCTTTGTCAAAAGTTTAACTTGATCTTAAAAGTTTAATTTAAGACTTCTATGCTTGTGTGCCACGGTTTTGGTGTGTTAAACGTTCCTAGTAGTGTGTTTTTGAGTTAGTTAAAATCTCTGATCGATATGATACCTTTGTATGGGGTTTTCGGGCTTAAGGGGTTGCTTTCGCTATTCTCGCTGAAAACGGCTCGAAATCGCGTAGAAAATTGTTCGGGTTCGAGATGAAACCAGGTGGGCGGGCGCCCAGGCCTCCCGACGGGCGTCTGCGCTTGATTTCATCCTAGACGGGCGTCTGGATTACCTCGGACGGGCGCCTGGCGGGTTGTTTTACATTCGGGATCTAACTCGCTAAAGTGGGCGGGCGTCTGTACTTTCTCGGACGGGCGCCTGCTTTGAGTTGGTTTTTGACGGGCGCCTGGTTACCTCGGCGGGCGCCTGGCGAGGGGTTGTTTTACATTCGAGATCTAACTCGATGTTTTGGGCGGGCGTCATTTGTTTGGACGGGCGCCCAGTAGAGTCCTTGACGGGCGTTCGGTCTTCGGCACGGGCGCCCAATCTATGTTGTTTTCCTTTCTTTGTGGGTTGTTGATAAGTCTTATGAATATGTATGGTAAGTTGGGTTTTGATGAGTCGAGGCTTTGATATCATTGTGGGACTTGGTGTTGGGCATTGAGGTTCGTAGACCGCCCAGGGGTTGGGCCGATAGGGTAGCTCCCAAAGCCGTAAACCCGGGAAGGTTTCACGACTTCAAAGACCCTACGTGTTTGGGGAGTTGCGCATGCAGGTGATGTGGTCGGGCCGGATAGGGTAGTACCCGGCCGGGAACCCGGAAGGTTTCCTTACACCCAAAGACGTGATGGTCCATCTAGTATGGTACCATTGGATGACCTTTAGGACCCTCCTCTCTGGGGCTTTACCCTTTTGAGGGATGTGCACATTCGGGACCTTTAGGTGGCTAGTTGTGATGTTTGGTATCTCATGGGCAAGTGTCGTAACTTTTATAGATTGGTTGGGTCCTTCATAAATTTAGTAGTACCTTTCTTGAGTTGGTTTTACTTTTGTACACTAGATTTACTCTTACTCAACTTTATAGTTGACGGTTTGTACTCTCGTTTGACCCTGCTATGATCCATTTATGGGGAGCAGATTTTTAGCAGGTACTTCTATGGATGTTTGCTTGTTGCTGGGATGTCGCGGGGTTCGAGAGCCACGTAGTCGCAGTCACATGTTGTCTACATTATTTGAATTTTAAATTCTAAAAGATTTTGATGTTCCGCATAATTACATTTTTTTCCGGATTTGTACTCACTTTAATATTTTCTTTCAAAATAATGAATGTTTATTTTCTTTCTGTTGTGGAATGTTGAATGTTACCGCCACGACTGTGTGTCGCGATGAGTGGCACTACGGTGACCAATACCGGCGGCCGACGGGATTGGAAACCGGGGTGTTACAGTTGTACTAAAACCAATTGGTGGTAGTAAAGACGCAACTTTATTTCCTTTAACACGCCCCCTCAAGTGTGGGCCTTTAACAAGGTTGTGTCATCTAGGCACACAAAGGCAAGACCAAACTAGGCCGACAAGACAAAGAGGCCCAACACTTGCATAATAAACTGAGGGAGCCAGGGTTTGATCTCATGACCTCCCGCTCCGATACCATATTAGGATAAAGCGCTACCCGTTGTACTAAAACCAATTGGTGGTAGTAAAGACGCAACTTTATTTCCATGTGTACTAAATCAAATATAGATTCAACAACAGAACTACTCAAAGGAAAAGGCAACTTCTTCTGTTTTGCAAGAGGACACACATAACAAACAGAATCTTTTGGTTTTTGAATCTTATTACATGTACTATGCGAAAATTGAATTCTACTACTAGACAAATGTCCTAGTCTATAGTGCCATAACATGTCATCTTCTATTTTGTTGGATAAAGGAGACTGAGAGCAAGTAGTAGACAACACAGTGGAAGCAGAACAATCAGCATGCAGTACATATAGTCCTTTGTCTTTCTTAGCTGATCCAATCATCTTCCCACTGGACTTGTCCTGCATTAAACATTTGTCAGAAACAAAAGTGATAGAAACATTTGAGTTATTAGTCAATCTAGTAATAGATATTAGATTGTACTTGAATCCTGGTACACATAAAACAGGAGACAGAATTAGACTATCATTTAATCTAACTTTTCCTATAAAAGTGATAGGAATATGTGCACCATTAGGCAATGTGACATATAAGCCTTTAACATGTTGTTTAGCAAAACACAAGTTACTATCAAAGATAATATGGTCTGTGGCACCTAAATCCACAATCCAACAATGAGTAGACAGACCTTGAGTCTCAGTAAGATCTGGTTTGAAGTTTGTAGTGAATGCAGTGACTTGGTTCACCATAGGTTGAATTGGATCCCTTTTATTCCCCTCCATGAGTTTCATTACCTGTGCTACTTGATCTTGTAGATGACTTATTTGATTTTGCTGATCTGGATTTGTGACAGAATCTTGTATGAAATCCTGACCACCCTCTTGATTAACCATATTTACTCTTGGTTTTGGCTTCCAACCTGGTGGAAAACCATGCTTCTTGTAGCACTTATCAACAGTGTGACCATTATATCCACAAAAAGAACATTGTACTTTCTTGTTGCTGTTATTTACTCTGTTATTTCCTGGATTTGCAGTCTGGCCTTGATATCTTTGTTGACTAGCAGCTGGTTGATAGCCTGTCATGTTCTGATTTTGCACTTGATTAACAAAAGCTATGGCATCTGACCCTTGTGGATGACCTAATGCATATTCTACTTGTCTTTCAAATTTGATAGCCATGGAAAATACCTGTTTTAGACTAGGAAAATGAGTCATCAAATAAGCCTGTGATCTGACAGGTGCAAAACTGTCATTGAGACCTTTCATGAATCTGATAACATGATCAGCTTCTATGAAACTAACCATTTTAGCACTGATATTACAAGCACAAGGATGGCCACAATCACAATGAGGAACAGGTTTCAAAACTTCTATCTCATCCCACTTGGTTTTCAGCTTTGTAAAATAAGTTGTAACTGACATTGAACCCTGTTTAATCAGATTTACTTCTTCAACCAAATCTGACACCCTGAAATAATCTATATTTGAAAATCTGTCTTCCAATTCTAACCACATATCTCTAGCAGATCTAATCCACATAACACGTTGAGCTATATCAGGAATAACAGATTTGATAATCCAAGTAAGGACAGTGGTATTACATTGGCTCCAAATTCTATACATCTCATCACTCATGTCAGGTTTCTTGATCGTTCCATCAATGAATCCTAATTTGTTTTTAGTTTCCAACATCATAGTCATAGATCGAGCCCAGGAATGATAATTTCTAGCATCAAGAGGTGGGGAAACCAAGGGAATCGAAGGATTTTCACTAGGATGAATATAAAACTGACTGGAGGTACTTACCACAAGTCCAGTACCTTCAAGACTTGCACCATCAGTCCTCTGACTTGCTGTTGATTGATTTGCCATAACAAGAACAGAATAAAATCGACAAGAAATGTAGCAGAACGCTCTCAAGCTTCTGGAAACAAGAAGAACTCCAGGCAGAATACTCTCAAGATTCTGGAAATCTGGAACAATCTTCAAAAAAATCTCAGAAATGATTTGCGATTCTCTCAAGAATCACTTGCAAAGCTGCACGAACGGAAGTTATTGCTCTGATACCATGAAGAAATTGAAACAATTCGATCATGTTCTTCATATAAACATGAAGAACACTCAAGAACAATTTTGAAATGAATAAAAGCGGGAAAAGTAAAAACATAAAAATTAAACTTGCAATTTTATTGATTCTCAAAAGTTGAGTTTACATACATGTATCTACTAGTATATATAGGTATATGGACTAGCTTGAGTACATAGAAAGCGGTTACAACTAACTTAATTAGCTACAACCACTTCCAACCTTTTTCGGTTGAAAGTGTTTGATAAAATGCCTAAGAGAAATCTTCACTTCTGTTGTTGCTGCTGCTTGCTGTTTCTGTTGTTGTTGCTGCTTGTTGTTGCTGTGTCTATATTACTCATTTCATCCTAAAAAATCGAATTTTACACAGGTGTGGTCCCCGAGTATATTGGGTGTGGTGCCATTAACAATGTCTAATAAATTTCCTCAACTATGCCCCCATCTCAAAACTAACCACCACCACACCCCCCTACACACACTACACCATCACAATCCCTATCCTACTCCACACCAGGCCACCAACCCATAAAAAAACAATAAAGAGGAGAAATACATGGTTTTCATGCTTTAATGGTAAGAAGAAGAAAAAAAAAAGGTGGCTAGGCGTCACTCACATTTCGTGAATGAAAAGCAACGACGCACACTGTCCATTTACTTGTTACTTTTGTTCATCAACTTGTACATTTCATCCATACCGTAATACCACACACACACACTGACAGTTCCAATAATTCCAAAGAATCAATTCTTTCAATTTTTCCATTACAAATATACTACAAATCCCAAAGATTTGAATCAACTTTTATCCTTATGTATCAAGAACAAAATTTTTTTTTTTTTTTTGGGGTCTTAAGATCAAGTAAATGATGATATCATGAAATTACTAAAACAACTACGACATAAAAACTTTTGTCTTTTATCTCAGTAATGGCAATCCACTAAAGCAGAGGAGGCAGTAGCTTGAAACTGGAACTTCAAATCCCGGTGATCGTCTTCCGGCGCCGGCAGGTTTAGATCCAACTGAAAAACCCTTCTGGGCTTCTCTGTATCAACAGCAATGTTTGTATTACTATTAACTTTAGCAGCATTTGCAGAATTTCTATGGCGTCTCATGTGACCACCCAAAGCTTGCCCTGATGAAAACTCTGACCCACAAAAAGAACACTCGTGAATCTTAGCCTGCTGGTTTCCAACTGTAACTTTCTGGGATAATTTAATTGTGAATTCTGGGCTAATAGTATCATCACTGAGCTTTTTGAACTTTCCACCAATTTCCTCTTCTTCTTCTTCTTCAAGATTTTGGCTTGAAGTTGTAAAGATTGCTTTTTTATCTTCTTGTACAGTGATTTTGGGCCTTTTGTGACTTGCCCTGTGCCCACCAAGTGCTTGAAATGATGGGAAATTTCTGTTACATGTTTTGCACTCATACACAAACAACCCACCCTTCATTTCTGTTCTTGAATCATCAGAAACCACTTCATTGAATCTCTTTTTGGCCAATTTCACTTCCTCTTGTCTTATGCAACCACCACTTTGTGCTAAATACATCAAGCAATTAGCCATAATTTCATCTTCAATTGTGGACTCAGTTGTTTCATTGCTATGATCATCATCACTACACATAGTAAAAGATGGAGGAGCATTAGAAATCAAGCCACTACTTCCTTCACCACTAACCGTAACCGACCGGCTGACCGGAGAAGGTGGCCGTGGGCGCTTAGTACGGTGGCCTTTGATGATGATCAGGTGATCGTTGCAACCGGAGAAATCATCCATTGAATCAAATTCCATTTGGAGGAGTAAAGTAGAAGAAAGTTTTGGAGAGGAATTTAAATGGAAAAAAAAAAAAAATGGAAAGAAGATGGAGGGGGAGTAAGTAACTGAGAAAGTTAAGTAAAGAGTGGAAAAGGGGAGAGAATAGAGAGATGGAGTGACAGTGTGGAGTATTGTTTGTTTGGTATATATAGTGAATGCAAAGGAAGTGTGTTTGGAGTCAAAACCAACCCTCCCTGTCCCTGAACAGCTTTCTGGTACACCTTATACCCACCAATCTCACTTGAGTTTCCAACTTAAAAGTGGTGTTTCTCTATTTATATATATACATCCATATTATTATATAATGCACCCACGTCAAATATTCTTATTCAAATTATTATGAATTATTCTTCTCAAAAAAAATCATTATGAATTATTGATTATACTGTGAAGAAAAAAAGAATAATATGATGCATCAAACTCACTTTACAAACTCTTATGACATGTTTGTTTCGCAGAATTAGAATGAAATTAAATCAAGTGAATAGAATAAAATAGAACAAGATTAATTCATTTTATTACTGCGTTTGAAACGTAAAAAAAATTTGAATGAATGAAATTCAATAATATGTGACACACCTAGTGATGGGTAAGGCATGGTGGAGGGGTAAGGTAGGGCAGGGTACGTGGTGGAGTAGTGTGGAAGGGGTAGGGTTAGGCAATGTGGTAGGTGTGGGCAGTGGCAGATCCAGAAAATGTTTCCAGTTGGGTCATTGGACTGTTAAACTACATTTTTTATTCAAAAATTTGTTACAGTGGAATCATCGGAGCCTAATATTTTTTACCACAAAAACGATACTTTTTAACATTAAAACTATATCATTATAATACTTAAAAATAATCCGGATCTCAGTGGGGTCACGTGACCCCACCTTGATACACATACATCCGCCACTAGGTGGGGTGTGGTAGCCCTACCCCACCACCCACCTTACTCCACCACCTCCCCTACACTACTCACCCTTCCTTACCCAACACTCACCACACCGCACCTTACATCTTTACCTACCCTATCTCACCACCCATCCGATTCTACCCTACCGCACCACCATACCCTACCCTACTACGTCCACCCTACCATACTTAAACTTACACCACCACCTACCCAACCCTACCTCACCCATCTTACCCTTGCCTAAACCTGACCCCACCCCACCCCACTCACCCTCTTACCCACCCATGTTACCCCATAACTTCACCTCACCCACCTCACCTTACTCTACAACCCTATCCCACCACACCTCTCCTCACCCTTCCACACCTACGCCTTACCACCCTACCTCTTCACCTACCCTACCCTACATCACCACCTCAATCAACCCCTCCTTACCCTACCTACCACCCCAACCCTACCTCATCCATGCATCCACTTTAGTATATTCCCACCCTACCATACCACCTATTGTGTCATGCCTCTTTTCACCACATATCCTTCTCTGCCATTCCCCACCACCTGACTTTACCCTACCTTACCCCACCCTACCACTCAACCACATTTGCTTACCAAACCTGACCTACCTAATCTTACCCACCTTGCCTTACCCATCACACATCATCGTCGCCACAACTTCTCGTAACCAACCACCCCACCATCCTTACCCTTACCATTACTCTCCCTGCTATCACCACTCACCTCGCCACCTACACCACTACCACAAGCCAACATCCACTACCTGTCTCATCGGTATCATCTAACACACATTATCACCCACCGTGTTACATATTATGTCATGTTGAATCCCGTTAATTATGTTTTATTGTGTTAAATGAAAGAGTAAGATTGCGTTGTTTTATTATATCACGTATCAAACGCAGGGGCGGATGTACCCTTTGTTAAGGGGTACCATTTGCCCCTCTCGGATCCGAAAAATACACTATTATGTATGTTGTGTATTTTTTTTTGCCCCCCCTAAAAATTTACAGTCGCCTATAGTATCGTCCCCTCTCACCCGGGATCATGCGTCCGCCCCTGATCAAACGGGGACATAGGCCACGATGTCGAAATTGTGTGTTTGGATGTTGCATTATTCCTCACTTCAAAGGCATCTTACTACTTTAAGAAATATGCTACGCTTGCTTCCACTCTCAGTCTAGCTTATAGTTTGATGGTAGCTTTCTTTACTTAAAGTAGGTTGAGAGTAGGTTCATGAGTATATACCTTACTTTTTACATACATCATCAAAATAGCAACCATCTTCTATGTAGAATTGTAGATCCAATGATCATGTTGACGCCTATTAATTAATATGTAATCATTGATCAATCAATATCAGTTTATAGGCTTAATCACTGGCCTTACTTTCTTTAACGCTCATATGGTTTATGTACGATAAAAAAATTTTGGTACCAAATGATGTAATCTCTAATTCTTTCTTTCGTCAACACTCTTGTAGTGTTTGAAAACTAAAGAGAGAGAGAGAGAGAGAGAGAGAGAGAGAGAGTGTGTGTGTGTGTGTGTGTGTGTGTGTTTGCAGAAAATTCGAAACCCCCCCCACAGATAGATGAAGAAGACTCATAAAGAAACTCAAAAAACACAATGTTGTTTGGTTTCCCTACCAAAAGTACACACATGTTTGCAGACAATTCGAAACTCCCCCAGATAGATGAAGAAGATTCATAAAGAAACTCAGAAACACAATATTGTTAAGCTTCACTACCAAAAGTACATACATAATAACCTTTTTTATTTTTTATACCACTGCTGCTTCTTTATTTTCAAAGAATCTGAAGACATTATCCATAAACATAGGGGTATCCTCAAATATTCCTCTCCAACAAGAAGATACAACACATCAAACACAAGATTCCCAAATGCTCTCTCTCTCTCTCTTCCTTCATACATCTGCAACAAACAATACACTCTAAAACGCAACTTTGGAACATGTAATAACTTGCCTCTGCTTTACTGGTCTCTGAAATATTGCCTCATATCGGAGTCAAACCAACAACACCTGCATGTCGTGATGGATAACAAACCAGTCATTTCAACCAGCAAAAAACATCAGCAAAATGGCCCGGCTGCAGGTCATTTGTTTAGTAACTGGATTTTCTGTTTAAAACACAAAACCATGCCATATCCAACTCCTAAATAATCCAGCAGTATCGCTTTCACTCTTCAGGTGCAAAATGATTCTATATGCATCTTCAGTAAAATTATGGGGTAAACAAACTAATTTGTCATGTTAAATTATTGAGCTATGAAGTATATTTAGCCAGCTATGAAACTATACACAGAGGTACCTTCTAATTCTAATACCATACAACTATTGTACATGTAATATAAAGACTAAAAAATCACTATATTTGCAAAACATCGTTTTTCGAAGAGGAAACAGATGAATACTTCCCCATTTCTAGATCAGGCAAGTAAAGAGGGCAACAGCCAAGTTTAGCAATTATAAACCACAAAGATCTTATGATAAATGTGAAGGTACTCATGTGCAGAAGAAGGCTTTACATGATGTTGATCCCATTTTTTAGCAATAGATTCACGGAGGTGCAAATAAATACTAGAATTATGTATCACCGTTGCATAAATGTCTATGCTCAAAGAAAGAGGAAGATAGAGTAACTAGTAAGCCAATGGCAAATAGACATCCTCTTCACACCCATATTATTTATATTTTCATTCTTTTTGTGCAACCTTAGTTTACCATCAATTCATTCTAAAGTATACTGATGGTTAACCCTCTAGAGAGCACCTCCTTGCACATCAACCTCGTGTTGTCAAGAATTGGGAACTGCTTTACTGGTTTCACGTAGCATTCCCTCTAGTTCATGCCCAGTTGCTTGATTAATACAGCTTTTTTTTTTTTTTTTTTTTTTTTTGTATTTTATCATTTTTGGTTAATATTTCAATGAATCCTACTGTAACAAGTTAATATCAATAAACTGAGTCAAATCTGTATGCATTATTAGACTGAGATCTTGAGCAAGATTCAACTAAACTTTATTAGCGAGAAAACTTCCCTTCCAACTAAGACATGCAGCAAAATGTACACACACTCGCAAAGCATCAGAGTAAGGGATATTCAGCATACCGCAAGCCAATCTTCCACCAGCATTGCCAGTAGTGAGACTTAGTTCATGACCACCTGAAATAAAGAATCACAGAATCCAAGTTAAAATCTACATGACAGTAGAATACCAAGTATGTAAACACTTGCAATTGCTTGATCCATACACCTGAGAATTATTATTATAAACCAAATCTAGTCCTAAGCACATGTAAACAGTATACCTAAAACTAGCCAGAACCAATGACTTACCCTTTCCAAGATCATCCTCAAGCTCGTGAACCACAAAAGCTCTCCCAACAACAGAGTGTGGACCAGTCAGAGATATCTGCACATTGAAGGCAAATAAGGGGAAACTCATGGTTAAAACCTAGCCAAAAGAAAAAGGTACACCGTCGTAGCTGCATAAATTAAAAGAGTACAACCTGACTGTCCACAATTGTTGCCTCAGCCACACCTACAAAGCATCACAGTAAGGCACATGAAACCATATACTTCCCAACTAAATATGCAACTTCAAACAAGTTATCACTATCTACTGAATTGAAAAAAAAGATCAATATTGAGTTCACTAAAAGTACCCTCGGCATTAGCAACTATGTTTCCCAGGTCACCCGCATGGCGTATTTCATCTCCAGGAGCTCCATGTGTCAATCCCTTGGGATTAAAATGTGCCCCTAGTTACAAGAACCGAACGACAATGTCACAAAGTCATAAGACTCATAACATCCTCAAATCACATTGACATAGTTAACAAAAAAAACTAGACAGACAAAGCAATAAGCTCAAAGAAGCAACATCAAAATCAAACCTGTTGAAATACACCCATTGGTTGTATCACCATATTCATGCTATCATAGACCGAAAACACAAAACCATATCAGAAACCTTTTTGCACTCAACGCCTAACATAAGAAATGAGCAAAAACAATTCCCAAACAAGAAATATTGTTATAAAAACTCACCAAATGAAACCCGTGTTTCCCAGGAGCAAGCCCAGCCACTCGAACACTCACAGTCGTCGGACCTTCAAATTCAAACCCACGAAGTAAATTAGCAAATTCATAAAACTAAAATTACTTTATGCGAAGTCAGCTATTGATTCGGCATAAATTTTCAAATCAAAATGAGCTACTATCATCTATTATAACGAGTAAACCAATCACTTCCAGCATAATTGACATCAGGGGAGTTTCTAGCCTACAATAATTCTAAATGTTGACCATAGATTATGTGAGTAATGCATCATCTCAATGATATGACGGTCAAATGCAAAGTTGTACTGATTGTGTGACAAAAGAAATGCACAAATAACAATGACAATGATAATAATTATAATTGAAGACATTAAGGGGAGAGGGATTAAGACCTTCGTCATCCTGGGTGAGGGTGACAACGCCTTCAACACTGGAGCTTCCTTTAAGGACAGCGACGGCTTTTTTGGTAGCGGCAACAACAGTAAGGGGTTTAGGGGTAGAAGCAGCAAGAGCTGATGATAGAGATTGAAATTGGGTGGTGTATTTAACAGAAACGCCGTGAAATGAGGAGTGAAGAGGCAAAGAGATAGAAGAGGAATTGAAGGTAAGAGGAGAGAAGAGGGTTTGGTGGTGGACGGCGGCTGCAGTAGCGGCGGCGTTGATGGAGAGGATAGTATGCGCTGCCATTGCTGCGAATGCTGCTTGCATCAGATAAGGGGTGGTCGGTGAGTGTGAGGTCAACTGATATGTTATGCTGCTTAAGTTGCAGGATATTCCGTCACTCCCTAATTTGAGAATATCTAGGGAGTTTATTGGTTCGATTTTTCTTTCAAGACGTCATGTTGAAAGACCTCTTGGCTAGGCCATATCATTGAGTAATAGACACACTATGTATGCACGATACAGCTCGAACTCCGAATTAATCGGACCAGTGGGTTCCGAATACCGGAGACTTTAAGCAAAAAGAAATATATATTATTAATTTATTATGAGCATCGATCATCTCCAAATCTTCGATACATTTTATCAGTAAATGAAAAAACATATAAAACGACAACGTTGCTTTATAGGTAATTTACGTATTTTATCCTCATATGTATTAGATGATATCTTTTCACTATTATTATAGCAATGCAAGCACGAATACATACGATGGGATTCAAAACATCATTAGACACCTCCAACTAGGCGAAGACTTTCCTTTTCGTGAAAATTTTACATGTAGAGACTCAGAGAAATGAACTGTGTGGTCATATGATGTCACGTAGTTAGCCCCTCTGAGAGTCCTACTATAGAATGACTCATTTTTCAGACTTGCTTGAGCTAGATAGAATCCATAAGCCTATGATACATGTGAAAGTGGCAAAGTGCTCTATGTAAAAGCAAATACTAAAGCATGGTAAAAAAAATAGAGATTAACCTAGATACCATATATTCCTTCTAGCATCTTGGAAAAACTACTGATGATCATTCCTTATGAGTTTCGAAGAACACCCATGACGATATATGGGCCCACTGGGTCGGATTATTCATAATTGGGCAAAGCCCAGTACAGAAGTTAGACAATAAAGATAAACGGGCCGGCAAGGTAGGACAGCACCATGCGCTGACCGGATTGGCCTTCTGGACGAAATAGTCGAGGAGCAGGACTCCACCGCGTCTTTGCGAAATATCTCTGACGAATGTTCGGTGAGCATGCATGACGACCAAGTCGGCCGCGACGGCTCAACGGCTTGCAGACGTGGGTAGATCCCACGTCCAATAACATCCAGAGATAACCGACGATAACTTCCCACTATGTAAGGAAGAGAATCACGATCTACAGCTATAAAAGGAACACTCTGAACTACGAAGGGGACTTGATTCCAATTTGATACCTGAATTGGATACGTAGGCAGCTCTCTCAAAAGAGTTCAGTCCAACTTCATACACAAATCCAATGGTTCTTGTATTATTTCCTAACTTGAATCATTCAATTACCCGATTACAATTTTGAGCAACATCATTTGGCGCTAGAAGGAGGGTAGATTCTAGTTAGTGAGTGAGTATTACAGTAAATGGCAAGAAATCAAGGAAATGCGAAAAAACAATGATTCAAATTTAAAAGGAAAAAATCGGACCGGGGGAAGAGCCAGGCAGAATGATCAAGAAACCGGAAAGAAAATTCCGGAAGAAGGACAAACTAGCAATCCAAACGCGGTCAAACAAATGCTGGTGGAAAACCTTGCAAATCTCAAAGCTGAAGAGATAAAAGCCATGTTTGAAGAAGTCCTGAAAGCCAGAAATCAGGATAACGATGTCTCTGAAACACCTACTCCGCTTCAGACCGCTAAGAAAGAGAAACACGAAGCAAAATCTAGCATAAGAGTGGTAGTTACTCACCCAGGTGGTGATAATGCCAGAGCATAGTTAGATGCTATCCTTAAGCCTAAACAAGATGAGTTTAGGCTGGTATCCCCTTTTACTGAGGACATTGATGCATTTCCTTGTCCTCCGGGATTTAAGATTCCCAAGATCTAGGCATATGATGGTACAAAAGATCCATATGATCATATGCATCAAGATATTCAAAGATATGAATCTATATTAACGCACTGTAAGAGATGAAATGCGGGGCATTTGCAACTCTTCTCACAGAAAGGCAAGAGATTGGTTCAACAAGTTGAACCCCGATCCATACCGATTTCCCCACTCACGACCAGAAATTCATGCATGCATTCATCACAACAATGAGACCTTTTTCGAGAAACCGGACATATTTGGCGACCATTAGGCAAAAAGTGACGAAACAGTATTGCAGTTTATCAAAAGATTCAACGGAGAATCGTCCCAGATAGCAGATCTGGATGATAAATTCTTAGTGGCATCCTTCGTAGCAGGTCTTAGAGAAGGGCGGTTACATGCAAAGCTGAGCAGCAAGAATCCAAGTATGATGGAAGAATGTCTGGAAATTGCATACAGACATTGTCAAGGAGAATAGGCTAACAGAGCCAAGAGAGAGGAATCCACAGGGGATTCTAAAAAGGAAAAGGCGATGATAGGTCCGACAAAAGAGAAAAATCTGTTTGGGATAGGTAATCTTGCTCCCATTTCGAGAGGTTAGGGAAAAAATGTGCTTTGCAGACGAGACCTTATTCCCCCGAATGATCTCGTGACCAAGTTCTCAGCGATTATGGAAAAGAAAGGCATTGCCAAGACCCCCATCGGAGGGTCTAAGAGAGAAGAGAGACCATACCAGATGGTGCAAGTATCACAAAGACATTGGACATGACTATGAGCAGTGCAGGGACCTGATCAGAGATATAGACGCAGCGGCAATTGAAGGAAAGATCGATGAGTGCATCGATCGAGCGCATGGAGATATACCCAGGAGAAAGAGGGAATCTTACCCCACTATGAAGCCGATCACTGTACACTGTACAGAAACCTGCTGGGGGATTATAAGCATACTCAGTGGATTTGGGGAGAACAACTTCGAAAGGATCAGTGCGAATCTTATAAGTTTTCAGTAGACTGGCCATTTTAGTTTTGGTCATTTTGCTAGAGACACCTTGGCAAGCCATTATAGCCTTGGTTTTGTCAAATCGATTGATTTCTCTTTTCAAAGTATTTAAAAAGCAGTATGGTCTTCTGGATATTGATGAATGATTGAAGTAGGAGTAAAGATCCCAGGGGGAAGGAGATGAGAAGGCAGAAGACACAAGGGGTTATCCCCAAAAGTTGAGGTATTTCTTAGATCAATCGAAGAGGATGGATGATCGATGTTTATTACAGTTTCAAGACAAGGAATGGGGTTAGAGGAACTCACTTCTTTACTCTCTATTGTGATTGAAATCTTTTCTGGCGATTGAAATAACTTTTCTACAGAATTGCTAGAGGCAGTATCGGCTCTCAAACTCATGAAAGAAATAAAGATTCAAAAGAAGCAGAAGAACAATATAGGAACAGAGACTTACTTGTAATTGCAGAGGGGCATTTCCAAAGGTTTGGAATAGAGGATTCGTTTGACAAGAGGTCTAATTATGTGACAGAAGTGGAAGCGAGGTGACGGTTCAGTTCACAGTTATAATAACAACCGGGTGTGACTTGGCCTCGGTTCACGATATATATTAATGATGGCGGTTAAAGCATTTCAGACTAGGGTAGCTGTGAAGCAGTCCACCCCAGTCTGGGGGGACTTATGACGATATATGGGCCCACTGGGTCGGATTATTCATAATTGGGCCAGGCCCAATACAGAAGTTAGACAATAAAGATAAACGGGCCGGCAAGGTAGGACAGCACCATGCGCTGACCGGATTGGCCTTCTGGACAGAATAGTCAGAGGAGCAGGACTCCACCGCGTGCTGCGCAGAAATATCTCTGGACAGAATGTTCGGCTGAGCATGACGAAGACCAAGTCAGCGACGGCTCAACGGCTTGCAGACGTGGGTAGATCCCACGTCCAATAACATCCATAGATAACCGACGATAACTTCCCACTATGTAAGGAAGAGAATCACGATCTACAGCTATAAAAGGAACACTCTGAACTACGAGGGGGACTTGATTCCAATTTAATACCTGAATTGGATACGTAGGCAGCTCTCTCAAAAGAGTTCAGTTCAACTTCATACACAAATCCAATGGTTCTTGTATTATTTCCTAACTTGAATCATTCAATTACCCGATTACAATTTTGAGCAACATCAACCCACAACTGTCACATTTGCCCGGCGGTGGCTACAAGCGGGGAGGTGAAATTATATGATGCATTGATTGTTATCCGAAATAGTTTATTAGCTTTGAATTAATTTTTCTTTTTTGTTGTTTATTATGTTATAGATTGAAATCAAATCAAACCCTTTTACTTGTATCAAAACGATATTTTCTAAAAAACATGACTTCTATATGCCAGGAGATTTAGCTAACAACATTATAGATATTATAGATTTAAGTTTCATGTTCCTGAGCCATCTTTTTACTGACAACTAATAGGAAAGAAAATCTTTCTCCTCGTTTTTTTATATTAAAGATGGCGATCAATCTTGTTCAAACAAAGTGGAAAGAGCAATATTTTACGTCAGATAATCCGGCAAATTTTTTTTTCATGATCAAACATCTACCTTCCAAGTTAACGAAAGATTTATCGCTCAACCAAGTAGCTTGACTCTGTTGGAGATATATGAGGATAAAAGGAAAAATGTTTGATAACATTTTAAAATGATTTTTTGAATCATTTTTGTAACCACTTTGAGAGCCGGTTTCGGTATAACTCTTATATAGATTATCAAGAGTTAGTGATGACTTTGGAAGCTACGTAAGACGTAGTTGAAAATAAGGTTTTGAATCATTCAATTCGGATGTCGGGTGAATGAGAAATTAAGGCTTAAAGTGGGTAGATGAAAATGTGTGAAAAGGAAGTTGAAAAGACAAACTTCTTAATCCCACATTGGGAAATGTGCTAATATTTCCTCAATATTTAAGTGGTGGAAGTTTTGTTGTTGGTATAATCTCTTAGAAAGGGAGAGAACTCGGAGTGGTTTTAGTGGGCTGAGTGTTTACTAAAAATGTCACATGCGCGCGCGCTGCCCGTGCCCGTGCCCGTGCCCGTGCCATTGCCCTTGGGCTTGGGCTTTGGGGAATGGGCCTTCTGGGCCTGAGGCAGTATTATATTTTTTGGACAAATTTTATCTAGATATTATCCAAGTCCAATAAATGCAGTTTCAGCCTGATGGTTTAGTTGCCATCAATTCACACACTTCAAGGCTGCTCCTTCCTCCTATATATAGGGTCCTCTCTTGCAATGGGAAGGTACTGAAACACAACACAAAAATCACTTAAACACTTGCATTTTAGTTGAAGAGATTCAAGCACCAAGAGTTCGTTGAGTTCGTGGTCAAGTACCTCACCTGAATGTGTAATTGGGTTATCCTGGGAGACAAGTGCTAAACCGTGGATGCTTGCCGAGCATAATCGCTTTAAGGATGAGATTAGCTCGTCCCGGTTACATATCCTTGTTGTTCTCTTTTCTGTTTTTTCCTTTCTGTTTGTTCGTCAGTCCAGATTATAATAAATTGTTCTTCATCTTTTCTGTTCTTAATTTTTATTTTCGCATTGTAATACTTCGGGTATAACAGACTCAAGTGGTACCTGACTTGGGAATGCCTTAGGAAATCGTTGTTTCGGTTCTCCTCTGAGGCGCCATGTTAAAAGAGCTCTGGGCCTAACATGTTAAAAGAGCTATTGGTCAGACCTTACCCCCGAGTAAGAATCCGTCTCTGTAGGCACGACCCGACCGAATTCCTGAGTAGTCGGACCAATATGGTTACAGTTGGAAAATGCAAGAAGAGAACTTTAGGATTTCATTATCATTAACATTAGTACCAATACAATGCTCAGCAGCCTTCTGGCTTATATCTTAGACAGTTTGCAGCAAATCCAAGACTAGATTTGTTGTGGATAAAATCTAATAACAAACTAATTAACAGCCAATGGATCATCTAACAAATGGACAGCTATGATGTTGTCACAACAACACATTACTTTAACTTAACATCCCCCTTCAAACTCAATGGTGGTGAAACTACATTGAGTTTGCTCCTAAAACTCTGAAACTGTGTGATGGTCAAGGGCTTAGTCAAACAATCAGCAATCTGATCTGTTGAAGGAATATAACTCACATTCAGTTTTTTGCTCAAAACTTCATTTCTCACAAAATGAATATCTATTTCTATATGCTTGGTCCTGGCATGATACACAGGATTCTGAGCTTGAAAAGATGCACTGGTGTTATCACACCAAACAGTAGGTACACCAGCAGATCTGATCTTCAATTCTGACAGGAGAGAGGAAATCCACTTGATTTTTGTTGTAACATTAGCTAAAGCCCTGTATTTTGACTCTGTGCTTGACCTTGAAACCACATCCTATTTTTTGAACTCCAGGACACAAGAGAATCTACAAGAAACACACAATATCCACCCACTGACTTCCTATCAAGTGTAGATACCCCCCAGTCATCATCAGAAAATCCAGTAAGATTAAGACAGGCAACATGTTTGAAATGGAGGCCAAGATGTAGGGAACCAATAACATATCTTAATAATCTTTTGACTGCTTTCCAGTGTTCAAGGTGAGGTGCCTGCATAAATTGACTGAGATAATTTACAGCAAAGGTCAGATCAGGTCTAGTACAAGTTAAGTATGTTGGCCGTATCCCATCCATCTTATTGGTTAAGATAAAAATGCATATTAGTATGCAATATTCAACGAGAGGTTTCCTACCCAACCCCTCACGGAATAATTCTCTCAATCTTCGGATATAGAGAAAATGGGATAAATTCTCTTTTGGATAGAGAATGTCATATTATTAAAAGTCAATTGTAATCGAATCATGGATTCGAGTATTGATAGCAGTATAGTGCATCCTCAAGTATCTTTAGAGAACGAGGAATCATATGCTTATGTATTCGGGTACAAACCTGAGTATTGTTGACTAAACTGATTCTGTTTTTTGTCGGATTAAGGATGATCGTGAATCGATCTCAGGCTCAGTGTTTACTCATTGTGATGGAGCTATAGTTTGGAGCAATCCAGCACTGCCAATTTGACTATGTTATTCGAATACATAGCAGCTTTCGGAGCAGCTAAGAAGGCAGTGTGGCTTGAGAAGTTCTTTGTTGGATCGGGAAGTGATTCCAGGTCTCGATGAGCCGATATCAATTTACTGTGAAAACAGTTGAGAGGTAGCTCATGCAAATGATTTTCGCAGGCACAAAAGGTCAAAAGCATATTGAGATAAAGTACCACCTGGTCAGACAGATCGTGCAAAGAGGCGACGTTTCGGTCCTAAAGAACGCCTCGAGCCAACAACTTAGCTGATCAGATTACCAAGTCGTGTGGCATCTAATGTCACTGATAAGCGCTTGGCGGGTATGAAATTGGGAGATATGTCTCATCTGCTTTAGAGCAAGTGGGAGAATGTTGTGTATAGAAAGAATAAGGGTGTGGTGCTCTAAAAATAATCATTGCTTGTCTTTACAGGCAAGTGGGAGATTGTTAGATATAGTGTGCCCGAAAGACAATTGTTGATTGTCCTTACGGGCAAGTGGGAGATTGTTGGAAGTAGCGCCCGAAAGAAAATTTATGTAATTGTTTTTATATTTAATAAATGACAGATTTATTCTCATCTTATTATTTGCTTTGTGCTTATATTTAATACACTACTAAAAACCCTAAGTCGTATCATATGTAGCCATATAACTTAATGTGTGTCGCACGCGAGGATTAAGTCTATGGTGATACACTTGAAATGTTAGTCTGTGGTGAACTTAATCTAAGTATGGGGTCTATTGATTAAACCACCATTAATGCGCCCAGAACACTTTATGGTGTGACCGTCTTATCCGGATCTTCGATATTGGTTATCTAAGTGGGGCATTTATATATGATGTAGTCATATAGGACTGGACCGATTTAATCTGCGTTTCTAATATAATTCCGTGATTGAGAAATCTTATTAAATCACAAGATGATCGTATATGGATTAACCTTAATCCTAAAGTGATTACAGACTCCTACTTGTTTCAGAATAGGGTTTGATGTGTTCGTTAAGGATCGCTAAGAGGCGCAGTCTGAATCACTTTCACGTTGGCACTATTCTGGAATGAGTGTGTCTCACATATATGGAATTCATTCCTTCATGCGGGAAGTAGAAAGACAATCCCCTTATTTATTAATCCTAGAAACCGATCGATCCCGGGAGTTCGTATTGGTTATGAACTAATTGATCACTAGTGGGTTAATGGTAAATAAGGATAATATGTTTTGAAGAGGGTTTACGGAAATAATCTCGCTTCTTTACGGATAGACTAGGAGGGTTAGTTTGTAAGTAATGATTATATCAATGGACACTTATCGACTCGACTCGACATTTTGAGAATAAGTTATATCTATAATCGATAGAGTTCAGTTTCGGATTTATGGTGGCGTAATTCCGGAATTAGTAAGTTGAGTAGAAATATTCTGTTCGATGAATATTTTATTCTGTTTATTGTAGCTACTGGTTATAGGTCCATGGTCTCCGGGTTAGCTCCTAACACGCGAGTGTTGTCTCGTTTTATGGAACCTCGAGAATAAATTAAATAGTTAGTCTATTTAATTAATATGCAATATTATTTATTTGGTAAATAATATGTAAAATAGAAAAGAAATTTTCTATTAAATTTAATGACTAAATGGCGCCACACTTCGTGGATAAATTAGGAGAAGAAATTTTCCTAGATTATCTCATATGTGTAAATAATTAATTATCTATTTGTTGGATAATTAATAGAAAAATAAGAGATTGATTTTTTGAAAATTATCTCTTATCTTTTGGCAAATATCTTTTCCTTATGGGAATAGGTAATTGTGGTGTGAAAATGATAACTCTCTTGGCTAGTTATTTTTCTATATAAAGAGAGTTCCTCCAAGCACAAAAGACGCATATAACTGCGCCACTTAGCAAATAAAGGAGAGAAAAATTAGTTTATTGTTCTAGTCATTAAGAGAAGAAAAGCCTAGGGTTTTTCTTGTGCATATTCGAGGAGGTTCTACAGCGAGGATCGACGTCCACCAGTCGTCGCTAGGAGATACAATCCGGAAGACTGCGGCTTCTCCCTTGGTCGATTGCTTCTCTCTCCGGTTGGGTAAATCTACTAACTTTCTTGTAGTTATTAATTAATCATGTGAATCGAATCGTAGAAAAATCGCATGCGAATTTATTCGTAGCTTCCGCTGTGCATGATCGAGCATCTCGATCGGTGCTGTGAATCAGATCTGACGATCCAATTATGGATCGGATCCGGATTCGGGTTTCTGTATATCCAACAAAGTATTGTAGACCACCAATAGCATTTCTATATAAGGTCACATTCTGAAAAGGTTCCCCATGCTGTTCTTCAAGTTTCTTGCCAGGGACTATAGGAGTGGGACAAGATTCAAGAGAATCACACCCAACCTGGATAAGAATTGCTTTGCATACTGAGTTTGATTTAAGTACAAGCCAGATGAATCTCTGACCACCTGCATTCCCAAAAAGTGTGACACAGGTCCAAGGTTCTTTTATGCAAACTTAGAATCCAGCATGTTGATGAACTTAGTAATGTGCTGGGGGGAATTTCCAGTGACAAGAATATCATCCACATATACCAACACATTAAGATGCAGCTTGGGGGTCCTAAGAATGAATAGAGAATTATCACATACAGATTGTTTGAAGGACCACATTAACAACTGAGATCTAAGAGCTTCAAACCATGCTCTAGGGGCTTGTTTAAGACCATAGAGGGCTTTCTTGAGCTTGCACACATAATAAGGCCTGGCAGGATCCACATAACCTTCTTTTTGGGCCATGTAGATAGGTTCTTTAAGAGGGCCATTTAGAAATGCATTATTGATGTCAACTTGATTTATAGGCCGGTTAAGTGTGACAGCAAGAGACAAAACAACTCGAATTGTTGGAGCTTTTGCTACAGGACTAAAAGTCTCTGTAAAATCAACCCTATAGGTTTGACTGAACCCCTTAGCCACCAACCTAGCTTTATGTTTTAGAACTGAACCATCACTCTTAAGTTTCAACTTGTACACCCATCTACTACCCATTACTGCTTGGGTGTTTGAGGGAGGAACTAAAGTCCAGGTATCATTTTTTGCAAGTGCTTGATACTCCTCCTCCATGGAATGTCTCCATTCTGTACTGGACAGTGCCTCTGAAACACTTGAAGGTTCAGAATGATGAGCAGCTACAGTAAACACTTTAAGTTTAAAGATGCCCTTTTTGGCTCTAGTTATCATAGGATGATTATTTACAAGTGGGGGATTAGATGGTGTAGGAGTTGGAATAGTGGTTGGATGAGATGGTGTGGTTGGTGGTGTGGTTGGACTGGATGGTATGGCAGGACTCTGACTGGATGGTATGACAGGACTATGTGGTGTGAGTGGACCCTGGGATGTTTTTGGACTGGAAGTTGTAGATTTACTTGAAGGAGACTGTGGTGTGGACATAGGTGCAGCAGAATGATCTGGTGAATGTGCATGTGGTGAAGCAACAAAAGAAGACTGAGTGGGTGAGTGTATAGACACTGTAATCGGAGAAACATGGGGTACCTGAAAAACTGAAGTGTCTACATTGGATGATGAATTATCCTCCATCTGAGAGTGCCAAGAAGGTAACAGAAACTGATTTTCTAATTCTGGTGTAATGATGACAGACTTATGAGGCCTTTGTAAAAAACCATGAGCAAAAGGAAAATTTGATTCATCAAAAATCACATCTTTGGTGATATAAATTCTGCCACTTTCATCCAGACACTGATACCCTTTATGGATGGGACTTAAACCAAGATTAACACATCTCTTAGAATGAAATTGAAACTTAGTGGTTTGAAATGGCCTCAGATGAGGATAACAAGCATAGACAAAGATCATAAATAACTTATAGTTAGGCTTAGTGTGGTAAAGACATTCATGTGGAGAAGAATTTTTCAAAACAGGTGTAGGTAGACTGTTGATAATCAACACAGCCTGTTGAAAACCGTGCCACCAAAAACTCAAGGGCATAAATGCTTGAGCTAAGAGAGTGAGACCTAATTCAACCACATGCCTATGATTTCTTTCTGCCCTTCCATGCTGAGCATGAGCATGTGGACAAGGGTGCCTAAACAGAATGCCTTGATCCTTAAGATGGGACTCAATACTCCTATATTCACCTCCCCAATCAGACTGAATACATTTAATAGTAGTTGAAAATTGATTTTCTACCATTTTCTGGAACTGTTTAATAATGTCATAAACTTCTGATTTCTGTTCTAAAGGGTAAAGCCAAGTATATCTAGTATGATCATCAAGAAAATGCACATAGTAGGAATAATCATTAGTTGATTTAACAGGAGATGGACCCAGACATTAGTATGCACAAGATCCAACATATGATTAGCATGAGAATCAGATAAAACATAAGGTAAAGCATGAGATTTCCCAAACCGACAAGCTTCACAAAAAACAAGACTTCCATTTAAGGAAACATTACATAACTGTAGAATTTGGTTCAAGGTCTTTTGAGAATGATGCCCTAGCCTTCCATGCCATACATTAGGATCTTTATTAAAGCTAACAAGCTGAACTTTACTAGATTCAGAACTGGACTTAGACTCAACAAGAGAAACAAACTTGACAGGAGAAGAGGCATTATGTTTGGAGTGAAGGGAGTTCAAAGCACTCTCAGTTGGATGAACCATCTTGTACAGACCACCCTCCAGTGTTCCTGTGAGAAGAGGCATCCCTGTTTTCTTGTCCTTCACAATACAAGAAGAATCATTAAACTCAATAATCACATCATTATCATTAGTAAGTTTGGAAACACTAAGAAGATTCTTAGTAATAGAAGGAACATGTAACATAGACTGAAGTTTAAGAGTCTTTTGTGGTGCACAGTGGTTAGTGTGGACTGTCCAACATTGTGAATACTAAGTTTCTCACCATTACTTACTCCAAGTGTGTCAAAACCAGCATATCCTGCACTGAGATGAAGATTATTCAGATCACCAGTGATATGATTTGTTGCTCCACTATCCATATACCATGAAGAGTCTGCAACAGATTGTGGAGAGGCTGTATAGGCAGATGGTTGTCTAGAATTGCCTATATTACTAGTAGGTCTTGATGTGTTAGTGTTGCTGTTGTTTACACCATTGAAGCTCATATCAAACCTATACCAACACTAAACAACAGTATGTTCATTTTTGCCACAAAGCTGACACACACTTCAATTATTTAGGTTGGATCTGCCTCCTCTACCACCACCTCTAGATCGACCTCCTTTAGAGCCACCTCGACCTCTACTTGAATTCTGAGACTGAGGCCTTACATCAGTAGAATTTGACCCCCTAGGATGCATTTGAGCTAAGTTGAGGGACAGATTTGATTCTGCAGCATTAGGATTAAATCTAGCAACCAGTCTCTCATGAGTAAGAAGTTGGGATTGGACCTCCTGCCAACTCAAACTTCCAACCCTAGTGGTAAGATTCACAATAACAGATTCATAATCCCTGTCTCCAAGAACAGTTAGCATAAGTTTAGATTTCAAAAAAGGATAACCTGCTGCTATCAATTTATCAGAGTATGACTTCATAAGAGCTAGATAATCAGCCATGGACCGGTTTCCTTTCTCAGTTCTTGTAAGGGCAGTCTTGTATTCCAACATTCGTGCTTCTGACTGAGTGTTAAACAGACACTTCAAAGTTATCCAAACTCCATGAGATGAATTGCAACCAATTACTTCAGATAAGGCCTGTTCTGTCATAGAACTAAGTAGCCATCCCATGAGCAGCTGATCAGTCGAGTTCCATTGATCAATGGCAGCAACAAGTTGAAGATTAGATCCTGACCCAGAAAACATGGTGGGTTTGGGTATAGTTTCAAAGAGAAAACCCTCAAGTTTATAGCTTTTCACAATAGGAAGAACTGTTTACTTCCAAAGATAGTGATCACGGGTAAGTTTTACAGTGGATGTAGATCTGAGAATAGAAGTTGAATCACTGGTATGCAAGGAGAGAAACAAACTCTGTGGAGACGGTGAGGTTACTGTGGCATTTGGGGTAGAAGCAGACAGAGATGACAGTGGGGTAATCTAGTAGAAAGAAAGTTAGGATAAACACCTGCACCAGAGTAGATCGGAGGTCCAAAAGTGGGAAATGATGGAAAAATAGATGCTGGCCATGAATTAGCTGAAGAAAAACCAGAGCTACCATATAAACTTGAACTCAAAAAGCTTGAACTTGCTGTTGAAATGGTGACATTGGTGGTTGTCACCGGAGCTGCGCTTTGAGTAGTAGATGTCACCGGAGTTGTGCTCTTTGTAGTCACAACATCTCCGGTCGTCACAGCGGCGGAGGAGGCGGCTGACGCCATAACAGCTCCGATACCAAGTTGGAAAATACAGGAAGAGAACTTTAGGATTTCAATATTTCATTATCATTAACATTAGTACCAATACAATGCTCAGCAGCCTTCTAGCTTATATCTCAGACAGATTGCAGCAAATCCAAGACTAGATTTGCTGTGGATAAAATCTAATAACAAACTGACTAATAGCCATTGGATCATCTAACAAATGGACATCTATGATGTTGCCACATCAGCACATTACTTTAACTTAAGAGTTAGGGATACCAGGGCTTTAAGAAAAGGAAAAAAAAAATCATCGCACATCATTTAACATGAAAATAAAGAATATGTAATTGTCAATAAATAGAGGGGTTTAATGTTTAAAAAAAGAAGAAGAGGGTTTTAATGTTTTATTGAGGTTGGATTTTTAAATCAAGATATCGATTAACTTTTACGTATTACTAATTTTTACGCATTTATAATACACTGTTTCCGGTAACAGTGAACAGTCACTGCGCCATAGGATTTCACCTACCCGCCTTTAGCTAGTTGAGTAATCGGCACCGCCCGGCAACCGCAGGTATTTTCCGGCTACTACTCTACTCTAACTCCACCCTGCTGTGTTGCTGCGGAGGTAGCAGCAGCAGCAGCAGCAGCATACTTTATTCACTATAAAACTTGAATCATAATCATTTGATCTCGACGTAAATTCAAGAGAAAACCCAGCAAGCAGCTTCTTGAATGGACTCCCAAAATCGCAATCCCCAGTTAATGAGAGTTCTCACACGGCCACCCCAATCTCCACCACTTGCCCCATCCGAACCTTCTCAACCGCCATCTCAGCAGCAACCCTCTCAAAGCGGCGTCGTTGTGGTGGGTTTCGTAGGCAAACGCCATGGCGACGTAACCCAAGTCATTAACCGGATAATTGACGACAATGTGTTCGGGTCGGGTAATTTGGATACCCCTTTTCGAATTGAGAAGAAAGATGTTGTGAATGAGGAGATTGAGGAGTGGTTTAAGTGTCGGAGTATTAGCTATTATTTTGAAGGGGAAAAGGGTATTCTGTATTTGCAGTTTTCTTCCATTTCTTGTCCTGCAATGGACGGGATTTTGAATTCTGAAACGGGGCTTGATTCCGCAATAGTGGACCAGGAATTGGGGGATCTTCAAGGACTGCTTTTTATATTCTGTGTGAGCATTTTTCTGGTTTCTTATTTTCTTCATACATTCGTTTTACTGTTCAGTTCTTTATTAGAAATCCTTGTTATGTATGCTTATCTATCGAGTTTTGCAATGAATACAGAAATGAAGGGAAATGTAAGGACATTGGCTGGAAAGCCAATATTTGTTGCACAATTTAAACAATGCTCATATCTCATCATTCTGGCATTCCATTGATTTTAGGGGTCAGCTTCTGTTGGTTATAGGTAGTCAGGTTTTGTTCTGAATTTTCGTGTGTTCTGTTTATTCTCAATGGATTCTGTCAGGACAATGATAATCGAGTGGAAGCATGACAAGTGAAAAAATGTGCTAGCATCACTGTATACTAGTGAAACGTGTTTCTGAAATGCAGGAAGTAATATGTGATTCGGGGTTGTCTGAAGATGATATGGTTTGTATGATGTGGGTATTTTGAAACGCTTAAATTGTGTGATTTTGTTGGGAAATTTTGAGTGTTTTTGGGATATTAGTTATTTGTGGAATTATTAAAGGATATGTTAATAGAAATAGAAAAGATGAACTTTTATTATTGATAGAAAAACTTGCATTACAATGAGAGGTCTACACTGTTTTAAATAGGAAATATGGCTGCCTAGTGACTTGACTAACTAAGACTCCTTGATTTTAGGAATCATAATCAGCCTCAAACTATTTAAGGAAAGTCTGATGTAGGCCTCTTTAACCCTAATTAACCACTAAAAGACATAAACACCCTTGGTTCTCAACAGGATATGGAGTTGAAAAGGGTTGACCATACGGTAATGATGTCAAATAGATAAGATACTTGATTTCCTAATGAAAAATGCAAAAACAAGTGACAGATGCATGGGATCTCGTTGATTAGACATTGTGGCTTATAGGAGATTTTAGAATTTCAAAATGGGGCTCTTTCTGTGGTTATCCATCGTACCTCTTATTCTCATACTATAAGGCCAGTTCACATGCCAATGGAGGAGCGGCAAATAGTAAGGAAGATGTGGGCAAGATAAGTAATCAGTGGAGGTTTAAACACCTTTGATCGCACTTCGCAGTGTAATTCGCTATAGAAGAGGCTTGATGCCTAAGAATTAAGAACAGGAAATCCTGCCTTTTGAATAAATCATCTCTGTAACTCCTTTTGTTCCATTAGGTGTGTTTAGTGTTTACCATGCGATTTTTGTGTATTTGGTGTGTTTACCATGAACTCACAAAAATAGGCACACTCCAATTAATGCCTGTTTTCAATTACAATTCTACATGTGGCTTTCCTGTCCGTTATATAAAGGAATTGAAAATCCTGATCATTATTGGAGACAAGAAAGTTACAGTTTTTAGGTGATAATTTTTCCATAAATCACTTTGTGAAGTACAGTTGCCTACCATTGTTGATTTTATTTTATTTTTACTTTTTGAAATCTGTTTCTTTTAGGATGTCCTCTTGTTTGGATACATTATTGGTTGAGTGTTGAACTCCTTATCTCGTCCATTGCTCGATTGGCCTCCTTCCCCTCCCTTTGCTTATTCTACTATATTTAGCTGTGCAGGTTTGCCATGTTGTACTTTATGTACAAGAAGGATCACGCTTTGACCCTCAGATCTTTAAAAAGTTCAGAGTATTGCAGGCTGCTAAACACACCCTGTCTCCCTTTGTGAAATCAACTACAAACAGTCCTGCTTTATCGTCCTCAAGAACATCAGCATTAGTAGGGCCATCTAGTAATCTGTCTCCAAACAGAAGCCATGGAATGTTGAACCGTAGTGCTTCAGCGGTTACTTTGATGTCGGGTTTAGGTTTGCACTCCTCTTTGTTGCCAGGACAGTGTACTCCTGTTATTTTATTCATTTTTCTTGATGATTTCACTGATTCCAATCCTAGTTCTGGTATCAGGGAGCAATCGGAGGCTTCCTCTTTAAATCATTCATCAAGTTCAAACAATATTGTTAGACCAAGCTTGCCTTCAAAAGCATCATCTTCAGTCGTCGTACTGGCACGACCTATGGGTAAACCTGAAGGTGGGTTTAGAAAGAAACTGCAGTCGACGTTAGAGTCTCAAATTCGTTTTTCAATTAAGAAATGCCGAATACTTTCAAGCTCCGAAAACAGTCATGCTGGGACAAGAAGTGGGAGTATTGCAAGTTCAACACCTCTCTTCTTGCTTGATGCATCAAAGGTAGTAGCTCTTCTAAGTGTAGTCTCAAATCAGAAAGGTGAATCTCTTCGCTTTGTCACCAGCCTTCTGGATGATGTTCTGGATGGGAAGGCAACTTCTGACTCACTATTGCTGGAAAGCAATAGCCAGACTGCAAATAAAGAAGACATTTTGTCGGTGAAAGAGTTTATATTTCGGCAATCTGATATTTTAAGAGGCAGAGGAACAATGGTCTCAAGTGCAAGCAGCGGCTCAGCTGCTGGTGTCGGCATGGTGGCTGTTGCAGCAGCGGCAGCAGCTGCTTCTGCTGCTTCTAGAAAACAAATTAGTTCTCCTGATCTCCCAAGTTTGGAAACCTGGTTGTCTTCTAGTCAACCTATCCTCTTTGACATTCTTTCAGTAAAACTTAGGTCAGTAAGTGTAAGTGAAATTAGCGGAACATCGAATCTGCAGAATGCTGTTGTCCCCCATGTTGGTGGAAATCCAAAAGTTACAAATTCTGTAGAAACCGCAGTATCTCTATTGGAGAGCGGCAGAGGGCTTAACTCCAAGTTCTCTATTTTGTGGTGCGAGAAAGCTCTTCCTAGTGCGAAGGAGATATATTTGAAAGACTTGCCTCCTTGCTATCCAACTTCATTGCATAAGGCTCATCTGGAGAGGGCTTTGTTAGCGTTTGAGTCCATGGTCAAAGGACCTGCTGTGCCACTATATATGAAAAGGCTAGATGATGAATGTATGTCAATCTGGAATTCTGGTAGACAGTTATGTGATGCGGTTAGCTTGACTGGAAAGCCATGCATGCATAAACGGCATGATCTTGAAACTGATGTTTTTTCTTCAATTAACGAGACAGCATCACATTGCAGCGGATATGTCTTCCTTCATGCTTGTGTTTGTGGGCGTTCAAGACGACTTCGGCCTGATCCCTTTGATTTTGAAACAGCGAATGTTTCATTTAATTATTTTGCAGAATGTGACGATCATCTTTCGGCCGTACAGCTACCACAAAGTAGTGTTAAAGGGCATTTGTGTTGGAGTTTGATACGTATTGGGGGTGCAAAATACTATAATCCTGCAAAAGGTCTTCTCCAAAGTGGCTTCTCTAGAACTGAGAAGTTCCTTTGGACTTGGACTCTTTCCCTGGGTACCAACAGGAATGAAGTTGCACCTTTGATGCACCCGAATCAAATTACGTCCGGCAGAAAGGATGAAGCGTTGACTTCTAAAGACATGAAGGCACAAATTTCGCCCCAAGAAACCCTGACCGAAGTTGGTATGCAAAGAAAAGTCTCCACAAATAATGTCAAAACTGATGGCCCAGCTATCGCTTCTGGTAGAGTTATCTCAAAAACAATTATGAGAAAACCTTTTTCCGAGGTTGTTGCTGGATCAACGGGAGTAAGTGCCACATTTCCTCCTCTCCAAACAAGAAGGCTTTTAACAGGTGCAGAAAAGGCTATTAAGCATCAGAGCACAAACGAAATTGAGGCTGAGAAGATAAAGGCACCTGCCAATCATCATGTGCATACAAAAGCTCCAGAACCGTTTGCTGTGTATAAATCATCAAATGGCAGTGCGATCAATCTCAATGAGGGTCCAGATGGTGACCCATTTCTGCAAATAGGTAGCAATGTAGTTCCTGTAAATATCAACAATGAAGAAATGTTAAATGGATGTACTTCTCCGAAGCAAGTTACGCTATACATTGGATTTGAGCATGAGTGTCCCCATGGCCACAGATTTATATTAAGTCCTGATCATCTAGATTCTCTGGGTCCTCTTTACACTCTGCCTGAAGAAACTACCGAGTTATTATCTGTTGATGATTCAGACATCAGAGTTGAAGATTTATCCAAACTCAGTAAGAATGAAGTCCGCTCTACTGGTCGCAGGGAGGCAAATGGAAACAATATTAGTGATCTTCACAAAGCTAATAAAACAAATGGGCCTAAAGGTAGATATGCCATTAGAAATGCAGACACAGATTACCCTGTACAAATCTCCACTCCTTTAAAGGAGCAAACTCATGTTGCTCAAGTGGCTTCTCCTATGTTAAACGTCGAAGCTGATCTTGGATCCATTTGTTTAGACGATGGTGGACATGCCTTCAATACGTTGAATCGAAATCTACCAATTTACATGAACTGTCCACACTGCATGGACTCAAAGAAGAAGGGCTATACACAGGAAATTAAGTATGCAGGCACAGTTTCACAGCTGCAGAGAATTTTCTTGGTATGAAATTAACATATTCAATGTTCTCTAGTTGTGGACCTTGTGGTTGTAGATTGTTTTGTTAGCCTCCACGTGTCTGATATTACTTTTGACCAGTTTTTATGATTATGCCGGTGATATCGTACCTGGGTTTTGGCCTGATTTATGCTGTAATGTTGACTGATTTTTGAAAGTTTTATTAAGATTCTTGTCCATGAATTGATTTAGGAATGTCCTTATAACTAACATATATTTGTTAGATTCCGCTACATTCTGTTTTTGCTAGTGCAAGATATGAGTCAAGTTCATGCCATAAAAGCACGATACACATTGGATTTTAGCTGGTCAGGAATATTCTTTTGAAACCTGAAGAACTGCAAAGGGTTAGGATTTACGTTTTGAATTTCTGTCCTATCTTGATACATATTCCCTCAACCCATCTTTTCTTTCCACTTCAATACTTTCTTGGTCCAATTTGCCTTGTTGTTATGTGGCTGCAGAGAACCAAATCAACCGCAGACGATTATGGTTGATTTTGAAGAACACCTAGTACCACTCTTCTGTCAACATTCTCTCCCCCTTTCCCTATTAGGTAGCCCGTATAGGTGCTGTCAAGGAGAATATTTGAGGTCTTTTTGTTTACTCTTCTGCTATTGAATGTCGCAATTTAACTTCATATTGGACACTTTCTATTTTTATTGCGCATCCTTTTCGTTTCATGCTTCGGTGTATTAATTAATACTTTCAACATGCAGGTCACACCCCCTTTCCCTGTCGTCTTAGCAACATGCCCTGTGGTGCAATTTCAGGTATCCTGCAATTTCTTGTAATATACTAATATATTGATTTTGCTTATCATGTTTCTTGCATGTATCCCTTTCGACATAGATGAACCGTCCACCTAGTTGCTTGAACTAGATTTGAGTCTTAAAAGTTGTATACAATTTCTATCACTTAATGGTACTTTTTGTTTGAAGTTATTCCCAAACTCTGTCTTAGGTGATGTATGCGTTATATGGATCTTGGATTGCATCTTAAGCTTGTATTTGATATTGTTCCCCTTGCTGAAGTTGCATTTGCGAATGAAATAAACATAGTTCTCCTTGTAGGAATCATATCGTCGAGACCATTCCTTTTAAATCATGGCAATAAGGCTCTTTTTCCTTGTCCATTTTAGTTGAGCATCTAGTGTGAGGTCATCTTGTGGAATTGCTGTTTCCTTCATGATATGATATACTTTGGAAGTTGAAGCAGTATTTCTGATGCTTATGATCCGAATGATGTCAAAAGACTAGCTGACTTTTCCAACTATAATAGAGTGATGTTTTAATTGTTTGTGTAGGTGATTCGTTAATGTAATGCGAGGGGGAAAAATATTCCTACATCCCAACAAATGTACACTTGGCTTATAGGAGATCAAGAAACTTGCAACGTAGGGGGGAAACAGTTTTAAGTAAATGTCCTTGTTAGGTTGGTTTGTAAAATATAGAATAATCAAATAAGGATTACCTATGACATACCTTGTATGCCATCAAAGTGACTTTACCCAAAACAAGAGGCTTAGCATACCTTTTGATGTTTATGACTTGCAATCGAACAATGTAAGGCATTCTTTTTTTTGTTTTTCTTCAGCTACATGTTGCTTCTCGGTACGCTGAAAAAAATTTGGGGCGTTTGGGTCAGCAAGCCAATTGAGAATCGACTTGGATGGGATTAAGTAATCTTACCGGGCAAGCGGTTGAATGATTTATTTATCATGTGTTGCTTTTCTGATCTGGTATTTATATTTGCCTAATTCTCAGGAATCTTGTCTTCCTCCAACAATTCCAGCTAAGGAAAAGAAGCTGCAGTTTAGCCTTGGTAGTCCGGTGATTTTGCCTTCAGCAAGCTTCCTCTCAATTAGGCTTCCATTTATTTATGGTGTGCAATTAGAGGAAGGGAATTTACATCCTCTTACATACTTTGAAAATCAACCGGAGTTAACGGCATGGATTACCAAAGGCTCCGTGTTGCAGGTTATGTCTGCTGGAAGCAATCCCAAAAAAGGGTCTTTCTATTAGCCAAAATTGTTGTGTGCTGCTCTACGTTTGAGGGGCTAATTGATTGGTAGCTTCTTTCCATGTTGTCCGGTATGGTGTGTGATAGTTTTGAAAGACACAAGAGCGGCTGCCTTACAAATTGCTTTTCTTTCCTTATTCCATGAATGACCGTTGTATCGATTCTTCTTGAGGTAACATCGAACGTTTTAGCTTTACAGAGCTTGCCATCATTAGATTGCTCTGAAACTTTAGGATGATTCCATTTGTTGCTAATGCTTAAGGAGAATTTGATTTAAACAAGTGAATTCTTCTTGCCTCCTTTAAAAGCCAAACATATTGTGTTTAGTGCAAAAAAGATTTTCAGAAACTTCCATTTCAAACGTAACACTTGTGAGATCCTTTTCTGATTTCCAGAATGCTTACTCCATTGATTACTCCTAGTGCATTGAATACTGTGCTTTATCTTGACAGGATTCCAATTGGGATTTAATCCTCAGTGATTAAGATGTAGGTGCATACTAGTAATTATTATATGTCATAGTTACATGAAGTTGAAAACGTCAAATCGATCATCTGTTCTACAAAGCCTGGACTTGGCTGTTATGAGCTAGCTAGAGCACTTGCGTTAGTGTCACTTAATACATTCTCTAATTTACAGACATAAAACATCACTTTCCATTATTTTACAAGATTCTCTAATTTATAGACCCAAACATTACCGCGTCTCTTCATTTGATAGAATCTATATTCACAGTGAAATTATCCACCTCACATAATTTGAATAGAGATTCTGTAATTTAGAGATTTATTTGTTTATTAAGATTTTGCTGCAGATGATTTTCAGTGGATATGGAATATGGGGGGTTGGAACTCCATTTTACAGAGATTTTCACTTGTTATATCTTGTGGGTTGCTGTTTGTATCATCTGTTTTGGAAAATTAGTTGAATTCCTTGTATTTGTTGTCCTCTGCTTATTACGTAGAATTCATTTATTTCAAGCCATATTCTTTTTGAAATATATTGTGAAAAAAGAGAGATTGGTGATATAGATGATGATATTGACTAAACAAAGATTGTCTTTTCAGCAATATATGCCGAATGAGGAAATGAGTATTATGACAAAGGACATGGCAGTGTCGCGTTTTGGCAGTGTCGCGTTGCATTGAATTGAATTGAATGTGGGGGTTGGTTGGTTGGTATACGTATTATTGGTGTATGAGAGCAGGCTAATTCAGTGCATCATGATTAGGTATGCACCACCTTTTTAATACATTTTCATGAATTTAACGACCATATGATTTTCCTGGTTTCCTTAAATGTGTGACCATTTTTTTTTGAAAGGATGGTGGTGCTGGATGGTTGACTACTACATTGTGCTTCTTCTGTATGGAATGGAACACAGTTTTCGCTGTGTAAATATATCGCGATCTCAGCATCCGATCCGAGGTAATTAAGAAACGAAAGAGAAAAGCATTGAGTAAAAAAGTTGGATTAAATGATAAATAGACATGAAGATAATGTACCCTTTTTTTTTTTTTTTTTTTTTTTTTTTTTTTTTTTTCAAGTAATGACATCGTTACATGAATAATTGTATTGTTGGATCATAAAATATCTGGTTTTGGGTATTTTTGGTTACGTGAACAAATACTTATAGCATCATCCAATCCATCAATGCCAAACCCATTTATTTAGCAAAGGAAACGTGTCATTGTGTTAATGGAGAACCAAAAGATAGATTTTTGCGTGGATAAAATTTTGGATCATTATAATAATTAGTGAATGACGTGGAACCTTGTCATTTAGCAACTCCATTCACTATTTGTCTTAATACAGTTTGAACAGGAGAAGAAAACTCTTACGAGACGTTTGGATAGATCAAATAGAATGACTATATTAGAATGGAATGAATATGTTGGAATGTAATGGAATGGACTTGATTCTATTACCACGTTTGATGCACGCTCGAATGGAATGTCCGATACTAAGGAAGATGACAGGTGACGGGTGATGGGTGTTGACGGCAGCGAGATATGAGAGGTGATTACGGTGTGTGGTGGCGGAAGCTAGTGACATTGACAGGTGACAGCGATGGGTGGTGATCGTGGTTATGCATTCCATTCCATCCGATTTTTGATGGAATGAAAATGACCCAATTTCATTTCTTTTTATCCAAACACGTCAAAATGATGGAATAGAATGAAAAAAACATTCCATTCCATTCTATTCTTGCAATACAAACACGCCATTATGGTACGTTTGTTAGGACATAATGGAATGATTTTTCATTCCATTCCAATGTTTGTTTATGATTACGAGGGAAATTGAATGAAATGAAATTTTATTCCAATGGAATGAAAAATGTCCATTTTCATTCATTCAAAAAATGGATGGAATGTGATGGAGGAAAATGAAAATCGACAAAACACGTTGATGATTGGATAAGAGTGGGGTGGGCGGTATGGTAGGTTAGGGTAGGTGATGAAGTAGGATAGGTAGGGTAGGGTAGAGTAGGGGGTAGGGTAGAGTAGGTGGTAGGGTAAGGTAGGTAAGATGCGTAAGGTAGCATAGGGTGAAAAAGGGTAGGATAGGATGGGATGGTGGTAAGGTGTATGTGGGGTGGTGGGTAGGTAGAGATGGGTAAGGTAGGGGTGGGTAGGGGTGGGTAGGGTGAGGTGGTGTGTAAGGTAGGGTAGGCTGGGGTGGTGGGTAAGGGTAGTGGTGGGTAGGCTGGGGTGGCAGGTATGGTAGGGTAGGTTGGGTATGGTAATATAAGGTAGAGTGGTAGGTAAGGTAGGGCAATGGTGGAGTGGTGGGTAGGGATGTAAAGTGCATGGGGTGTGGTAGGGCTACCCCACCCCCACAACTTCCACCACATCCTACATTTTATTCAATTTTTTCACATTTCAAACGCAGTAATGAAATGAATTTACTCCATTCCATTTTATTCCTATTACTCTATTTCATTCATGCATAACAAACATGCCATTAAGTAACCAAATAAGCTTAAATTAAAAATTTTACTATTGGTATTTTTTTTTCAATCCTTTTTATGCACTAACAAAATTAATATGAAAATCTTTACCCTTAGTGACAATTCTTAATATGGATAAGTATTGAAGAATTTTTTTGGGCGGCTTCTATCGGCACCATTTTTATTATTATTTTTCATTTACTTGAATACAACACAAATCACTTAATAAACCACATAAACATTATAACATTCAAACAATTACATTTTAGTCTCTAAACAATTACACTTTAGTCCACGATTAATGTAAATACGAATTCCCCCTTTTTCTGCAATCCAGACACCCAACCCTTTCCCCCAGCCGTCCTCTCCTCATCCCCCGGCTGCTCTCTTCCACCACCTCTACAACTGCCCTTCTTCCTCCCCTCCCCACCTTCCGGCCGCCCCATTCTCCCCTTGAAAACAGCAACCCTTCCTCCTCCACCCTCCCCATCTTGCTGCAAAATGGCAGCTCCCCCCTTCTACCAAGCCACCACGCCGCCGGAGAAAAGATTGAAAAAAAAAAAAACAACCTGCAACCACCTTCTCCACCAAACCCATCATCTTCTAAACACTACATCTCCACCCTAATCCATGAAATCAACAAAAAAATAAAAATAACTAAATAAAATCGATGCGAGAGGGATGACGACGGGGAGAGTTGAGTTACTAGCGGGTTTGGGGGTGGGTTTTAGACAATGGGGAAGGATGACGACGGGGAAGGGGATTAATTCAACTGCGAGGTTGGGTGGAAATTCCAACTGCGGGGAGAGGGGGTGGGGGAAAAAGAGGAGCAGGGTTTGGTGGTTGGAAGAGATGAAAGTGGAGGCGGCGGTTTTGGGAAGGAAGAGTTGCCGGTGGCTCTTTTTGGGTGAAAGAGAAGAAGGGTTTGAGTTAGTTTGTTTCATTTTGAAGGACTCAATTGTATTTTTAAAAATTGTGGTATAAAAAGTAGTTGTAAAAAAATATTAAAATATTCTTGTGGTGCCAAAAGTAATTTAAAGTGTGCCAGAAGTTAATGTGATGCGAAAGTAAAACTGTGGTGTCGATAAAAACCGTTTTTTTTTTGTGCAGTGGTCGTTTTCTATATCCAACCACGTGCAATCAACTATCAGGGCTTTCCATACTTTATTTATTATTGTGAATCTTCTAAATTATGATCTCTTAATCTCATCTAATATCCCCTAGATATGACCTAGTGGTAAGTAGTTGGGATGGTGTAATCTGCGCCAATTTGGCCAAAGTGTGGGGTTCGAATCAAAGTAAAGTAGCGGCCGCTTTTCGGTAGCGGAAAAAAAAACAATGGCCTCTTTTAAAAATGCTTGGCTTCACGATTAACCTCTCTCTCGCATCTTCTTTGTGGGATCGAAGATAATGCGACCTTTCCTACAGGGTTTAATCGTTTTTCCTTAATCTCATCTAATAATGAATAATATAATAATATATCATGTGAGTTATTGTGTCATAGCAGTTATATTGTGATGGTAGCAATTCTCTTCTTCCATTACACGCTTGTTAGTTTCTAGTCAACGTATCATGAATTATATATAAATTTTAGTACAATACATTATACTATCCATATTCAAACTAATATATATACACACTTCATTCGTCTTAAAATTTAAGTCGTTCTTTGAAATTGTATCACTATGTAAATCATTTTATATTATAAATATATTATTTATTTACTATTTTCTCTACCTCATTTCTAATTTATATCAATTCAATAATTTTTACATTACTTTATAAGTATTCATTAATAATAGTCAATGAATTAATTACACATCTGACTTAAAATTTTATGATACTCAACAATTTCTTTTATAAAAATAACTAAAATGACATATATACTTTTGATCTCATTTTAATTGTCCCACTTTGACACTATGCACACGGTTTAAGTGCATTAAAAAGTGTAGGAATGAATTAATTTAAAGATGGTTATTAAGAGAAAAGGAAAATAAAAAAAAAATTATAAGGCTTAACTATAATAATTTAAGTTAAACAAAGGTTTTCCTCAGCAAAAGAAGAAAAAAAAATTCCACAAAGGTACGGTATATATTCTTCTTATAATCTCTCTTAATATATGTTCAAATTATAAATAATTAGGTAGGAATGAAATATCTATCATTTTGGATATTGTAATGGTCATTATCAAACTCATGTCATGATTATGCTGATTATTATTGGATTCAATCATGTTAAGGAATATTTTGAAAAGGAATATAATAAGTAAGCTAAAAATCGGCTAACCTTATCGTTTTATTACATCCTATCCAATAATTAGAAAGAAAGAAAGCCGATGATGATGGGTTTCTCTTTCCCGCCGTATAAATACACCGGTGCTCCACAGGCTCACTTTATTCCCGCTGTCCGAGTAATTTGTTGAGCCGACCGTTAATATCGCTCTATTCATTTCATTTCATTAACTCTCAATTATCTCTTCCAGGTACCTCACAATTTGCTATGCAAAAAAACATCTCTTTTTATTCAACTTTTATCCCATCAATATTGACATGCATTTATCAGACGAGGGAGAAAACACCCAGTTCAATATGAACGTTTATCAGCAATTTAGTTATTTAGTTGCATTCATTTATGTATTTATTTAAAAATATTAGATGTACAATCTTTTTGATGGACTTGTTGTTTTGATATTTTTTTTTTTTTTTTTAATTTTTTTATTTGGGTGTTGCGTATAGAAATAGTAAGATTGGTCAAGGTTGAGGAGATGGGCAGTGAACTTGAGCCTAAATCTTCAGTTGATGGAGCAGAATTTTTCGAAGATGCAAATTCGGATTCCGCCTGCTCCGGAAAGGAAACTATGAGTATTTCTCCTTTCTTTTTGTCAATGTCTTTTTTGTGTTTATCATTATTATTATCATTCTTAGTTTCAATGTTGTTGCTGTTATTATGCTACTTGAGGAATTTTCTTTCTTTTCCAGAACACAAATCGCCGTAGGATAGTTGTACGAAGCGACATGAATCATATCATTAGTCTCTTTCACTAAGTATGGGTGACTCAACAGGGAAAATGAAATGAAATGAAATGATATGATGCATGTCATTTGGTACAACAATGCTACAACAGTTTTAACATAAAATCTCTCTGAAAGGATTACACCACAAGGATTTTCGTTACGTTGTCTTCATTTTCACTTCTTTGCTTTGAATTTCTGTTCTTTTTCTGAATACTTTGTGTTTGAGAGGAAACTGGAATCATTATTCAATAATTTACTCTTTTTGGGGGGTGTATGTATTTTAGATGCGTACATTACAAGAGGAAATGCAAGATCAGGGCTCCATGTTGTGATGAGATTTTTGATTGCAGGCATTGCCATAATGAAGCTAAGGTCTTTACTCTATGCCCCCTTGCCTCTTTTTTGTGCTGAATTTGCATTTTTAATTGTTTTCATGTCATTATTTTAGAGTAGTTATTGATTTTTCATTTCTTTTTTAGAATTCTCTGGAGATTGATCCCTTTTTAAGGCATGATCTTCCTCGGCATGAAGTTAAATCGGTAAGCTTAATGAACATATTTTGGCACTTTCTTTTGAATTATTGGTATATACTACCAGTTATACATCACAGTTCCCCTGTTACACTGTATACAACAATGTCTGTTGTACTCAGAAGAATGATAGTGTATTAGGTACATGTATAACTCCATGAGTAAAATAGACAAATATCACTATCGTAATTGCAACCAGAAATCCCCAGCGAATCTGAGCACTACATAAGTAGTAGTATAAAACTAGCAATTCGTGTCAACAACGTTTGTTGCTCATAATTAAAGTGATTGAGTACTTCTTAAACGATGAAAATTTGAATCGAATGTAGTGGCATATCTATTAAAGAACTTTTGCCTCTTTTGGCAGGTGATATGTTCCAAGTGCGGTGCAGAACAAGATGTAAGTAAAGGCAAAACACTACTCTATGATTAGTAGAGTGTTAAATACTCTATGATTAGTAGAGTGTTAAATACTAATTACTTTTGGTTTTTATACTTGTAGGTTCAACAGAACTGCCAAAATTGTGGGGTTTGTATGGGCAAGTATTTCTGCGAAAAGTGCAAATTCTTCGATGACGATGTAAATCTTCCTTTATAATGAATGCTTTAATGTTTAATGTTTAATGTTTGGAATTAAAATATGATGTCTTGCACTTTCTTGATATAGGTATCAAAACAGCAATACCATTGTGAGGAATGTGGAATATGCAGGTACCATTTTTTGAATCCTTGTCATAGAGAACATTTGGTTTTCTTTTTCCTGTTATTGTTTGTGAGAAATAGTAGAGTCCTGGCATGGCTGCAAATCGAATTTCGTGTCACGTGTTATATCCTGATAGAACCGGTATATCGTGTAATAAATGTGACTGTCTATGCAGAACTGGTGGCAAAGAGAACTTCTTTCACTGTAATAAATGTGGTATAACAATTTTTACTTTTTTGCATTTAAACATTAACCATAGCTAGTTAATCCAAGCTCTTAACGTCGATGTAATCGTTGTATAGGATGTTGCTACTCGAAGTCGATTAAGGATTCGCATCATTGCATTGATAGGGCAATGCACCATAATTGTCCAGTTTGCTTTGAGGTAGGTCCCTACTGCTTAAAAAAAAACTTCAATAATCAGAAAGAAACTTACATTTCATTAGATAGTTTTGCCTTGAAGTATTATTTTGCCTTGTCTCTCTCAATTAATTTGCTCTGTTTCTTCTTATTTCAAATGGTCAGTTCTTGTTTGATTCAGTGAAGGACATCACTGTCCTACAATGTGGGCATACTATGCATGTACACTGTGTGAAAGAGATGGAGCTTCGGAACAGGTAAGAAAATTTTAACTAGTTTGCTTTTCAAATATATATATATATATACTAAAACATGGAAAATAGTTATTTTGAGTCTAACTTTGCAATTATGAACTCTCTTAAATGATTACTTAAATCACTTTGTAGGTTCACATGCCCTGTTTGCTCAAAATCCATTTGTGATTTGTCAAATGTATGGGAAAAGCTTGATCAAGAAGTAAGCTATCCAACACTTTATTTTATTTATTTTCGTGTAAATGAAACTAAAAACTTGATTAATTTACTTTCAATATTTGAATTACAGATAGCTTCAACACCAATGCCAGAGTGGTACAAGAACAAGATGGTGAGGATTTATGATTTATCCGTATGCACCAACAATTCGATATAGATTGATATACAGATTAATTTACAGTTATGCACTCAATTATTATTATGATAGGTGTGGATCCTGTGTAATGACTGTGGGGAGAAAACAGAAGTGAATTTCCACATATTGGCACACAAATGCTTAAGATGCATGTCATATAACACCAGACAGATTCAAGGGATTGAAGCACCATCAGCCAGGAACAGAGTAGCTGAGATAGTAAGATGACTTGTCAATCAAGCAAGTTCGGTTATTGCACGGTGCCGCCATTGGTTTCAGAACCGCTCGTAGAACATCAAATCATACTTGTTCATTCAATAAGTCTTTTTGTTTTAAGGGGAATGTTAAAGTATCCCACATTGGGAACTTGTGATAGTGTAAACCACCATATTAAGATATGGACTTCCCTCACCTCATAACCTAGGTTTTGGGGATGAGGCCCCTCTTCTTATATGGGCTTGGGCATATGTTTTCCACATGGTATCAGAGAAGGATTAAGAGATCCTAATCGTGTTTTTTGTTCCTTTCTATTTTGATTTTGCTTAATTGTTCTTCGTCGAAGGTTCGTCGTTTTGATTCAGATCGAGAATGGCGAATGACCGACAGATGCGAATTGCTATAGAAATTGAAACATCTAGCCCCTTCTATCTTCATCCTAGCGAGAATCCAGCTCTCGATTTAGTAGATCCACCTTTGGAAGGAAGGAATTTCCATTCCTGGAGCAGAGCGATGCGAATGGCATTGGTTATGAAAAACAAGTTAGGTTTTGTCAATGGAACAATTCCAAAGCCTGTTGATGATGAAAGGATGATGAATCGCTGGGAGCAATGCGATGCGACTGTTATGGCATGGATAACAAAATCGGTTTCACCAGCTATAAAGAGGAGCATAATCTGGATGAACAGCTCCAAGGATATTTGGGATGATCTTCATTAGAGGTACTCCAATATGGATGCATTTCGGCTATCAGATCTGTTAGAAGAAATTAATCAAATAAGGCAAGGTAATCAAACCATCACTGAATATTTTGCAAGGCTAAAAACTGTTTGGGATGAAATTATGATCCTCAAACCCATTCCTAGTTGTACCTGTGTTGTGAAGTGTACCTACAACGTGATTCCAACCTTTGTTAAATATTTGGAGTCTGAATACGTGATAAGATTCGCAAAAGGCCTGAGTGAAGCTTTTACACCTGTGAGATCTCAAATTTTGTTGATGAAGCCTCTTCCTGACATTGCTGAAGCATTTGCCATGAGCATTCAATTCGAAAGACAACTTGAGTATTCTGCTACTCACCTGCAGAACACATAGCCAGCTATTTTTGCATATAGGTCCAATGCAGAATTCAGTAATAACAGAGGTTTGTCTAAGTGGGAAGGAGGTCAGAAAGTTGGACCTTACAAGAAGGTTCAATGCAGCTACTGTGGGTACAATGGACACACTATTGAGGATTGTTACAAAAAGAATGGATTCCCCCCAGGATGGAAACCAAAGAAGAGAGTCAATCTTGCAGAAAGAGATGATAATATCAAGGGAAATGAGGTACATCAAGCTGCTGACCATGACAAGTCCTATGAGGGTGGCCTAGGGCTCACTGTACAGCAGTTTCAGAAACTTTCAAGACTTCTGGACCAGATGAATTTAGATGAGAAATCAGAGAGGGATCACCTGGTGAATCAGACCAGTGTCATGGCAGCCAACTTCACACAGAATGATACAGAGGTGCAAGGTAAAGGTACCAACTCCTGGATCATAGATTCAGGAGCAACAGACCATGTTGCATGCTCCATTGATATGTTTGAACACATTAGTAGAGTAAATGGGGTCACAGTGAGTCTGCCTAATGGTGTAGCTGTTAATGTGTCACATATTGGGACAGTGAGAATAAGTGAAAATCTGGTACTGGATAGGGTCTTGTGTGTGCCTGATTTCCAATGCAATTTGATTTCATTAAGCAAATTAACTGCTGATACACAGTTATCTGTTTTGTTTGTGGATGACATATGCTCTGTGCAGGACAAGAGCACTGGGCAGAAGATTGGTATAGCTAAAAAGGAAAGGGGACTATATGTACTGGAAGTAGGGATATACAACAAAACAGGAGGCATTGCAGCTATGAAGTTTTGTCATAATACAAGAGCAATTCTCAAGGTAGCTCCTAATAAAGATCTACTATGGCATCTAAGGCTGGGCCATATGTCTCAACACAGGATGGGTATTTTGAAACATAAGCATGAGGAAGTAGTATTACCTCATAATGAGAGTATTTGCTATGTTTGTCCCCACGCTCGGATGAAGCGTTTATCATTTCCTTTAAGTATAAATACTGTAGCATCATGTTTTGATTTAGTACATATGGACTTGTGGGGTCCGTATAGACATTCAACGGTGTATGGTCATCACTACTTCATGACAATAGTAGACGATTTTAGTCGCTACACATGGTATCAGAGACACCCTATTATTGTGCAAGTGTTGGGCCTCTTTGTTGGCCTTGAGAGTGCCCAGGCCCACACTTGAGGGGGCGTGTTAAAGTATCCCACATTGAGAACTTGTGATAGTGTAAACCACCATATTAAGAGATGGACTTCTCTCACCTCATAACCTAGGTTTTGGGGATGAGGCCCCTCCTCTTATATGGGCTTGGGCCTATGTTTTCCACAGGGAAAAGGTTTAAAATCGTGGGATGATTTTTGTTTTTGAAAATAAGGGTTCATCATATCGTTCTTGAATCCTATTGAACGTTGAACACCGGCATAGTGCAATAATTGAACTGCAATGTATTATTTGTATATAAAGGAATGGAATTATAATGTAATTACTTACATGATGATCCATGTATTGATTTTAACAAAGATTAATGATTTTCAGACACTTAATTTTTTCTGGTTCTTGATTTGGAAGCTTTAACAAATTAAAACAAATCAGCAACAGAAAATACCCTTAGAAAGGAAAAATCATCATTGAAATCATCACTGTGGATACTTTTTACACACTTTTGGACTTAAGTGGGAAACATGTGATGGTGAAGGCTGTATTGACTTGGGAAAAAAAAGTAGAGAATCCCTTTTTTGTTGAGTCAACAACAATAAATTAAATAAAAAAAGGTCTCCCAATTCTCAAGATGGTGGACTCTTCCATTTCTATTGCAGGAATCCTATGTCCCTTGATTGCTGTGACTACATTGTTTGTTTATGTCATAACATGTTTTCTCTCAAACTCATGTGTCATAAAGTTTGCATAATTAATATTTTAGATGTCCAACAACAAATTCTGCTGCACTTAAATTTTGAATGAATTTGCAAGCAATACCCAAAGAACATCTCATTTATTTCCATAAATAAATAAGCCAAAGGGCTTTTTGCAGGAAAACTACTTCCTACCTTAACCTTAATCCCAAAAATGATCTGACCAACAACATATACATACATATATAACATACACAAAATACAAGCGCATAAATTCGCATCTTGCCTCTGCAGCATCCCATGGTACATGACAGTAGTACAATGCTCATCAAAACTAACGCTTGCAAATGTGTGATCGAGAAGGGTATGGTTTATGACAGAGCGCGATGAACAGCAATGAGTCAAACGTCTAATGAGAGATTACAGATGACTTTCTGTCATCATCTGGAAATGCTTCTGATTGTATTATAACCCGAGCTCCTGAAGCAAGCCTGTTGATTAAAACAACACAAATTCAATAAGCCATGATCCCATAACAGTAATCTCACTCACATGATATAAAGTGCAATGGAATAAAGGCTTAACTTTCTTCGATTTTGATCACGTTTTCTTTTTCATCTTTGGGGGATTCACTAGAGTTTGCATATCTCTTGCTTCCACCATTTGACGCGCAAGAAGTAGTGATTCTTGAAGTTTCCACTCCATCAGACGACGATACTCTAGGACCATCTGAAACAGATCTCTGAGATTCACTTTTTGGTTGTTGCTTTATCAATGAAACCTTGATTGATCGCGGGATGCATTTGGAATTTGTTGTGTTCCTATCTTCATCATCCTCTTCCTCTATCTCATTTTGCTTCTTGGTTCTGCACCTTCCAACAATTTCAATACAAAATTCAACAAAAAGGTCTTTATAAGCAAATGAATTTGGCCTGGAGTAAGTTCTAAAGACAAACCTGTCGGCATTATAAGACGAAGATCGTTTTAAAGTACGGATTCCTTCGTCTTTTAGAATACTTGTCTCCACCAAACTCCCACTGAAATACTCCTTGTCTTCAAGTCTCACGCCCATGTGCCTAGGGTTTTCAGACATGCTATCTATCTCACCCAACAGGAAAGATGAGGAGAAGAATGGGGAAGGAAATCTTGAACTCGTAAAACTTGGTTTGTAAGTTGGGATGAGGTTAAAGCTACGGTCTTTAACAGAGAATGACCCACACGAGAACAGTTGCAATAGCATATTCGAAGCCTTGAATTTCGACATGGATGATGGCCTGAACTCCTCCTCTTCCAGAATTCTAAAGTTATTGAACTTGCTTGCATCGGCTCGGATAAGAGATTCTAAGGTATCTGTCCTAGCTCCTGATGATGTTGCACTTGAAGAAGTTGGTGGAGGTGATGAGACTGAAACCTGACTAATCTCGGAATTGTCTTTTACTTTCGAAAGCTGGTTCTCACGAGTGGGATTGCTCTCATGTTCGGATGACACGTCATCAGTTGAAACGCCTCGTGTACATGTCTCTCGAGTTCTACTGCTACCATTCTCATCTGTCTGAGTGGCAGCATCAGTTTGACCCTCACTCTTGTAAACCTTGTACTCTGTCAAACTCATCATGTTACAGATAGAGGAAGAATTCTTTCCTTCACTAGATTCAGGGGATACGGAAGACGAGCCGCCACGGTACTGAATAGTTGGAGATAGCTCTTCCTCTTGAGAATTCTTTGTAGTCCTATCATTCAAGCTAGAAGAAGATGAAGTATCATCTTGGCATCTAGAAGCAGGAGGTTCTGGTAATGATTTCAGTTTCGGCATTCGAATATTTGCATTAGGACTAAAGGGACCTAGGGAAATAAGAAATAAAAGATATAAAGATCACACCTTTGCAACAAACCTATGTATAATCCAGCTCAAAGTCATGATTATGAAAAGAAATTAACAATACCCATAATTTAAATAAATAAAAAAGAGCTTATTTACCTGGACTAGAATCTTCAAAGAGCTCAGAACCTTTAAGAACATACTCATTTCCATGTGCAGGAAGAATTACATCATCCTCACATAAATCATGCCATACAAAACCATTCTTATAGCTTCTGCACAACAATATAAAATTTATCATAACAAGTGATTATATGAACCATTAAAGGCATTTACAAATACAATTAACAGCATAGAGATAAATCTAAAGTCCACTCACCTCTTGCAAGACCAGGAGTACATGGAAGCCATGCCTCTGCCTCTCAAAACATTAAGCCTCTCAATCACATCTTCAATTCAAAAGAAAAACACAACCCTCAATAAAATAATTTAATAAATAATTCAAATGAATGAGACAATTATGGAGTTAATAGCAGCATTTTTTCACCTCTAAGATAGAGATGGCCATCAGGTGAAGAAAGGGGAACTTCAATGAAATGAGGATGCTCCAGCTGCCTATTTCTACAGAGATAGTAAACCACTGCTACTTTTCCTCCATTGTTATTATTCTGCTGCTGATTTCGAATCTTCTGATGGTACTTGGGCGATTTCTCAGTCCAAACTTTAGCTCTCTCCGGGCTTAACCCACTACCGCCAGGTTGCTTATAATTATTGTACTTCTTCACTATAGCTTTAGCCTCCATCTCAGAAAACCCAATTCAAAATTCTCTTAAATATTCCAAAAGATAGCTACTTTCTTCACTTTCCTTCAAATGAAGAGATAAGCCAACTCAATTCTCTCAAGGCAATAGCTTAGAAGACTAAAAGATCGCTACTTTTGTCACTTTTTCTTCAAATCAAGAAAGCAATACAAATCATAAATAACCTGAAATGGAAAAACCATCCTTTGCCCACTTCCAAGAAGAAAGGAATTATAAATCCCAAATGAACATCATAATGCAATTATTACACAATAATATAGCAACATACATTAATGCTAGAAACGAAATGCTACTGAAAAAAGATGCAACAGGGAATAGGGAAAGTGAGAGGATTGACTGTTGATGCTGTGCTGCAAGTGGGAAAGAGAATGAAAAAAAAATGCCAACCGGGGAGGCAGGGAATACGGAAAATGAAATTTGAAATTCAGAGGTTTCGGGCAGTAAATGTAAATAAAGAGCAAGGAGTGAGGCTAGGGAGGCAAGAGAAATCATTGGACATAGTACACCGGTGGCAGCGTTTTGTTTTTTTTCAAATGGTGTCCACCACGGGAAGTTATTGTGTGGTGAGGAAATTTGAGGTGAAATGATGAGTGAAACGATCAGAACCACACAGTTTAAATACATAATGATGGTGTGTGGTGTGCCACACGGTGTTTCCACACCGTGTGAAGACACCACACAATAACCTCCCGTCCACCACCTCCATCCTAATTGATCTAAATCGATAAATTTGTTTTAGTGATTCTATCTTTTTAGGATTATATTTTTTTATATAATTGAAATTATTCTGACAAAATTCGAGTCGAAAAACGATTATTATGTTGATCAAATTGAGTCATATGTTTTTTTCCAGATTTTAAGCGCATGTTTTTTCTTACTTCATACCCGATCTGACTAAAATATTATGCCTAAAATTTGGTCGAGATCAACGAGCATGTAAAACAAATATATTTATATAAATTGTAAAATAATAAAAAGCTGTTGAAGTGTTAAAAAGGTAGTATTAAATATTGTAATGAATGATTTATTATTATTTTTAAATGATTTATATTTTAGGATGGAAAATGCAGTATGTATCATTCAATCTGTTGTGGGGTTTTAAACGAAAGTGGGGTGACAAATGAAAGTAGAGGAAGAAGAAGAAGGTAATATATCCAGCAAATGAAAGGGACTATAGAGATATTGCAACTCCAAATATCTGTAGCTAGCCTGCCACACCAATCCTGGACCATATAAACCGAAACCGACCCGACCCGACTCAAACTCGGCCCTAATTTTTATGTTAAAATATGAGCTTGTTTGATGCAGAATGCTGTGTTATATCTTTGTTTAATTCCACACACACACACACACAAAAAAGTTCAAACAAGTTAAATATTTTGAGCATGAAATAAGGTAGGATATGAAAATAAATTCACAGTAGGTCTATAAAACCCTAGAATCTTGATAATTCTTCAATTTCCTCATCATTTTATCTTTATAAAAATAAAAATAAAAATCCTTATGATATATATACTAGGGTGGTTCTAACACGGAGACTCCAATATGGATAGTGGCCGTGTGGCAATCTCTGACCACATAGTTTAGTTCTCAGAATGAATCATCATGCATGGGTGACTCCCTATGTTGGAGTCTTTAGGGTAGAATTGCCCTATATACTAGGAAGGGAATTTAGCAATTGTGTGGTTTTGCTTTTGCCTGTTTCAGAAAAGCAGCCTACTTTGCAACAATTCTTCAGTCGGAAATACAGGAGAATTTTGAAAGTGGCTTTTCAATTTTTTTTAGTATATCTTTTTTCCAGAACTTTTCACCTTATTTGGTGGTGGTGATTAATTTCTTTTCTTTTCTTTTTTCCAAAGTGAAAGAACAATATTATTAATTGGAATAAAACAACAATTAGAAAAGACTACAACTCGATTATCTTTTTTGAGAAAACAAAAGAATATATAATCAAACCAGAAGAAAAAGAAAGAAAAAAAACGCCACTGAATGACTAGCAACATTACCGCCCGCTCGGCGCTTGATGACGACCCTCAAACATACTATTAATTTGTTAGAGACAATGTATCCGATAATAGCGAAATTATCCAAAAGCCTTTCTTTATTACTGTAATTTCATCAAAGAGTTGACAATTAATATTCTGAAAGAACGCTCCCCATGCTTCATCAATTCATCGCCGCCTATTCTCAGTTGTAACCAGCTGCAGCCTGCAGGCTCCAATTAAATCCATATTTTTCTTTGATGAATTAATTATTCCAAGAGGCGTCTACGAACCAAACAAGAGCGAGAAGAGGTAAAACATGATGAGTAGTTTGAATGAGCAATATCTTAAAATTAATGTTAAAAAAAGTTATTCATATGTCATGTTGTTTCTTAATTGTTGTACAAAGGCTTAAAAAAACTTACTCCTACTACACATTACGCCTTCCTTTCTATCGAATCGATCATAACCATTACCTACATTCCAAAAAATTGTGCACCACAAATAGGAACTAATAAAGAGACTCATGAAATCAGTAGAAAGACATTACGATCATCAAAAAAAAATGATTGGATGAGAAGGAAAAAAGGATATTAAATTTCATCAAAAATAACTGGACGTTCCAACCAATAAGAATCCCAATGAACCTAAAAAAAAAGATAAAGGCCCAAAGAAATTACTTATTTTTCTGCACCATGATAAGTTTCTATCCATATATGTTCTGATCGCCAACTCATACTCGATTCGATTGTATTTTATTGGAATTGAGAGACTACCTCAAATTAATTATAGAATGGGGTAGTAGACTATCTAATGTCTATTTATGGAATATTGGAATCCCACCGGTAAAATGTAAATATTCTAACTCCACACTAATTTTACTTTAAACATTTTTTTTTCTCCATCATATAGAAACTCTTTTTAACTTATTAAAATTACAATTTCAATGGTGTCCTGCCTGTCCGGCCGCTTTTGATGGTGGTTGGCCACGGGCTTTGGCTGTTATCAGTGGCGGACGCAGGATATCGGGTAAGGTGGCAACAATAATTTTTTTAAAGACAAATAGAAAAATTAAGGGGCAAACTATATGCATAGTACATATATTAGTGCATTTTTTTCGGATCAAGAGGGGTTGTTTGCCCCCCTTAGTTGTAGTAGGTATGAATGACGATTTTAAACTAAAAATATGATATCTTAAACATATAAAAATTAACCAATTATCCAAATAAATAAATAAAAAGGTTGGGTGCAGTAAGAGCACTCGCATCAGTGTCTCTTCACAGATTCTCTATTTTACAGACTCAAATACCATTTTTTTTCAATTTTACAGAATCTCTGCAAATGGTCAACTACATCAGCATCTCTACTTACAGATTCTGCATCCAAGACAACTGTATCAGAATCTCTATTTACAGATTCTCGATTAATTTTCTTAACCAGTATCATTGAGTTGGTGTAATTTTTATAGTAGTAATTTTTATAATAGTGTGATTGGATAAAAATTTAAAGCAAATTTTATCTCGGGTTCAAATTTTTATTGTTATAGAGTAATGCCCTTCCAATTTTATTGCAATTTAAAGTTTTTTAATCATATTTTAATTTTGCTATGCGATCCTGTATTTTTTTTTTTTCTTTGAATTAAGAAAAAAAATGAGAAAATGAGTAAAAAGGAAAAGAAAAGATAGGCAGCAGAATGAGTAAAAATAAAAGAAAAGAAACGCAGCAGACATAGGTTGGAAAAGAGAGGTAAGAGAGAGCAGGCAAGGATCTGGAGATTTATCTAATATTGCTGGAGATATACAGCACTCACCCAAGAATCTGTCATGTACAGATTTATTTTACAGACACTGATGTGAGTCTATTTATAATAAATCTTAAGTGTTTAGATCTATAAAATACAGATTTATCATCATTTACAAATTATACTGCGAGTGCTCTAAAAGGCTCCCCCGCATAAAAATGTTAAAGAGCACTGCATCAATAACTCATTGCTACTTAGAAATTGTTATAAAAGTGAGTCACTCATCTTACATTACCTCAGTGCCAAATTATTGATCTTTTTTTTCTTTCCTTTTTTTATCTTATAATAAGTAAATATATTTTAAATTAATGCATTTATATCATACCCAATATTTAATGCATTTTTTTTCTCAAAAAAAAAAATATTTAATGCATTTTAATTTTTTTTGTATCACCTCCGTCCCATAAAAAGTGTCTATTTTTTATGGTACACACAGATTGAAAAAATAATTAATATGTTGTATTTTAAGTAGTGATGAACATATATACCTATCAATATAATAAACGGTTTTTTGGAATATTAAATAAATATATAAACATTTTTTTTGTCTTAATAAATATATAAACATTAGTAAATGTATGCTTGGAAAATGCGTATAAAATGATATATTGGTTTACTAAATGAACACTTTTTATGCGACAGTTCATTTTAAAAAAATAAACATCTTTTATGGGACGGATGCAGTATATACTTTAACCAAAATGAAGTGAAAGGTTACTTTTGACCGAATTCTTTAAAAATTGGATCATTAAATAATTTTTTTTAATATATGTTAAAGCTTAAAAATAATTTAAATATATGTACGTACAGTTCAAATAATGCTGACCGGTTGGAATTTGAAAATTTTCATTTGGCATCTTCGTGTGTGTGTGTGTGTGTGGAGGTTTTATGGGATTTGAAAATTGAAATCTTAATTTGGCTTATTCACGTCGTGTGGAGGCATTTGTTTGTGCTTTTCTATTTTATTTTATTTTTTTGACAATTAATGTGTTTCTGATTGAAATTTAATGATATTGCTTTGTTGTTTTCTGCACTTTTTGTATTACTATATGTGTCTGCTTTACCGAGTACTGCAATCGATGGGGAGTAATTGGACCCTAGTCTGTAGTTTGTGTTTAAGTCAAGCTGCAAAAGTTAAAAAGTCAAACGTGGTTTTGTTGGAATGAAATATCGGTAAGAGAAATGAGTTAAGACTCTCTCAAGTATTTGAATAAACAAGTGTTATCTCCTAAGTTAGAGAGTCTTCTAGAAAGAAGGTAGAGTGAGAAAGTCTCGTTGCTTCTAGTCCCCGGAGAGGGTCGCCGGATTTCGCTACCGTCCGTTTCAGTTTTTCTTTCGTCATGGCTAATAATCAAGCTAAGTTTCAGCAAGATTTCTCTTCATCAAGGCAGAACGCTCTGAGAGTGGTTCTCCCGGCCAGTGCAACAGCTAAATCGAAGGAGGAATGCAAGAGAAGTCTCGTGGTCAAAATCATCTCTGAAAAAAATGTTGGGTATGGGGCTCTAATGGGAACTCTCTCCCACATCTGGAAATGCAAGGAAGGCTACACAATAATCGGTCTGAGCTCAAATCTTTATCAAATTCAATTTGATTTAGAAATTGATGCTGACAGGGTTCTTATGGGGTGCCCTTGGTACCACGATTCTCAGTTGCTAATAATCAAGAAATGGAGGCCCGGTATTGAAAAAGCAGAGGGTGCTTTCAATTTAGCACCAGTTTGGGTTCAAATTTGTGGCCTTCTACTAGAGTGGGTTTCTGAAGCAGCTGGAGAAGAAATTATGCGGCGACTTGAAACAGATTAAAAAAAGCAAGTGGTTTTTGGTGGTAGCAAATATGGAAAATTAAATAAGGTGTTTGGTGGAAATGGATGTCTCTCGGCCTCTCCAACGTGGTCTATGGGTAAGTCAAGACGGCACAGATAAATGGGTGAGCTTCAAATATGAGTATGTTTCCACTTTCTTGTGCTTATTGTGGAATTATTGGTCATAAAGCCTCTTGTTGCTATGCTAAGGTGATTGACCAGAATGCTGGTATATATAAAGAAGAAGTTTATGGCCCTGAGCTCTTAGGGACTCCTATCAAATCGGTTTCTGATTCTCCCCTAGTCCCAGGAAAATCCCAATTGCATTCTATGAGAGGCACTACATCAGCTGATCGGTCTCCGGAAAACGATGGAATTAGTAATGTTAACACTCAGCAGGGTCATATTGCTCAAGTGACCTCTTCACCTGCAGCTCATTTAAACTCAGGGCCAAGTCATGTTTTGCATCAACCTGTATCTGAAGGAGAGCAGCCGGATGGAGGTAAAGGGGAGCTGTTTTTCTATGGTGAATCTTCACATACTCAAAGTGGCCTGAATGTAGTGATAGTGGAAGAAAAGCTCTCCCTCCGAATCTGAAACTCTCATGATAGAATGGCACGCAGATGAAGCAAGTTTACCTGCTTTACGCTTGGATCTTTGGGATTATCATTGAGGATGTCTCTGATCACCGAAAGTCAAGTCCCAAAATTGAACCCCGATTGAAGATGGTAAAAGCAAAAAATGGAAGCTGTAGAAGCACTTTTCCCTCGCCTCCGGAAGATAATCTTGATCCAAATGAGCTTATAATAGATTGTTTTGAAGTTGAAAGGTTGGGAGAAGATTTCGGTTTATCGAGCCTTTCTTCAAAAAAAGCAAGCTAATGAATATGGCCAATGCTAATCCAATTCAAGATGGGGTGGAGGCGGCCAGACACCAAGTGGCTCCGTCTTCGCAATGAGGATTTTGGTGTGGAATTGTCAAGGGGTGGGAGCTCTTGACAATATCCCGCGAGAGAGAGATATGCAGGCTCCACTCCCCGGATATTCTATTCTTATCAGAAACAAAAAATCAGCCCCCTCTACTTTTGAAGCTTTGCAAAAAGCTTAATTTTGATTCTGTACATACTGTGGATCCAGTGGGGCTTTCAGGTGGTATGGCTTTATTTTGGAAGAAGGATGCTAATATCCTCACAGTTTCGTCTACGCAATGTACTATTGAAGCTCGTATTAAAGGTAATCTACCTAATTCTTTCTGGTGGTTTGTTGGTGTTTATGCTAGTCCTCATCCTAATGTTAGAAAAGAACAGTGGTCTTTCCTACAAAGTAGAATGTCTCTCTGGGATAATAACTTCATTCTTGCTGGAGATTTTAATGATCTTTGCTTGAATAATGAGAAAGTCGGGGGTCGGGAAAGGAGTGAGTCCTCTTTTTCGGACTTTAACAATTTTATCTCCGCTAATGGCCTTATTGATCTTGGCTTTATTGGGCACTTTTGGACTTGGAGCCGAAACTGGGATGGGGGAAGTCGCATTTTAGAAAGATTAGACCGAGCCCTTGTTTCCCAAGATTGGTTTAATCTTTTTGGAAATGCTTCTGTCTCTCATGTAGACATGATCTCCTCCGATCACTGTCTTCTCGATATAGCTTGTTTTGGAAAGGCCAGGCACAAGGCCCAAAAATTTTTCTTTGATGATAGATGGATAAAAAAACCCGGTTTCTTTGATGTGGTACGAGAGGGTTGGGACACTCGAATAAAAGGAACAAAGTTGTATCAAATGTTAGGTAAAATTAAACAAGTCCGCATGAAGTTAAATTCTGGAGAAGAAGCAAAATGCCCAACCTAGCTCTAAAAATAAAGTCTTTAAAAGATAAAATAAATGCAGGTGTTGAAAGCAATTTGCCTCTAGCTCATTTAAAGGAGCTAAAAAATGAGCTTAAAGAAGCTTATGTGGAGGAAGAAAAAAATATTGGAGATCCGTATCAGAGTGTGCGGTGGCTTAAGGAAGGAGATAAGAATACTCGCTTTTTCCATGCGGTTGCCAATGGAAGAAAGCGGAGGAAGGCCATCACTGGAATTTTTAGTCATCGGACTCTTCTTGAAATGCTCCTCCACAGACATTTTGGCGGAGTTTCATTCTTATTATAGTAACCTTTTGCACCTACCGTTAATAGTCTTTTTTTTTGTGATTTTGATGATATCGAAGCTTGTGTTACCAGGGAGATGAATGCCAACATTTTGAGAGAAGTGGAAGAGCAAGAGCTAAAAACCGCAATTTTTCAGATGCAATCCAACTCGGCCCCGGGACCTGATGGTATGTCTCCCGGTTTTTTTAAGAGTTGTTTCCGTATTATTAAGCATGATCTCTTAAAAGCTATTAATGACTTACGGTTAAAGCTAAGCTCCCAAAAGAGTTGAATCATACTTGCATTGCACTAATCCCTAAGAAGGACATCCCTTCGAACCCTCCCACTTTAGGCCTATAAGCCTATGCAACGCCCTCTACAAAATTATTTCCAAAGTTTTGGCTAATAGGCTTAAGGCTTGTCTCCTCGCTCAGTATTAGCGAAAGTCAAAATGCTTTTGTTCCCAAACGGCAAATGTTGGATAGCTATATTATCGCATATGAAGCTTTGCACTACATGATGAATAAAAGGAAAGGAAAGGATACCTATATGGCCCTTAAATTGGATATTTCTAAAGCTTTTGATCGAGTTGATTGGAATTTTCTTCTTTTTATTTTATCTAAATTGGGTTTTTGTGAAAAGGTTATCGATCTCATTCGGGAATGCATTACTACGGTCTCTTTTTCTTTCATCATTAATGGTGAAAGGGTTGGTATTATTAAACCTAAGCGGGACATCGATAACAAGAGATCCACTTTCGCCTTATCTGTTTATTATTTGTGCTCAAGGTCTAAGCCACTTGTTACTTAAAGCTGAAAAAAATGATACAGTCCCGGGGGTCCGAATAGCTAGACGCAGTCCCAGAATAAATCACTTATTTTTTGCTGATGACTCTCTTGTGATGACAAGAGACGATGCTACTTGTGTATCTCACCTTACTAATATTCTGTCTAAATATGAAATGATTTCGGGTCAATCTATTAACCTAGAGAAGTCGGCAGTGTTCTTTAGCAGAAACACTTCCAATCCGACTAAAAAGGAAATCATGGACTTACTCAATGGCCTTAAAGAAGTTAATCACTCGCGATACTTAGGTCTTCCTTTAGTTATTGGAAGATCCAAAAGCCAGATTTTTTCTTATGTGGTAGAAAGGTGTAAGGCTAAATTAGAGAATTGGAAAAATAAATCCCTTAGTCAAGGAGGTAAGTCCACTCTTCTTTCTTCGACTCTTTTTGCTATTCCCAACTTAATTATGTCTGTAGTCAAACTTCCAAAGGGTATTATCAACAAGCTTCATTCCCTAATGGCTAACTTTTGGTGGGGTAACTCCAATAAGGATTTTTTTGGCTATCATTGGGTCCGATGGAATTCCCTTTGTCTTCCGAGGGGTAGGGGTGGCCTTGGTTTAAAAAATCTGGAGTTGGCAAATACTGTCGTACTGGCCAAAACTCTTTGGAGAATATACTCTAATCCCAATCTTCTGGTTTCTAAGGTTTTAAAAGGTAAATATTTTTACAAGTCTTCTGTTTTCGACTGTAAAATTTTGTCTTCCGCATCATTTGTTTGGAAAAACCTAATGTCGTCACAAAGCTTTTTGAAAAATAATACGTGCTATGTAATTGGAAATGGAGAATCAATAAATGTTTGGAAGGACCCCTGGCTTCCCAATAATAATAATTTTCGTCCTATTACCCCTAAGGGTGATAAACCTGATAATTTAAGGGTTTGTGACTTACTCATTAATAATGCTTGGGATAGAAGTAAGCTCTCGGAATTTTTTTGGCCAGTTGATGTTCACCAGATTTCTAGCCTCCCAGTCAGTATCATGGAAAAATCGGACAAGCGGGTCTGCATGTCCTCTAACAACGGTGGTTTTGTTTCTAAAGCGGCTTATGACTCTTGTTTGCAAAGCATCCTAAGGCACGAGAACCGCTCTGATTCTTTTAATAATAATAACTTAAATAGTAAATTTTGAAAGAGAATCTGGGCTCTTCATTTACCTTTAAAAATTAAGTTTTTCATATGGAAACTTTTAAAGCATGTTGTCCCGACCTCGGAGGTGCTCCAAAAGGTTTGGTCTCCCAAACTTCCTCTGTGTTTTTATGGAGAAGAAGTCGAAACGGTTGTTCATATATTCCTTGACCGCTTTTGCTAAGGGAACTTGGAAGTGTTCGGGTTTGGTTTGGAATCTCTTTGAGAGGCCGAGAAGGTCTTTATGGCATTGGTGGGATGAAATTTGAAGGATAAGCCTACAATGCTACTTTTAACGATAGATTATCTTTGTCTTGTTTTATTCTCTGGTATATTTGGAAAGCGCGTTGTAATTATTTTTATGGCAATTCCTTTTGGTCTTTTGAGGAGATCATGAGCTTAGCTAAAGAGGCTTGGTCCGACTATATACAAAGCCAATAATGAGGAGGGATTAACTCTGTCTATCTTTCTTCCTCTCTCTGTCTTGCAGTGCAGCGAGGACCTCGATCTGTGGAGGTGAGAGCCTTTATTGATGCGACTGAAGCCGCCGAGTCTAGCCTTGCGGGGTATGGCGCAGCTCTCCATCAGACAATGATGCGATTTTGGAAGCCTGGTCTGCTCAAAGGTCGACTTGCGGCTCGGCTCTGTTCATGGAAGCCCAGGCTTTGCGTTGGTGCTTGAATAGATGTTTATCTATGGGAATTAAGCGTTTATTGTGTTATTCAGACTGTTTAGTTTTAATTAACTTTTGTAACACTTTAAATCCCCCCACGAAACTTCTATCTCAGAATTATAGATGACATTAGATGTCTAGCGGTAGGTTCGATTACTGTAGTTTTTGGCACTCTAAGCGGGAAAACAACAAGATGGCGCATGATCTTGCTGCTCTCTCGCTTAGATCTGACGTGGGGATTTATTGGCATAATTATGTACCTGTATGGCTTTGTAGCACTTAATTCTACTTAATGAAAGCTTTCGTCCTTTGTGGAAAAAAAAAAAAAAAAAGTGTTATCTCAGGTAGTAGAAGACTAGAAGTAATCTAACCGCATATTTAAAATGTAAAAATGATCTATACATAGATTTTTTTTTTTTAAAAACAACGTTGTTTTGATGATAATGTGTAATGACAATTGTACTCGAGAGAAATGATACTTTTAAAATAAAATTTATAACATATTTTTACATCATTGATTATGATATGAAGACTATTAATTTTTATAGATCAATGTTTTAAAAAAAATTCTCTGAGTCTCATGAAACTCAATTGTTTAAAAGTGTGTTGTTTATTTTTGTTAGTAGAATTTTGAGTTACACCAATTCTAACACCGAAAATTCTCTATAGAGATTCCGAGTAATCTATCATTCTATTGTAATGCCCGTGTCCCCAATAACTAGTCATTATCAGGAGAAAAAACGTACGACACGTGATATTTAAAGTAAACATTAAATCCTACATAAGTCTTGTATTATATTAGAGTAATTAAAAAACGTGCGGAATAAAAGAAATAAACAAGAGACTCGGGAAAACAGACCTTTAAATCTTCCATTAACCCTTTCTCAAAACAAAACAAAAAAAACCTTCCATTAACCCATTAAAAAAATTCTTCCATTAACTAACCAACCACCCAATTACAAATGTTGTCAAAACTAGAATCATAAATATGTGCTAATATTTATTACATCTCAACCGGATTAAAATGTTAACCGCTCCAATGCAAAGAACTCCATTACTCCTTTCCTAACGCTCTCCGTGCACATCATTCAACAAGTCTTCGACCTGCATATCCTCTTATTTCAAATAAAAAAGTGAGCACTGACCGAATGCTCGGTGATGAGAAAGAAGATTAAAAGAGGGATTCATATTTGTCGGATGCCGGAATACATGATATGAATCTATCTCGTCCAATTTACAAAACAATTAAAAGCATAGTTTGACAAATACATAAAACATCTTTAAGAACATAATTTGAAACACAAAAAAATCCTCTTTAAAAATACACTGAACAATGTATAAAAAAAGATGTCTATCAACTACGTCAGTTCGTCTTGCATGTCTTTGTTTATTTAATCAATTACTTACTTAACATATGCACGTTCTTGTCATGTTCATGTCTTGACTTTCGTATTCATATTTCGTTACATAGCACTAATCGCTAAACTTGAGAGCACGGTGTGTAACCCGGCTAATGTGACTAATCATACCTCCAACTTCGGACTTGGGGACCCAATGTACTTCGTACAATTCGTCATCTTAAGAACGAAATGGCTAATACAGCTAGTCATACCTCCGACATAGGACTTTTAATACCCATGGTACTCCGTATAGTACATTGCAAGGCAACTAACTAAATCTTATCTTAACACAAGTAGAAGCACATAAAACACTAAATTTAGGTTAAGTTCCATATTTTATCATGCATGAGCATACAAAAACCGTAACAATACCAAACTCCCAACCTATCTTCACTACTCGTGTAAAACAATTTATAGAAAGCATTCTGAAAACTGAATAAAGCTTTGTAAACATAGCTTACGTCACACAACAAACTTGAAACTAGTTATGGAGTTCATCCCGTGCGCTTTCCTGGATGAAGGGCCTGGAAAGTGGCCAAAACTTGCCCTCAGAGCCACTTTCTGCCCCAACAAATACCCGGGAACACATAACCAGTCCAGTTTCGTGCAATTTAACAGAGAACAATATTCAAAAGATCTTAAAAGCATAATCTTTATAACCGAAAATGATTCGTTTGATAAGAAGAACTCATTACCTTAAAGACGAGCCGAACTACGAATCGAACATCAAACAACAACCAAACCGACGCGAATCTACAACTAACAACAAATCTAACAACAACTGCCCTTCGAATCTTACCTAATTATAATGAAAACCAAGAACTACTACGAAAGATTTGATCTAACCTTCAAACGATGAATTTAAGCCTGAAACTGGTGGTGGAATCGAAACTGCTTCAAAATCACTGTTGTGACCTACCAAACGAATCCAAAAAATCCAGCCTAAGCTCCCAGCGACTAAGTATGGGGCGCTTTCCTGGGTGACATGTCAGGAAAGCGACTGAGCTTTTGCTGAAAATTTGAAAAATGCAAATTCTGTGAAGTCTATGGAATCTAGATGCTGTTATACGATTTTATGTGTCTAGTGTTAGGAAATCTACACGGGAACGCAGCGGAATTCAAAATTTATTTCCTTTAACCAGGATCGACTTTGTTTTAGCAACAAACATAACAAGTTAGTAGACGGTGGTAACCTTGCTTGATCTAAAAGATCGACGCTTTGACCGTCTGAGGAGAGTAGTGGTGCATGGAGCCGCCCAAGCGTTCGGCCTCTACCGCTAGTCCACACGAACAACCCGCCGGAATCCACCATTGGATTGCTACTAGAAAAACTCGGTTGCTAGACCGACCTTTTCTCTCTCTCTCAAATCCCTCTCTAAGAAGCTCTCTATTTTTTACAAGAACCTATTAGTCTCTTGGAATTGTGAAGTCCAAAAGAGCTAGCCAACCCCTTTCTTATATAAGTGTTGGGGCGCCCCTCATGTCTCCCAATATGATTGGTATTAGTTTCCTAGTAGATTGAGGAGAAGAAAATATTTTTCTAATAAAATAAGGAAAATCTATTTGATTGATTTATCTCATTAATATTCAATATTTTATATTAAATATTTTTTCCAAGATATATATTGACAATATCTTATATTGAATATATCTTTATCTTATTACCATAAATCTATTTTTCCAAAATCAATTAATATCTAACATTAATATATGGTAATCACATTAATTAAATTGCACAATCCAAGTGTATCTTATACACATTGAAAGTGGCGTCCCATATACCAATATTTTGGCATCCGGAATATTCTTTAATTAATATAATGATATGATTAATTAATTTGTAAAATACATGTATATCACACACACACACACACACACACATATATATATATATATATATATATTTTTGACCTACACATACATTATGTGTATATTTAATTAATCAACACAATTAATATCTTGTATTATATTTATTCATAATAATTAAATACCACAATATTAATTTATCACTATAACACTTTATAGTCGAGATAAACTTTCCTTATTTGGTTATCACTATAACCGCATTTTAATCCGGCTAGATGTTCTTATGTGTGTGACCCAATAAGCTTCCGAATATGTTGGCCGTAGGCACAAAGTGCAATTACGAAAATGTCCTTCATACCTAATGATCACGGGATAGCGTCTAGCAACACATCGCTACCCCTAATCATCGGAAGAGTCAAATGCAATGACTACTACCTTTCATGTGATACAGTTACCGTGTAAATAGAATCATATCGCTGTAATAATATCCATACTATCGTATCTTGAATGTCAGTACATTAACGATCGTATCTTATAATCTGGATATCATGCTCTCTCGGAATAACACATTTACTCCCACTTTGCAAAGATTCTTGAGAGCTAGACATTCCTTATAAGAAGGTCATTTCGGACATTCACTCCTACTAATATGGTACGCGATTCCCGGACGACCAAACATGTATACTCTGCATGCTTCAGTATCACACCCAAGCTCTACCGTATGATCGCCCCGTGGCTAGGGGAAACCTCAATAGTGTCAAAGCATGAGAATCCACACCGTGATGCCATGAAGACTCAGGTCTCAGGATAATTACAAAACTGCTACATACTGCGACACTTAATAAAGTAAGTGGGTCAGTCTAACGTACGCATTCTCTAATATACGTCCACGTACAGTCCAAGTGTCTCTACACTTCGATAGACGAGATCTATCTATCACCGCCTTAAAGATGTAAGACATCTAATACGTGTTAGTCTCTGTTTGTACTATCAATGTCCTGTTTAATAGTACATAAGCCTAGAGACATTTAAGTATCAAACTTATTAAAGTGATTAGAGATCTCATCAACCATAATCACCTATCATTGACTGTTTAATACTAAAGACGTTATCATATAATAATTCACAATTGGTTCTTTAAAAGAACAAATATATGACAATAAAAATGTCATTTATTATATATGTATAATCATAAAGAAATAGTAGAAATGATTCGACCCGGTCGGATCCGGTTCACCCCGATTGGATTTAGGACACTATTTCAACATTTAGATCTGTTTTATGATGACTTGGAGGTCAATAAAAGCTTAATTAACCTTAAAACACTTGAAAAAAGTAAACCTAATCCTAAAAAGATAAAAATATCCTTAAATTATAATTGAAAAGAAGTCGGGGTTTCTCATCTATATCTCTAATTAGGTTGGCATATATTCTGCATTCTTAAAACATTTTATTAAAACACATATTTTGCATGTCGCAAAGTGAGAATGTATTTTTATATTAAAAAAGTTGGCGGTGGTGAATCACATTCATCCGAATGTCAGACAAAACTCCTCTAGCAAAACGGAAACTTAAAGAAGAATGTATGTTTAAAAAGTTGAAAACGTTAGAAAGTACTCTCTCCGTTTTTTTTATATGGTACATTTTAAATTTTTATTTATTTATCTGTTATTTTACATTTTCAATTTATTATTTATTATTTTTTTCTCTTTTATCAATAAAGTATTTACATCTCCAATAAAAAAAAATATTTTCAATACTAAAACCTCTTTACCAACAAAGTATTTATATTTTCAATAAAAAAATACATTTTCAATACTATATTTTAGACATATTAATTACTGATTAGTTGGATATATCAGGTTTGCGGTAACAGTTATACTGTGAGAATATATGGCAGTTTATGTATGATTTCTCAAGTAAGAAGTTGGTGGTTATCAAGAACAAGGTGGTCGTACTGATGCTTATGAATAGGAACACAAGAGAGTCGATAAATTGACAGAGTAGCTCTGTATATATTAGTTCTTGGATTTCTTTCTATTACAATGTTCACCCATATATATAGGCAAATGATAAGTCGGTTTATCCTAAGCATGACAAGACATCTAAAAGCATATAATTAGGTGTAATTATACATAAGTTGACCGGACAGCTGTCAGGATAAGATGGTGGACAACGGACTTGATAGTAGGTCGGAGTGTCGGACTTATATCTTCCTTTGTCTTGTTGTCATCAGCTCCAAGTTTAGCCAGCCTGATAATATGGGTAGCCTCCACTGTGTCCGGGGTGTCGGAGTGGAGATGTGTCCGGCTTATTGACTGCGGACAAGCGAGATGGAGGCCAATGCTCTGTTGTTGGGCTAGGAATCAGGCCCAATCTAGATGTCCGGGTTCCAATCCGGATCGGGTATATCAATTACTTTCTTAATCTGTGTGATTCTTCTCTCTGCGACATATAAAGAAAAACGGAGGGAGTATTATGTTTTTTCAGTATTGCTTTTAAAAGTATACAATTTAGTTGTGTTAAAACCAAATTCAAGCTTTGTGTACGTATAAATCGAGAAATTCTTATCGGAGAAGTCTTCGCGAGGAGAGTCCCTCACAAATCATCAAGTTTCCTACCAAAATAGCAGTGTCTGCAACAAAATTCAAATCCGAGCTTCTTTTTAAGCGAAAAGCCTTTAATAGTTGGCTACTACTAGTTCTGTTATCTTCTTATTTTATTTAATTTAATTACTAGTGGTATTCTGTAGAGAAAGTGGTATTCTGTAGCAGCCTGTCTGAGTTATAAATAGGAGTTGTTTTAGCGGCCCAAATTATATGTTGAGTAGTAATTGAGATAAATAAGACTTTAACCACAATATATAAAAACTTGTTATGATATTACGTACCTTCGACATATTAAAAATCGATCGATTGTATTCCTATAAAATAAAATAAAACGATACATCCGGGTTAAGGGCTACAGTAATTACCATTGGGCCAATGACTTTTTGGTAATGTATAATCTAAAATCAATTTTTAAAAAAAACTAGCATTTCAGCTTTACAAAATTTGATTATATACTTTAAAATCAATTTTGAATCATATCTATTATATGTGGTGACATGATAAATTTGTTGGGGTGCACCTAACAATTTCAGACATCTTTTAAATTCGACACGCTTTTGTTAGTTTTATTTCTGACATCTTGAAAGACTTCGCCTGATGATACGTGGCCATATCACTTGATGGATATTCTTTAATAAAAGTTTTTTCCCCCTCAAAAAAACAATTTCTATAAACAAATTATTCCAGAGAAATTAGAGCCTCTACTAAATTTCAGCAAAATATATGACATCACATTTAGTGTAGAGATGATTATAATGGTTTCACTTCATGTCCAAAAAAAAATAAAATTAAATACTAGTATTAGATTAACAACAGGAGAAGACAAAAAAAAAAAAAAAATATAAAAAAAAAGAGTAGTAGTATATCCTAGTTGGAACGAGGAAACATGAGATGTAACCACGAAAAAACAAGTTGACCTTAAGCTATCCATACTAGTGGTGATGATGTGGCGTGGAGTGCGTAGTCTGGCCTCTCTAACCTGTTCTGGAGTCAATCTGTTCGATTCCCAGTAATGGGTCGATTCCGATTGATAACACCCTTCAGCCCGGTCAGAGAGGTTTGGCGCAATTTCGTGCCGGAAATGCACTGTTATTCTGATTAACCTCTCCTCACTTTCCTGTGGGATCGGGGATGAGTGGACCCTTAATGGTAGGGTTTACCATTTTTTAGGAGACACAAACTCCAGGACCCAGGACCTCCTTTCAAGAAAAAAAAATCCAGGACCAGGGGGCAGGGGGGGGTGGGGGGTACAAAGCTTATTCCATGCAATAGCAAAATAAAGTAAAAATAAAACTATATGACGCATGTCACTCGATACAATCTTCCTATAAGTACCACAAATTTGATTTGCCTTTTTCCTTCTGTCTTCTGTATCTTTGGGCATTAGCCTTGAAATACCAAACAAATAATTATCAGACAGCTGAAGGGCGAAAAACAAGGTTATATATCTCAATCACACACATAAAGCTGTAACACACAGATGATGAAGAGATACAGAAGAATGTCATCATGATCATACATACACACCAAAAAAAAAGCTCAATCAATCATTTCTTCTCATCTTGATATTCAGAGGGGTTTCTTTGTAGGATTGAACCTTTTCAGCAGCTTTGCGCATCGGTCTACCAATGGAACTTCTTTCTGTCTGCCTACTTTCCAATCCAAAACCATCTTTTTCAAGTCTGTTAAAATGCGTTGATTCCGCTGGTGAAAAATCGGTGACCGCTATTTCCAACAACTTTCCTATGGTTTCAGTCTGATGTTGGGTTCTGGAATTAGTTGATTGCCTTCTCATGCAACGCCTGTTATGCATATATTACATAAATATATATCATATTACATTCCACTACTGCAGCTTAAGTGATTCGAGAAAACATCACGTCACATTAAGGCAAAGATGCAAGTTTGAAAACACGGAATGGATCGTTTACAGAGATAACACCAAAGGCAGGTTCTGAAGAATTAGGAAATTCACTAAGTCAATTTTAAGTACGATTTGTTTCACTAAAGTTAGAGTTAACCTTTTGTTTTCTGCTGCTTGCTGGGTCGAAATTGCTTGACTGAGAGCTGCAAATGATCCACAATAACCAATTTTAACACCTAAAAGGATCATGCCATTCAAAATATACTGTGAGCAATAAATATTTAGCGTTTACATCGACTTCTTGGTAAACCATGGCATCTGGAGTGGTTAGTCGTCGATTTGCCATTCTCATCTTCTGCTTTCATATCTGCAGGTATTACTACCTCCACCTTCTGCCCCGAATTAAATGAAAAGCGAGAAAGTAGATTATAATAACGACGTGTAGGGAAAAAAACATAAGCTAAATAAATCCATTCCATATACTTTAATATTGTAAGCAAAAGATCACATGGAACAGAGTTGCTACTTGCTAGAAAAGGTTCATAATGATCTAACTAATGCCTCCACAGGTGAAATTTTAACATCTATCAATGGGACATACAAAACTTGTTATAAGCTTATGATATACACAATTCTTTTCCAAAAGGACTGGTAGATGAGCCACTGGCCGTAGATTAGCAAGACGTTTTTCTAGCCCCCTCAAAAAAAAGTCACAGTAAAGAGAATGACGATACTGATGTTGTACCTGCTAACTGCCAAGTATAGTCTTATAATAAAAGCCCATGACAAGCGTTATGGCTACAAATTCATGCTGAAGTTCTAATTAAGATGAAATACTCAAGACAAGAAGAAACTTTCGATAGTAGCACTATATTACCCATTTCAATGAAGATATATAAATATAGTATGAATTCAAGGAATGTCAAAACAGTAACAGAAGGGGGAACAGCCAAAAAGAACAACTTTGAGCATCCCAAAACGATGATGCATAATTTCATGGTCCTTTGTACATGTCATGTTGTTTTCTCAGATCTTCAACAAATTGACATATCAATTTCTTAACAAAGCCACAAACTTCCCCTTCAAAAAAAAAAAAAAAAAAGCCACAAACTTCACTTATCATTGAAGCCTTAGCATATGTTTCTTAAACATATTGATATGCAAAATACAAATCCTACGTCTCAACTGATTTGGGTTCTTTCCCTAGGAAAAAAAAAACAAAATAGAATTGTTTTATACTATCAAATTAAGCAAAATGAAAAACTATATTGGCTTCAGAGTGCAATGTTTACCTTAACATCATCATTTTTTGCTTTAAGCAGTGCCTCCTTGCAGTAAAGCTCATGCTGCAGCGACTTCAACTATGAACAACATTCGTTAAGTGACAGAGACAAAACTATCAAACAATTTAATATTTCAAACAAGTTCGAAATCCCGTTACATTTTTTGCCCCATTGGTACCATCAAGTAGAAATACTTACCTTCATTTTACCAATATTAAGTTCCTGCAAACGTCAAAATACAAATTTCAACTATCAAAAAAGCTATAGTGTATATATATATATATATATATATATATATATTAGAATCCGATTAGAATGACAAAAGAAACACTTACAACCATCATCTGACTATTTACTTTAGCAAGATTCCAATTTTGCAACTGAAGTTTCTGAAGATTGATTCTATTTGTTTGAAGCTCAGTTCCCTTCATGTCTATGATTTTACTGCAGTCACATTTCAGAAATATAAATTCCTGAACAAAAGAAAGTAAACAATGCTCAAAAAAGAAAAGATACATTGTTATTTGGATATTACTTCTTATCCTGAATCAGTTTGACAAGAGCCAAATTTTCCTGCTTCAAACATCCAAAATCAATAATAAGACTTCAAAATCAAATACAAAATAATAGGGAAAAAGAGGAAATTAAAAAGAAAAAATGTTACCTTGATTAGATTATCCACGAGATCCTTATCAGGAGAAGAATCTGGAGGGACACTCTTGACAATTGCAGGAGAGTTGTGTTGTGGCAAAGAATTCGTAATATCTGAAAATCTCTTCTTAATACTACCAAAAGTAGATCTTTTCGCCATATAATCCCCTTTCATTATATCAATTACCCAAAAACCTAACCAAATGCTTAATTTATAGTGCTCTTCTACTCATAATAAACCCTAAATTCAGGAACCCAGATGATAAATCCAAGAAATTAACCCAATAATTGACAAACCTAGAAATTTTTGAAGTTTACATCAAGCAAAGAAGGCAAATTCCCAGAGGGTTTGTAAGAAATTTCGTCTACGGAATGCCTTCTAGCCCTAGGAGGAGCGTGGTGTATATGTGAGAATAGAAGAACAAAGTGAATTCAAAGCGAAAATTTCTTGAACACACTTGTCACTAAAGGAAGACCCTTTCAATCTCTGTATTTGAATTTTTTTTCTCTTTCTCAGAGCATAAAGATTGGGGAATCTACACGTTTTCTTTGGAGAAGGGATGAGAAAATCGAAGGAAAAGTTAAAGGGGGGAAAGTGAAAGAGATTAAATACGAGGTTCGGATGTCTAACGGCTACCACTGTTTTTTTTTTGTTTTTTTTTTTTTTTTCCTTCCTAACGTTGTTGACACCTGCCTCCACGCCAGTAGAATAATAATCTAGTTTATCACTGAATCGACGCACCTCAATGCGCTATCCTAAGTTTGATTACAGAGTTTAAAATAAATTAATAAATCTCAGGAGAGGACCGTGAGGGACGATCCAGAAATCGTCTCCTTCTAGTTTAGGGTTCTTACTCTTAGTGATAGCCTGGAGAAATTCTCAGAATATGAAGATTAAAACGAGGGGATTTGTTTAGGGATGATTTAGTCTCAGACTTGAGATCTTTGTTTTTCAAAGTTTGCCTATGTATCCAACCGTTGAAATTGGAATCAGTCTTCGTAGCTTCGCTGGGGATAGTTTATATAGAGAGGCTTATGCCCTAGGGTTTGATGCAGCGTGTTGGTGATTGACACTGATTAACGTATTCCCCAAGGAAAAGGATTGTGATTCATTAATCTACTTAATTATAGGAGATAATTATGGCAATCAAATATTTGTATTAGTGATAAGGGCTTGAGCCATTATGGCTCAAGGTTATCTACTCGGTACACGCGTGGAGAGTAAGGATAGGCACGGGCTCTGACCGGATCGAGCCATATTGAGGGAGCTGACCTATGGGAGTCGGGGACGATGGCCAGGCTCCCACCACTGCAGGTCTGAGAACTTGTGCAGGGTGTCTGACCACCCGAGGTTTGGTCCAAGGTTCCCAGATTTATGAGGTTGAAGATATTCGATCTAATGGAGGGTCGGATACGAGCCCAGGGATTGGAAGTTATGAGGCGGATACCCGAGCCCCCTGGGCATGTTACCAGGAAGTCAAATATGGTTTCTCTCTGTACCAAGTGCTGAATCACTAAAAAGGTGCAAAATGGACACGCCCATTTTCTGGCAACATCATAAGCCCCCTAGATCCAGCCGACCCCGGGGTGGTCGGTTTGGATCTACCGAGGTGGTGGTTCGGCACGGATGCTCTAGAATGCGAGTTTTAAAGTTAGGTTGGGGAAATGCCAGGTGGCGAGGCTAGTTATGATGCATTATAGCTATTTTGAGAAATGAGGCGTCGTTGCCTACTTAGCGTAAGTTGAGGCCGTTTTTCGAGGTAAGTGGGGGGGGGTTACCTACTGGTCCTATTAAAGGTCATTCCACTTGTAGTTACGTTTTCTTGTTATCATTTGGTAATTATCCTTATTACATCCCTCTTTCTCCCTTTCTACGCCTGTTCCTATATGTCTGATTTATCTGAGGGGGAGCCACTTACTCCTAGGACAGAAGCAGTAATCAGGGAGTCCTGGACCAGGTCTGTGATCTTCGAAGAGATTCCTTGGGTTCCGCCTCAACCATTATCCGTTGCTTCTTCGCTGGCGCCGTCGTCAGGTACTTTCGATCCTTTCTTCAGGTATAAGATTCAAAAGGCTACTCAGGACATTATGGGGAGCCACGGGTTATCCTCAGCTTTAACGCAAAGCAGCGTGGAGTACATCTGTCGGGTGTACGGAATAAATCGTGAAGAATTCGCTCCTTTGCTTCCCGGAGCCTCGTCCCTTCGCCTCACATCCTCCGGAGGGGTACTTCGCCGTTTACGAGGCCCAGTTGAAAGCGGGTTTAAGGCTACCTTTATGTCCTGCGTTGGTGGCAGTACTGCAGCACTACAAATTAGGTGCAACTCAGTTAGCTCCTTCGGGAGTCAGGACCGTAATAGGTTTCGTTGTACTCTGCCGCGTAGCCGAGGTGCAGTTCTCCGTGGGCCTTTTTCGATCTTTCTATCGTTTAACCCAGAGTCCGGGGCCGAGAGGGTGGTACCATTTCACTCACCGATCGGGGGTTCATGAGATGATGCTTGAGAGCCCCAAGTATAGCACGTGGCGAGGGCGCTTCTTTTTTATTCGAGACCGTGGGGATTCTAAGCTGGGGCGTGGGAACACAAGTACCTTGCAAAAGGACGAGTGCCCACGGCTTCCGGACTCTACTAAGGTGGATGCCATTCGGAATGCCGGGGTTGTTTTGAGATTGCGCGAGCTGGTCGTCGCGGCACGGCTGGATGACGTGGGGCCTGATCCTTATCATCCTCTGGATGATGTCTGTCGCGAATTGGGTAAGGTCTGTTTCTATTTCATACGCCGTATGGTGCCGGTATGTAACTTGTTTTCTCTCTTACAGTGTGGACTTTGGCCGGTCTCTTGGCCCCGGATCTTGGAGTAGGAGCAGGGCCTTCACCTACCCGGATGATCGAGACTACCGCTCCTGAAGGTCGGCGTTCGCCTACAAGGGTAGTGGGGTCGCTTGTTGGTCCCCATGCGGCTAACCTATTGGCTGAGCTGGAGGATGACGTGCTGGAGGATTTTCCTCGTCCAAAGAATGTGGACATTCCTACCGTGGTGGTGGACGATGAAGGGAATATGGAGGAGGACGAAGACGGGGATGAGGATCCTGAGACTCTCTAGTACGCCGATCCTCTCGCTCTAGGTCGGAAGATGTGTGTTAAGAGAGAGAGAGGAAAGAGATGTCGAGCCGTTACAAGGTTGGGCTCGAAAGATTGTGGTGATGGTGGGTCGGGGGTTCGTCATGAGGAGGTCAGGGCCGATCTCTTCGTCTTGCCTCTTGCGGCCGACAAGACACAGGATTTTTCTCAGATGTCCATCATGAAGCTGACCGAAGCTGGCTTTTCGGCCATGAAACGGGTAATTTTACTTGTCACGTATCTAGTACCTATCTTGTCTGAGCCATCTTGACTATATGTTGTGCTTGTTCAGGGGTCAATTGTAGGTGAAGAGATCTTCCGCCGTCTGGCATGCTCGGCTGCCGCTCAGCAGAAGAGGACTCTTGATCTGAAGTTAAAAGATGACCGAATAAAAGAACTTGAAGAGCGCTTGCGGATACAAGCAGAACAGACCAAAGATTTAAGGTCCGAGTACGAAGTTCGCCTTCAATAGTTTATGAACGAACACTTAGAGAGAGAAGCCGAGCTAGGGGTCATGTTTCAAGGCTTCGGGGAGAGCTTTCGTCCGCCGATGCGGCTGTTCGAGCTTTCCCTGCTCGTCTCCAGGAGGTTTCCGACCAAGCTGTTAGCTATTATAAATCTTCTCCTCGCCTGGTCGAATCTTTGAAACGGTTGCGGAGTCCTGTCGTGAGGGCTAGTTATACGCGGGGAGTGGACGATTGTCGAGTCCATCACCCAAACCTTACGATCGACAATTTGGCTCACCCCTTCCTGTACGCTCCTGACGCCGAATCAGAATATTCTGTTCGGGTGAAAGAGTTTCAAGCAGGGGTGGATCTTGAAACGAAGTATCCTCTATGAATAACTTCTAACCATTGATAGTAGATGTTGTAATTTATGATCGTCAAGTGTTTAATGAAACACTTTTGGTTTAATTGTTTAGTTGCTCTGTTCTTGTTTGTTCTTTTGTTTCTTTGTATGGTAATATGTTGTATGGTAATATGGTAGCCCCCTAGTACGGCATGCCTATGATTATTAAGGGATGTCATACTAGAAAAGTTTGAAAATTGATTGCGCAATCGGTTTGTGTCGAAATAGTATGGACAAGGTCAGCTCGGACTGACGACTTGGCTGAAAAGGGTGGGCGAGCAGGGCCAGGCTAGTGCTGACTTCTCAACGAGCAAGGCCAGATCGGACTGGCGTCTTGCGGAACGGGTCGTGTCAGGCTGGTGCTGACTTCTCGACGGACAAGGCCAGATCGGACTGGCGGCTTGTCTAAAAGAGATCACCAATCTGTATCAAGATGTCATATTGACAATAATGATAGCAATTTTATTCAAGAATAACATGGAGAAAAAACAGAACATAAATAACAACTAGGTAGAAGCCGATTACAGGGCACTTGTCATGGATAGAACCTTCATAGGTTGTTGGCATGCCAGCTCCTGGGGATGGTTTTCCCCCGAGAGTCTACCAACTGATACGCTCCTTTTCCATGCACTTTTACCACTTTGTATGGTCCCTCCCAGTTCGGGTCTAGCTTGCCTTCAGGACCTTGTTTGCTAACTTCATTCTTCCGGAGGACCAGATCTCCCTCCCTGAAGTATGAGTGCTTCACTTTGCTGTTGTAGTATTGAGAGATTCTTTGTTTGTATCTTGCCATTCGGATAAATGCTATTTCCTTATTTTCTTATAGGTCGTCATTGGCGTGTCTGAGTTCTGCTTCCATATCCATTTTTTTGTGAAGCTCAAGCCTTGGTGAGGGTAGCCCGATCTCAGCGGGTATGACGGACTCACTTCCATAAGTCAGGGAGAAGGGTGTTTCTCCTGTAGCTGAGTTTGGGGTCGTTCCGTATGCCCATAGGATGTTCGGCAGATGCTCTACCCAACATTCTCCTTCCTCTTCAAGCCTCTTCTTTAGGCCGACTTTGATCTGTCGATTAGATTGTTCGACCTGTCCGTTGGCTTGCGGATAGCCCGCTGAGGTAAAATGTTGAGAAATTCCCAACTCTGCGCACCAGGATCGGACACCTCTATCTTCTAACTGCGTTCCATTGTCCGATATCAAAGCCTTCAGAATTCCATAACTATAGACAACGTTCTTCCAGATAAACTTTTGAATGACCTTCGCAGAGATCGTGGTGAGGGGTTCAGCTTCCGCCCACTTGGTGAAGTAGTCCACGGCTACTACCAGAAATCGGAAATTACCCGGTGCCCGAGGTAGGGGTCCGACCAGGTCGACCCCCCATTGGTCGAATGGCCAGGCTGCGACCAGGGGTGTCATCTGTTGTGAGGCTAGATGAGATATGTTGCTATGTACTTGGCATGATTTACATCCGCGGACGAGGTCTTCGGCATCTTGCTGCATGGTCGGCCAGAAGTAGCCGAAAAGTCTGCATTTACGTGCTAACGTTCGGGCCCCCGGATGGTTTCCACAAATTCCTAAATGAATTTCGCGGAGTAGGTAGTTCCCTTCATCCTCCGTTGCGCATCTGAGCCAAGGTGCGACAAAGGATTTCCTGTAAAGTATATTGTCGAAAAGCGAGTATCTTGCGGCTCGAAATTTCATCCTTCTTGCTAAAGTTTTGTCCTCCGGTAATATTTCATCGCGGAGGTAGGATACTATGGGGTCCATCCAGGTATCTTTCTGGGTGATGGGCTGAACTCATTGGGCGTCGCAGCTTCTTTCCTGCAGCAATTCTACCAGCACCTTCTTGCTAGGCGTAAAGTTAGTTGCTAACTTGGAAAGGGCGTCGGCCCGCCGGTTCTGAGATCGGGGGACTTGCTCGATAAGCACGGAGCGGAAAGCTTTAAGTCGGGCGTTGGCTATGGCTAAATATTTCTTTATAGGCTCTTCCTTGGCCTCATACTCTCCCTTCACATGATTGACTATTAATTGGGAATCGTTGTATACTTGCAAGTTCCTTGCTCCCAATTTAGCAGCTAAAGTGAGACCGGTGATCAGAGCTTCATATTCGGCCTCGTTGTTGGTGGCCGGGAATCCGAACCGAAGCGCATACGGAAATTCTTCACCATTTGGGCTGATGAGCAAGAGGCCCGCTCCGGCTCCGCCTTTGTTAGAGGCCCCGTCGACGTATAACGTCCAATACTCGATCTCGACTTTTGACTGATTTTGCTCAATAATGATGGTTGTCTCCTCGGCAAGAAAGTCTGCTAACACTTGTGCTTTGACTGTTGTTCGGGGGCGGAAATCAAGGTCATACTCAGCTAGTTCTACTACCCATTTTGCCAAACGTCCTGACGTTTCTAGTCGGGATAAGATCTGCCGAAGAGGCTGGTCGGTAATCACAGTTATTGGGTATGCCTGGAAGTAAGGTCTTAGCTTTCGGGAAGTGTGCACTAGGGCTAGTGCTAGCTTTTCGGCATCGGAGTATCTGATCTCTGGGCCACGAAGAGCTTTGCTAACGTAAAAGATCGGTTTTTGGTTACTACCTTGCTCTTTGACGAGGACTGCACTGATGGCTTCGCCGCACACTGCCAGGTAGATGAATAGGACATCCCCCGGTTGTGGTGATGTCAACGTGGGTAGTTCGGTCAAATACGTTTTTAAATTTTCGAAGGCCTGTTGGCAGTTTTCATCCCACTTGAACGGGTTAGCTTGCTTTAGGATCTTGAAAAAAGGGAGGGCTCGCTGAGCCGACTTGGACAGGAAACGCCCGAGTGCGGCCATCCTTCCTGTTAACCTCTGCACCTCTTTGAGGCTTCTTGGTGTCGGCATAGTTCTCAGTGCGTCAACTTTGTCTGGGTTGGCTCTGATACCTTCCTGTGATATCATATAACCCAAGAACTTTCCGGTCCTAACTCCGAACGTACATTTCTTGGGATTAAGCTTCATTTGTGAGGCTTTGAGTACCTCAAAAACTTCTCTTACGTCTGCCAAGTATTGCTCCAGGGACTTGCTCTTGATCAACAGGTCATCCACGTATACCTCCATACACTTCCCTATCTGATCCTTAAATATTTTATAGACAGCCCTTTGGTAGGTCGCTCCAGCATTTTTGAGGCCGAATGGCATGGTCCTGTAACAATATGTGCCAAACTCGGTGATGAACGAGTTTTTTTCAGCATCACGGGGATCCATAATGATCTGATGGTACCCTATGTATGCATCCAGAAAACCGAATACTCCAAAGCCTATGGTCGAATCCACCGTTCGATCGATGTGGGGCAGGGGATGTTAACGGTGATTTTTACGATATATATGATATTATTTCATAGCAATTTCCTTCGTGTTTTATTACTTTTTATAGAAAAGTAAGTGTTTAAATAATTTATTGAGAGAATGCATATGAACTTGGTTTAAATGCAAAATCGACTTTATTACGTGGTTTTATTGGTGATTTTTGTATGGTTTTACACTTTGCACTTTTCTATCAACTTGTAGGTGCGTTTGCATGGCAATGAATGAGCTTAAAGGATGTCCAACTGGAGATTTGATGGAAGGAGGAAGATGCAAGTTGAGGATTGGAATGAAGATTTAGACAGCTGAACGAGCGTTTAACATTGCGTCCAGTGGACTGCCGTCCAGAAGTAGTGGACGGGCGTCCAAAAGGAGCTTTTGATTCAGGATGTTCAAATTTTCAGTGGACGAGCATCTCATTTTACATAGGACGGGCGTCTGATCCAGCTCGGCCCGACTCGAAGAAGTTTATACAAGCTGGACGGGCGTCCACCCATCCAGACGGGCGTCCATTGGCCGACGTAGCGGAACCGACTTAAAATTCTATATATATGCGTGTTATTTCCAACCCTAAATATACAACATAACTACCAGACGGCAAAAACCCTAGATGGCATCACTCGGTCGACCGAGACCCTGCTCGGTCGACCGAGCCTTTTCGTTTTTTTTTATTTTATTTTATGTTTTCCGATTAAGACGATGATCAGAGGCTAAGCGATTTGAACAAGCTTGTGAAGCCGATCGAGCATCAACTTGATTTCTTCGTTGGATTTGTTTTGTGAGTTCTATTAAAGCTTGTATCTTTATTATGCTTTTATATTGATTATGCAATTATATCGATGGATTGTTGCTATTTGATGTTTACTATGTGATGAGAGTCGGTGTAAACCTAGATCACCGTAGTAAAGATTAGATTTTTAACCTAAAAATAACGAGAGTTGATAGGGTTGAATTTCTAGGTTGCTAGATTGAGAAATCTTACACCTTGTTATGGAAGCGTTAATCTTTAAGATCGAAAGATAGAAGATTAATAGGCGAATTATCTACGAGAGTAGAAATTCATACCTTTGATAGGTGAACCACATCTTTATTAAATCTTCACTAAACGATCTAGGGTAGAAATTGAGAGTTGCGAGATAGGTGGATCATTGCTTGTTCCTCGTTAACTTAATTGAAAGAATCATTGTGCCTTGTTCTTCGTTGCTTAGTTAGAATTTTATTTTCGTTTTAGTTTTTAGAATAGATTTTATTTTCATTAGTTAAGTTCGTAACTTTCCTTCCTGGCTTTGGACTGACAATCCTCTGTCCAGTTTATTTTCCGTTTTAGTTTAGGTTTAGTAATAAATAGTAGTGACAATTTTAGAAGAATTAATAAGAACTAGATTAAACAACCTCGATTCCCTGTGACCGACTCCGGTATTAATCGCTATGCTACGATCCCTACACTTGGGGTATACCGGATTTATAAATTTATTACTTGTTTATTTTCATTAGATAAAATCCGTGACAGGGGATAACAATCCTTCGGACAATCTTGGTTGAGGTCGGTAAGTCTACGCATATCCTCCAGCTGATGTCTGGTTTCTTTACTAGGACAGGGTTCGCCAGCCACTTGGGGTAGCTCACCTCCCGAATGATATTGGCTTGAAGTAGCTTAGTTACCTTCTTCTGTACGGCGTCTATCCGTTCTTGGGCGAAGTGTCTCTTTTTCTGTCGGACAGGCTTCCGAGCCAGGTCAGCGTTTAGCTGATGCATGGCCAAATTTGGGGATAATCCTGGCATCTCTTCCGTCGTCCAGGCGAACATATCCTTGAATTCCTTTAGTAAGGCTATTAGTTGTTCCTTGTGCGAGTTGGGGATCCATACTCCCACCTCGATGGTTCGGTCATCTCAGCCTTCCCACAGACAAACTGCTTTCGTTTTGTCATCCAAAGACCAGGTTTCCTCGCGTTCGGGCAGAAGTTCTTCAATTGGAACCGGTGCAGTTCTGATGTCCCCGTCTATTTCAGAAGTAACGCAACTTCTTACCTGACCCATGTCGCCTATGACCTCCACGGGGTCTCCATTGGCTAAAAATCTTAGGCTATTGTGCACGAGTGACACGACGGCTCGTAAGTCGATCAACGGAAGGCTTTCTAACACTATATTGTAAGGGGACGGAGCCTTAACCACCACATACTCAACTGGAAGAGCTCGGCCTAGCGGAGGCCGACCGAAGGCGGTTGAGAGGACGATGGTACCATCAGGATATACAGGTGAATCGGCAAAGCCGAACAAGGGGGTAGTTGTTGGGGTTAATTCAAAGCTATTCAAACGCATTAGAAGTAAGGTAGAGTGGTACAGGATACTAACCAGATTTTGCTCTACCATGGCTTCGATAACAAGGCCACTGTTGTTGGCTTCCATAGGAATGGGATCTGCGACGTTGTACACCACCTCCTTAAGAAATCTCCGCTTTTACCAGGGTATTGGGGTTCCCGAGTATCGATCACTTTTTCGTGTTGAGGCACGGCTGCCATATTCTCCGGAGATAGTATTCACGCTCTTCATCTTCAGGCAGGTTCTACAGACGAGTTATTCACTAGCAAGAAGAGGCCCTCATTCTAGCGCCAATTGACGATCCAGAAATCGTCTCCTTCTAGTTTAGGGTTCTTACTCTTAGTGATAGCCTGGAGAAACTCTCAGAATATGAAGATTAAAACGAGGGGATTTGTTTAGGGATGATTTAGACTGCACTTGAGATGTTGTTTTCTCAAGCTGCCTACGTATCCAACTGTTGAAATTGGAATCAAGTCTTCATAGTTCCTTAGGGATAGTTTATATAGAGAGGCTTATGCCCTAGGGTTTGATGCAGCATGTTGGTGATTGACACTGATTAACGTATTCCCCAAGGAAAAGGATTGTGATTCATTAATCTACTTAATTATAGGAGATAATTATGGCAATCAAATATTTGTATTAGTGATAAGGGCTTGAGCCATTATGGCTCAAGGTTATCTACTCGGTACACTCGTGGAGAGTATGGATAGGCACGGGCTCTGACCGGATCGAGCCAGATTGAGGGAGCTGACCTATGGGAGTCGGGGACGATGGCCAGGCTCCCACCACTGCAGGTCTGAGAACTTGTGCAGGGTGTCTGACCACCCGAGGTTCGGTCCAAGGTTCCCAGATTTATGAGGCTGAAGATATTCAATCTAATGGAGGGTCGGATACGAGCCCAGGGATTGGAAGTTATGAGGCGGATAGCCGAGCCCCCTGGGCCTGTTACCAGGAAGTCAAATATGGTTTCTCTCTATACCAAGTGCTAAATCACTAAAAAGGTGCCACATGGACACGCCTATTTTCTGGCAGCATCAGTGAAGTTATGTTGTCAATGAAAACGATAAATACACCGAAAAAGCGCACACAACACACACAAAACACACCACCACCACCACCACCAACCACCCAACCCCCCCTCCCCGAAAAAATGTTTTTGTGTCCAGGCTTTATGTTACATTTTTTTTCTTTCTAAAACAAGTGTGAGTGAAAATTTCGGGGATACAGTCGGGAGGGAAAACCTTTCTCTCATACACTTAATCATCATATGCATTTTTACACGCAAACCAAAAAAAAAAAAAAAAAAAAAAAACCAATCTTGTTGTTAAAACTTGCAAATACTCCTCCTGTGCACAAGAGGGGATTCAGGTCCCAATCGAGAGTGGGGAAAGATACATTGCTTTGATGTTTTTCACGGCTGTGATCATGCGGAGGGGTTATTGGTGATTTTTTTAACAAGGATCTTTATTATTTATTCCTCTTATTGGGGAATTTTCAGCCAAAACTAAAACACACCCCGAAACAAGCGTTTGCGCATGAATTGTGTAATTGTAATTTCGTTCTAGTAATAAAAAGACACCTTATAATTTCAATCACTTTCTTTTAATTTTTCAAAAAGTGTTTCTAATGTCTTTTTTTTTTTTTTTTTTGAGAAACAAAGTGTTTCTAATGTCTAAAAAAAATTAAAAATTAATCGTTCAAGCTTTGAAATTTTAACAGATCTAAAGATGAATTTTGTCAAAGGCAAGCAAGTAATTGGAAAGGGTTGTGGCAAGAAGTAGCAATTTTACAGTTTGGTCACATGTTTTATTGGCACGAGGAGGATACATATATTTTATAAACTTGTGAGCATTTGCAATTTAAGATATGTAGAAGATGCTAATCCAATCAGGTCGCATGATATGAATTACTCCATGCAACTTATTTAGGTTAATAAATTCACATTCTCCCTCAATGAATAACTACAATACAAGGAAAGGAACTATGGCTTTCTTTTTTCTTTTACAACTTAACAAAATTGTTCACTTTTAATGGTTCATTTAACAAGTAACACAGGTTCAACCAATGGTCCAATCTTTCATACAATGTTTTTCATGATGCATTCGCTCACAGCTCTGCTCATTTGAGCCAACAAATTCCTCTCGTTTTGCACACATGAGAAAGGGTAATGGTGATTGGTGAATCAAAGAAACAAATTTACTAAACAAAATATTCTTTATTGTTCGTTCTTACAAAATCAATATTAAATGGTACAACATGATCACCAACTTTGCACGATTGTTTGAGTGACAGGAAGCATTTAGCGAAAAATCAAAATAATCTTCGGGAGCATAAATCGAAGATAGTGACCAAGTTAATATCCCACAATCCCAATAAACGAAAGACAACACCCTGACCTTGCCCCTATACGTGGGCAGACAGCTTCAAAGTACATACAACTGGGAGAATATGAACAACAGCATCAAGTACCTCATTACTGGCTGAAAGCTCCTTGGAGAAGATATGATGCTTTACTACGGACCTGCAAACCCGAACATCACCTAGAATTAGAGGGCTGTCTAATAACGTGAAATGATAGAAGAAGCACTGCATCGTGCTACCACAATTTTGTAGACCACTGATGACTGGATGTGACGACTTATGATTGACCACCCATGTAGTCAGTCAATCGGCCTACAAATGTGTGGGTGTGATGAAACAATAATTATCCATTTAATACGATAGAAAGGAAAATAGAAGCAAATTTAACCTTCGCAGCAAAAGGTCTAAAATCCGTGTTGGTAATTTGGCTGGAACAGTTACGCAGGAAATGTTTCATCAAATCCATCACTCCTTCGTCTTCCACCACTGTACCATGAACAATCCAATTCTCCACCAGGCACAAGTATATATACATGTTGAATAGCTCACAGTCCTTGTCTTTCATGTTTATTGCGGTTAGCCATTTCAAGACTTCCTGTTCCCCAGATACCTCCATGCTCGACTATTCCCAAGTTTTTTTTTTTTTTTTTTTTTTTCAAAAGGAAAAGGATTATCATGTTATGGAAGGCAAATATTGGAATTTGGAAATTGACGACAACCATAGGTCCATAACTAATAAGAAGCTCCAAAAAGAAGACAGCACGAAAAAGGGAAAGAAAAAATTTAGGGGAAAGGAGACGTACACGAGCATGTGAAGATAGTGAACTAATGGCAACCATAAAAAAGATGGAGACATTAACCTACCTTCTCAGCTATAATTGCAAGGAGAAACTGAAAAGACACTGCACTCCTTAGGCACTTGCTACGTGCATCGACTCCTGAAATGCACTCTATTATTCTCAAGTAATTTACGCCTGCAGGCAATCTTCCAAAAAAGAAATTGAATTAGACGGTTCCATTCAAGACATGTTGAAGTTTGAAAATTTTCAGGAAAACAATTAACATAAGCACAAGTATATACTTTAGGATCCCGGTAAAGCTGCTTTTCATAACAAAAACAAATGGTTCAGCTAAAAGCTGATTGCTGCATGTGTTACCACTAATTATAGTCCATGCTCGTATACTAAAATATGTCTCTGATGTCAGAAGTATGAATTTCTGGAAGTCACTGTTTGATACCACAAAAGAACAGGAACTGGGATTTTCTGGCACTTGATCCGATCAAAAATAACTATAAATGCAATAATAAGCTAAATAATGGATCCTGGAAAAAAAATGACACATTTGTCGATGAAAAAGCAATTTACATATTTTTTTTATTTTAAATTAAGCTCCAAGCAAATGCTTTCCAGTATTTACAAATTAAAACGAAAATATAAATTGTGTTAAAAGAGATATAAAATGCTGGAACACAGTAGACCAATGAAATCATACTTTGTCAGCATCGTTACGATTTGGTTTGCTAGATTTACACCATGATTTGAAACTATTGAATAGAGAATATAATAGTTTAAGAAGAATACTTTTAATAGTAGCTAAACTGCTCCCCAAACCCCCCCCCCCCCGACGATAAGTTTAAAATATATCATAGGGAAACGATAAAGATGGCTTGATTAAGCCTTTGCTAGTCTACTGCGTTCTGCCTGTTTTCATTAGCTAGCTTGTTAAAGATCCATGGTAACAAAAGATTGATGAACTCAATCAAGAAGACACACCTATGAAGAAAGAACCATATATATGAAGAAAAATGAAAAAATTACCAAGGAAGACAAAGGGTTTGGCTAAATAGCCGCACAAAGATTCGAACAATGGAACTCACAACTACATTACACTACACTGATGTTTATATTCCAACTTGTTTTTTACAAGGTCTACTAATGTGTGATTACTGTCAAATAGAATGCCAAGCTGCGATTCTCAAACGTATTATGTTTTAATATTTGTCACTAACCTGCTAGCAAGTGTTTTGGCTATTCTTGGAAGACATACAGTCCACTCATCATCCGAAAAGAAAGTGATGGCTTCAACCAAGCATTGATGTAATGATACATAAAGGCCTACGAGTTGTCGATCCAAGAACATAGACATGATAATATTAATCAACTCTTCTACATCTAAAGCAGAGAACGTTTGCCGCATACACCTACAAGTAGAAGAGCAGTTAAATCAGCAAAAGAATTAAAAACACGTGAGATCAAGCTTACTACATCATTAAAGGAACTTCAAAAGCTACAAGACCTCATTTGACAACAAAGATCGGTAAATTTGATCCAGCTTCTAATGTTTTGTGGTGGTACGGGAGCCTTTGAGTCTGAGATAAAGGTTGCCGAAATCAATCAAGGACACTAATGCCAAAATGATAAAAGATACGGTATGGCAATAGAGTGTAAAGAGTGATTTGAATTATCAACAAAATTCATCCATCGAAAAGCATGCTACCTGTAGAAACCTTAAAATCAGAGGATATTTTGGTAATTGCATCTGATTGAAAGCCATATATCTCAAGAGCTTTCTTTACATCTAAGAAGCAGGGTAACCACTCGATTATTATGCTAGATGGATCAGCCTGATATTGAAGACAATGAATCGCTTATAACCTGCTTTCTGCAACTAACAACATTTCAAAAATCCAAGATTGTTTAACGAACCTCGTATTTTGATAGAATAGCAGACCAAAAGATAGATGCGGATGTTCTCAAAACTTCCTTCGATGAATACAACACTGCAATGGGAAGCCGTAGATGGTTACAAAGAAAAAACCACAATAACAGACTGAAGGATTTCAAAAAGCATTGAACTTACACAGATCCAACGTCCATTTTGCAATAGATGCCTCCACTCGACCAGATAAATATACCAAATTTAAGAGCCACCCTCTTCTCAATAATCCTTGAAAAAAAAATTCACCTGTTACATCATATAACACAACAAAATTTCCAGAATCAGTGCCTATGCCAGGTTAAAGACAGTCTCTACAATGCTACATTGCAATGGAATTGCATGTGGAGATATATGTAGCAAAAAGCATCTGAAATTAATCCAAAGCAAAATAACCAAAAAAAAAAAAGTAAAATTTACATGCACCACCTTTCTCGATATCAATTTCAATGTAAGAATTGACTTCGTGGTCTTTAAAAGATCTCAACAGCGCACAACTTTCTGTTTCCGGAAATCCCACAAGGGGGCATGTGTTCTGCAAGTCCAAAATGGAAAAGAAATACAACATGGCTATTCAGGACGATAATATCACAAAAATCCAAGCCATAAAGCACTAAGCATCTAAGTTGAACAATGAATCCAACCTGATCTCCAAAAACTCGGAAACCCCACAAGGGCATCTCATCATCGCCTTGTACTTTACCCATCTACAAAACAATTTTTTAAGTTGAACGTCAGTTCAATAAAGCAGTCCAACCAATGGTTTTACCACTTGACTTCTTCAAGGCGAAAGTCATCATCCCAACATACAATAAAAACATTCATAAGCTTTACAATTTAACGCCGTCATTAACAAAAGACAACAACTGTATGAGCAACAACTTGAAGGGAAGCCTTCTTTTCAGAAGAAAAATTCAGTTTCAACCTCCACAGGAAAATCAGAATGGCCGATATAAAGAAGATACCAAAAAAAGTACAGCAATGTTCGTTTAAACTTAAGCCTAAAATCGAAAGTCTTAATCGATTAACCGTTAGTAAAAACTGAAGTCTGAAATCTTAATTGATTAAGTATCTAAATGATTTAAGTGTTGAATTCATAATGATGATGCCTCAATCTGAATTCTGAAATTGATTTAAGCAAGTAAAGGAAATATAATATGGGTGGATAACAAATTTTTTATACTAATGCATACACAAGATAATGTTTTAATAAATCTAATACATAGAAAACATAAAAGGTTGCCAATGGCGTAAACAAACAGATATCTAAAACCTCCCTAATGCTTATACTATGGACAGTGAGCGACAGAACACAGTCACTAAAACTAAATCAACGCATTTAACAACCAAAAAAACAATGTAAAAAAACAGAGAAATGGAAGAAAGTTTACTCCTTCTTGGATTATAGAAATGGCTTTGTTGAAAGTTGTTTCAGGGGCATCCTCACGTACGTCATCGTCGGAATCATACTTTTCCTGAACCTGGACCTTTTTGGCTTCCGCCTTAGCAAGTTTATCCTTCTCTGCTTGTAATTCATCTATAAGGTCGTCCAACCCAATAGTTTTGGCATTTTTCCTGACAACCATAACAAAAGAACAAATTTAAGAAAAATTAAGAGAAAAACCAACAATATTAAATAGCAATTGAAAAGAAAAGGGAGGAAGTTACTTTCTCTTGTTGGTAACAGAAGAAATTATTCTGGGATCTTCGAATTCGAAGTCTGAAAAATCATCAAAATCGTCCATATGCTTCGTTTTTTTTTTTTGTCAATCGAGTGGAGAAGAAACTAAGAAAAAATAGGAGCGGGAAAACAGTACAATTGACGACTTCACTTCTTTATTTCTCTCTCAGTAATTATGGAGCGCACTTTATTCTGCATTTTAGGTTTTGTTGCGCGAAAGAAATAAAATAAGGAATTTTTTTTTTTTTAAAGGTAAAATAAGGATAATTAAACGGTAGTTTTTTTTGGGGTGAATAAAATAACCGGAAACCAAATCAACCGGTTGAGTCAAATCGGTCCAAATCAAAAAAATGTAAATCATGGTTTTTTTGTTGATTTTTGTATAGAAAAAATCAAACCGTAAAAACAATTTAGTTTTGGTTTTATAACATAAAAACTGGACCAAACCGGGTATATATATGTGTGTGTGTGTGTGCGTGTGTGTGTCCGTGTGTTTTAATATTTATATGTTGTGTATATATGTGTGTGCGTGTGTGTATGTATGCATATGTCTATATATATCACTATTGATTATGTGGGCCTTTAATAAAAGTGGTTCTCACAATGCACCCACAAAAAGTCAGTTATAATGTATTACACGGGTAGAGTGATGCACGAGTAGATTAGGTGTGGTGTAAATAAAATCCCCATAATCATCACTACATGTAAATAAGTAATATCTCAGACCATTATCTATTAATACTTCAATCAACTACCTCACACACGTAGATCTTGGCCCAGCCTAATAGGACCTATGACAAGATGAGACAAAATAGTTTACATTGCTTTATATGATCAGCCTAATTGGAATGTGTGACAATATCATGTTGTGTGTATGTGTATATACACACCGTACGCACACACACACACACACATATGTATATGAAAAGAATAGAGAAGACAAAAAAACCCGAAACCAAGCCGATCCAAACTGGACCGAATAAAATGGTTTTATCTAGTTATGGTTTGATTTTAGTTTGTGAATTTAAAACCCGTAAAAATTGTTTAGTTTTAAAAGTAGTATAAAATCGAAAAACCAGACCATGTGCACCCCTACTTAGAGCAACTCCAAGGGTGCTTGACCCGGCACCATTGCACCATTTTGGTGTAATGGTGTTACTCCAACGATTCAACTTTTTTCTCCATTTCATCAAATCACTTTCTTTTTACACCAAAGTTGGTGTCGGGTCGACCTGACACCATTTTACCACTTCCCCTTTTTTCTTTTTTTCTTTAATTTACTCGATGTTTTTGTTGTGTTTTTTTATTTTATTTTGTGTAGTTTAATTTAATTATCATGTAATAAATGTGTATAAAATATTTATTGTGTATCATTAATTATATTAGATTACATTACTTGATATTTTATCCTAATTAATTCATTCGTTTTATTTTTATTATCTAAGTTGTTTGTTTTTCGGTAGTATTATATGTTTGTATTTCCTTAATATATATAAATGTTTGTATTTCGGTAATATTTTTGATAAAAAAAAAGAGATTAATATAGAATATTCTTTTTGATGTAAAATTTGGTATAGAATTGTTTGAGAAAAATGGTGCAGTTTTACACCATTTTAGTGTTTTGGTGTAAAAATATGGGAAACCCCTTGGAGATGCCCTTAGAGGCAAAGTCAACTTGTCTGACATTCATTCACCGTATGTTTGTTCTATACTTTCTGATAGTTTGCTTTGGAATTACAGGCTAGAACATCCCTATACTCAAAGGTTACAACTTTTAAAGAGAAACGATGTACATGATATTGTTCTTCCTTTACATGATGAATGTCACATTTGTCTATTAGCCAAACAAAAGAGAATGAGCTTTTTACATAGCATTACTGTATAACTCATAATGTATTTGATTTGTTTCACATTGATATATGGGGACCTAATACACATTGTACTCATAATGGTGAAGTTATTTTATGTCTATTGTGGATGATTTTAGTAGGTATCTATGGGTATTTTTAATGAAAACAAAACTGAAGCTAGAAATCTTGTTAAACAATTATGTAAATGGGTTCTTACTCACAATGGTAGGAATACTATAACTATCAAATCTGATAATGGTACAAAATTCTAGCTGAAACAATTTTATGCAGAAAAAGGCATTACGCATGAAACCTCATGCACACGCACCACAAAAAAATGGTGTGGTTGAAAGAAAACATCAACACCTTTCGGCCACTACAAGAGCACTTAGGTTTCATGCTAACATATCTATGATATACTGGGGGGTTTTGTCTGTAACATGTTGCTTAATTAAGAAATTAATGTTAAATGAGATGTTTGACCTTTAAGTTAGACACGACTAAGTTTGATCCAAATTATGATATTTTTTCTTCAACGAAACGAAATCAACCCATTCAGAAAATTGTAATCCACACATGCAAATGATGAGACTCAATCATGTGACCTCTTGGTCACGATGCCTCAACTTAACCATTGATGTAAGCTTTATTGGCAATCCAAATTATGACAAGCTTAGGGTTGCACATGCGTCTTCTCTAGTTAAGGAGTGCATTTTAAAAAATTCACATAAAAATTGATTTTTCATATGAATCTACATTTTATTGTTAATCCTATATTTGATTGAAGCACCAGGCCTGGGTTTCTACCTTATAAATCGTTCGTGATTAAAAATTAAACAAATAAAAAAGCCTTCTCATCCTCTCCAAATGACATATTCACAACGGTATCCAACGGAGACGAAACGAAAGAACTTGTCGAGTTAAAAAAGCGTGCGCGGCATGTGTTGTCCAAAGTTTAGGGAGGAGATCAGAGAGGTAGCCTATATAAGTGGTTGTTGAATATTCTAGAAGTGGAGGAGGCGGCAACACAAGGAAAAGAGAATCCGATCTTTGAAGATAATGGTTTTGCGTCCACGAATACTTGTATTCTTGTATTGTGGACGTTATGGACTTTTTGTTGTCGGTGGTATCCGAGACTATTTGTCTTCATTAAATAGCTATCTTGTGGTACATTTGAAACGTGGGATGAAATTGATTACTTAATAATAAAAAAAAGAGTTTCCATTTCTCATAGTTAACCAAGCCCATATATCGGACGATGACTTTCAACGAAAATGCTATTACTTGGTCTACTTGTGTTAGTAGCTAGCCTGACGTCTTGGACTCCTCTGGATGTTGGTTGTGTGAAAGGAAATTTCGATGCATCCTTAAGGAATAGCACCCTTGCGGTGAGAAGCTTTTCAGGGGTCATGATGCTGTCTTGAAATCCTATTCGTTTTTCTTTGGTCATGGTTACAATCTGATGGGAGAGAAACTTTAGCGCTATATCACTGTACCACTTTCGCTTACTCATATGGTTATCAACATGTGATTTTTTAAGGAGATTCCTTGAAGAATTTTCAAATAACGGTATCGCATGACGATTTTTAAGGTCGTCCACGTACCCCTTTGATCAACATAGCTCCATCTCTACCTAATGGTTAATCATAAAATGTTAATCAATTAAGTATTTGTGTTTTCATAAAAATGTAAATTTAAAGGTGAAAAGTATTGAGACTAAAGCTAAAGCTGAAGAAGAAATTAAGAAAGAAAGAAGTGTGGCTGCAAAATTCCGACAACAACAACTCAATTCTGACACAATTAAAGATGTGCTGGAGAAATAATGTGTTTGGAGTGATAAGGAGTGGTGGTGAGTTTTGAATTAGGGCTATCTGATTCTCAGTCAAAGTGGTGGTCAACAAGAGTGTTTATCCGGTGCATTATCAAGTTTAAACAAATAGATAATTCAGTCATTCAAAACAAACAAGTGATAAAAACAAATAAGTAATAACTGTGTTTATCCTTTATTTTAAAAATATTTATCTTCCATTCGAAAAGAGTCAAGAGCAAGTACAACTAGTGTAAGGCTTTGCCTTTAAATATCAACTTTGTAAACAATATTTGTATCTGAAAAATAAGTTAATAAACTCTACCTTTTTCAGTTCGTTCCTGTTCTAGTTTTCAATTTTCCACTTGGTATCAGAGAGGACGCTGCAACGCCATGACAACTCTCTCGCTAAATGTTGGAAGCTTCATCTCCCGAAGCTTACTTCACAAAATTACCCTTTATGGCGTGAGCAAGCTATTGCCTTGGCTGAAAGTCAAGATCTGGTGGATCACCTCACTGGTGAAACACCAGCACCAACAAAATACAACCCTACTGACACGCAAACAAGGACGGAGGTAGTATAGAAAGGTAGGGGGGCTAAGCCCACCCGAAAAAAAAAAAATTACACTAGAAAATATGTGTGATCTAGTCGGATCCATAAAATATTCTTAATCCAAATTTCACCCGACGAACTCGATATAGTCTATTAGCCCACCCTGTTCAAATCCTGGCTCCGTCCTTGCACGCAGCGAAGACAACCAAGCCACAAAGAACAACAGAACTCCAAACACTCTCACCAGAATATATCAAATGGAGGAAAGCTGATAGATTGCTACGAGGATGGATCATTGGTTCACTATCTGAGGAATCCCTCAGTCTGGTAATTGGATTGGACACAGCAAAGGCAGTCCGGGATGCCTTAAAGTCAGAATATGCACAGGATTCCCAAGAAAGGGAATTCACCCTAAAACAACAGGTTACCTACCTAAGGAAACAAGACAATGTATCCATTAGTGAACACATCAGAATCTTTAAAGGTTTGTGTGACAACCTGGCAGCTATAGGAAAGCCAGTTGTAGACACAGACAAAGTATATTACCTTCTCACCAGCTTAGGTCCCAAATATGAGACCTTCACAACAACCATGTTGAAGCCCCCAAGGCCTACATATCAAGAACTTGTGTCCCAAATCCAGAATTTTGATCAAAGAAGGACCTAGTTCAACACAAACAATGACACAGACAGTCAAGCACATATGCCACAAATGGCTTTCTATGGACAAACTCAACAAAATCAAGCAAGCAGAAGAAACAACAATGACCACAACTCCAAATTTGACTCTTATGGCAGGGGATTTCAGGCCCAAAAAAACAAATCTGATCCTAGAAACCAAAACAGAAGACCACCACCTGAAGGTCAAAGAAAAATGACAAATGCAGAAAGAGAACAGTACAAAAATGAAACTTGTCAATATTGTGGTGTTCCAGGGCACATTGCCAAGATCTGTTGGTGGGTGCCTAAAAAGACAGATCAAGAAGTGAACTCTCTCCTCAGCCCTCGCTCAACCTCACACCGGATAACTCGTGGCGGATAATCGAGTGGACAATGGATACAGGGGCCTCAAACCACATGGCACACAATTCAGGTACCTTATCTAATGTTAAACCTTACACAGGAGCTGAATCTGTAATTATTGGAGATGGGACACACCTTCCTATACATGGTATAGGGAAGGTGAGCCTCCAAAAATCCAATAAAACAGTGTCACTCAATGATGTTTTATTTGTACCAGACTTGAAAAGAAACTTACTATCAGTAGGTCAACTCACAGATCAACACCCTGTGAGTTGTGAATTCACTAACAGTGGTTTCAATGTGAAGGAAAAGGAAACAGGAATCAGTCTGATGACAGGGAAAAGGACCGGTGACTTGTATACCTGGTCCAGTGCACCAACAGCTCTCTATTCAAACAGATGCAAAGCTGGAACAATGGAGACCTGGCACCAAAGACTAGGACATTCACAGATTTCAGCAGTTCAAAGATTAAAGAATAAATGGGGAATTAAAAATATATACTTTTTGATATAAATAGTTTTTTTTGTATACCCCTATTTTTAAGTCTTACAAGCATAACCCTCAATAGGACGGGAAATTTGGCATTCAGGACGGGATATATTGTCATGAGGACGGGTTATTTTTAATTGAGGCATGACTAAAATAACACGTCCTCAGTAAATTTTCTCATTCGGCCGTGTTAAAAACCCGTCCTGATATTTATTTAATTTATTTTTTTTGGCAATTACCCTGACATTTTAATTATTAATTCTGAGCTGTCAATTACAATTCTTTAGGCCAAATCACACGGGATTGAAAAAGGAAAAAGACGATTGTCGATAATCATCTGCAAAACCCTTCTCCTCCAACTTTTCCTCCACCCAATCAAAGCGTCATCTTCCTCCTCCGGCGTAATTTCAAGCCCATCTTTTCATTATTCAATCGTCATCAAATCTGAAAAATAAAAGGTTGGGCACTGGTTGCTATGAATTTAGCAAATTCAAGCTCATTTCTCGTACCGGAGAACCCATACAACTCCATACGATCAAGGTGTTCATGCCGCAAAACGGGCCACCGTCCCTTTCTTTCTTTTTTACAAGCAGGACCTCCTACCTGTTGTGTATATTTTCCATAAACAAAATGTCATCTGTAATTGTTTAGCACATGAAGAAACATTTCATGAATAATTACTCTTTTAGGATTTGAAAATTCGAAAAATAAATGGTTGGTTTTTATTTTTCAGATCAGATGACAATCGAATAATGAAAAGATGAGTTTAAAATCATGCTGGAGGAGGAAGATGACGTATTGATAGGTGGAGGAACAGTCGGGGGAGAAAGGTTTTGCAGATGATTATCGACAATCATCTTTTTCCTTTTCCAATCCCTTGTGATTTGGCGTAAGGAATTGTAATTGAGAGCTCTGAATTAATAATTAAAATGTCAGGATAATTACCAAAAAAAAATTAAATAAATATCAGGACGGGTTTTATAACACGGCCGAATGAGAAAATTTACTGAAGACGTGTTATTTTAGTCCGGCCTCAATGAAAAATAACCCGTCCTCATGATAATATATCTCATCCTGAATGCCAAATTGCCCGTCCTACTGAAGGTTATGCTTGTAAGACTTAAAAATAGGGGTATACAAAAAAAACTATTTTTATCAAAAGGTATATATTTCGAAATTCCGTCAAGAATAAAGGCCTAATACAGGTTTTAGGAAAATTAAACACAGACCATGTCTGTGAAAGTTGTCAATTAGGAAAATTACATAAACTTCCTTTTTATGATTCTGAACACAAAAGCAAAGACAGCTTTGATCTAGTACACTGTGATTTATGGGGGCCTGCCCCAGTTGCTTCTTTGGGAAAATTTTATTACTATGCATGCTTTGTTGATGATTTTTCTAAATACACATGGCTAGTCCCACTGAAACACAAATCTGATTTCTTTAACACTTATGTGGCCTTTGAAAAGTATGTTCAGTGTCAGTTTAACAAACAGATAAAGATATTCCACTCTGATGTGGGTGGAGAATTTGTTAACACTTCCTTACAAGAACACTTCCTTAGTAAAGGAATGCTGCACTACATCTCATGCCCTCACACACCTGAACAAACAGGGGCAGTAAAGAGGAGACATAGAACCATCAGGGAGCTTGGGCTAACCATGCTTTTCCATAGCAGAACCCCCCTTTACCTATGGCCTGAGGCCTTTGCAACAGCAGTCTATATAATGAATAGACTCCCAACTTCTACTTTACACCTTGACACCCCTTACCACACCTTGCACAAGACACAACCAGACTACACATCTCTAAGGGTATTTGGCTCCAGATGCTACCCTTATACCTGGGATTCCAAACACAACAAATTTGACCCTAAGACCCTACCATGTGTCTTTGTAGGCTACAGTAACCAACATAAAGGTTACAAGTGTTATCACCCCCAAACCAGAAAAACTATCATCTTCAGGCATGTAGTCTTTGATGAGACCCTCATGCCTTACAAAGAACACCTCAAAGACTCACCTATTAAACACTCATATATAATGGATGTTTTTGAGTCTTGGCTACCCTCTATACATGACCAAGCCAACACTACCCCAAGCAACAATATACCTAGTCCATACACCAATCATTCCCCAAATCTGGACTCCACACATCCTCACACACATACTACAGATGACACAGTATGCTCTGCCCCAGAAATTACACCTCCAGAATCCTCTCCACATGAACCTGCACCATCAATACCAACAAGCATATCTTCAGAATCTCCTCCACAGGAACCTACACCATCAACACCACCAAACACACCACAACCCTAATCATCCTCACACTCACCAAACCACACAGCATCCAATGCACCCCAGGACACCATAATGCCTACCATCACACCAGAAACACCATCTACACCTCACCCTGATCCAGGGTATCTAACACCTCCTGGATCCCCAGTCATGTCTCACTCAGAACCTCAAGGCTCAGACTCCCCAACTTCTCCTCCAGATCCACATCCACGCACTATAGTTACTAGAGCACAACTTGGGATTTTCAATCCCAATCCCAAATATGCACTACAAGTTTCCTATAACCACATCCCTTTAGAACCTGCCACTGTAAAAACTGCCCTCAAACACAGTGGATGGAAGGATGCCATGCTAGAAGAGTTGGATGCTCTAACTACCAATAAAACTTGGACCCTGGTACCTAGGACTTCCCAAATGCATGTGATTGGGTCAAAATGGGTGTTTAAAACCAAACTTAAAGCAGATGGAAGTCTAGACAGACTCAAGGCCAGACTTGTGGCCAAGGGTTACCATCAAATAGATGGAATAGACTACCTTGAAACCTTTTCCCCAGTCATCAAACCAGGGACCATTAGACTCCTCCTATGTGTAGCTCTACACTTCAATTGGCCTATCAAACAATTAGATGTAAAAAATGCCTTTTTACATGGCTTCATCACATAAGATATCTATATGGATCAACCCCCAGGCATGCCAGACCCTAAGTACCCTACACATGTATGCAAACTACACAGGGCCTTATATGGGCTGAAACTGGCCCCAAGGGCCTGGTTTGACAGGTTTAGCACTTTTCTTCTGTACTATGGATTTCAGTGTAGTTTATCTGATCCTTATTTATTTATCTGTCATACTAATGATCAAACCCTAGTCCTATTGCTCTATGTGGATGATATGCTCTTAACAGGTTCAACTACTGACCTTGTGGAATCATTTGTCTCCCTCTTGAGCAAGGAGTTTGCTATGAAAGACCTGGGCCCTGTTCACCACTTCCTTGGAGTACATGTACAACAAACCAGGGCTGGCCTCCTTCTGTCTCAGTCCCATTATGCCCACACAATTCTGGAGCGTGCTCAGATGCTGGAATGCAAGCCTATCTCCACACCACTGGATTCCAAAATGAAACACCCACAAACACCTATTCCACTTGAAGATCCCAAGTTATATCGAAGTTTGGTGGGCATAGGTGAACTTTGCTGCTCAATTTATGCAAAATCCTTCTGTTCATCATCTCACCTGGGTTCGTCGCATACTGCGTTTCGTCAAGGGCACCATCACTCAAGGTATCTGCCTCACGTCCAACTCCTCCTACTGATTATCTCGCTTATTCGGATCTTGACCGGGCGGATGCCCATTCACCCGCCGCCTCCACCACCGCTCATCGCACCTTCCTGGCTCGAATCGATCTCTTGGTGTGCAAAAAACAAAGACACCGTGTCCCGCTCAAGCACCGAGGCCGAATACCGATCTATGGCCCATATCTGCTGCTTTGAATTGACTTGGCTAACCTTCATTCTCGCAAGAACTCCGTCTTCCCCTCCGAATCCGCCGTTATCTCATCGCGACAACCTCAGTGCGCTCTATTTATCTGTTAATCCCGTCTTCCATGCCCGGAGCAAGCACATCGAACTTGACTACCATTTTGTCCGTGAACAGGTGGCCCGAGGTCAGCTTGCCACCAAGCACATCCCCACAGCCGCTCAGCTTGCCGATATGTTCACCAAACCGGTGACAAAGTCTACTCTCTCGTTCTGCTCGCCCAAACTTGGCCTTCTCCCCCAGCCAAGTTTGAAGGGGGGTATTGAGACTAAAGCTAAAGCTGAAGAAGAAATTAAGAAAGAAAGAAGTGTGGCTGCAAAATTCCGACAACAACAACTCAATTCTGACACAATTAAAGATGTGCTGGAGAAATAAGGTGTTTGGAGTGATAAGGAGTGGTGGTGAGTTTTGAATTAGGGCTATCTGATTCTCAGTCAAAGTGGTGGTCAACAAGAGTGTTTATCCGGTGCATTATCAAGTCTAAACAAATAGATAATTCAGTCATTCAAAACAAACAAGTGATAAAAACAAATAAGTAATAACTGTGTTTATCCTTTATTTTAAAAATATTTATCTTCCATTCGAAAAGAGTCAAGAGCAAATACAACTAGTGTAAGGCTTTGCCTTTAAATATCAACTTTGTAAACAATATTTGTATCTGAAAAATAAGTTAATAAACTCTACATTTTTCAGTTCGTTCATGTTCTAGTTTTCAATTTTCCACTAAAAGTTAGTAAGTTACTATATAAGTTAAAGGTTAACCAGAAGATAATAGAAAAAAAATGGATACTACCAATGATTTTTTTTTTGTTTTGAACATACGAATTTTTTTTATTAGAGAGCATGTGAAGGTAGATAATACCAATGATTTATTTATTTACATTTATTTATATATGGACCAGGCAGCCATCGGGGTTAAAATGGGAATGTCAATGAATAAAACAAAAACCTCCGTGGCAAAAACTACTGGTTTCCTTATGTTAAGAGGCTTGCTAATGGACTGGCCCATTTGCTTAGTAAGTTCGGCCTTTCTCCTGGCTTCTCTTGTAATTGGGGATCCAATATAAGTTTGTTTCTTCTCAAAAAAGTTTCTGCAGATTATGATACAATATAAGTTTGTTTGTTTCTTCTCAAAAAAGAAAGAAAAAAAATTATATAACCCGTTTCTCAAGAAAAAAAGTTTTATATAACTCTGGTGATACAACATACAAGGCGCCACAAAACCCTTTGTGTATATAAGGAAAAGAAAAAAAAAGACATAAAAACTAAAACTTGGAAAAAGGAAAAAAGATGGATGGTATAGCATCGGCGGAAGAGCGATTAGTGAGCGAAAGATTGAGGCAAAAGTTGAATGAAGTTAACACAGCTGCTCAATCCCAGCTTTCCTCTGTCCAGGACCATGTCAATTTCACTTTGCAGGTTATCCATATTCTTTTTTTTTTTTTTTTTTTTTTTGTTTTCTTTATATTATACGCAGTAGAACATTACTTTCTTTTTTTCTTATTACCTTTTTTTTGTTTTGTTGTTGTTGAATAGAGGTTAAAGTAGATTTCTTTCTGTTGTTTTAATTTTTGTTTTTGGGGATTTTGGGCAGCAAGCGTATTTTAGGTGCGCATACGAATGCTTTGATAGGAGTAAGACGCAAGATGAGATAAATAACTGTGTGGAGCATTGCAGCGTTCCTGTTCTTCAGGCCCAGAATCTTGTCGAGTCTGAGATGGCTAAATTTCAGGTTTTTTTTCCTTTCCATCTCCCTCTTTAGATGTATGTAAGAACTAAGAAGAGGAAAATTTCCAATTCATTCCTTTTTTTTTTTTTTTTTTTTTTTGGTTTCAGAATATATGTGTATGTATATAAAGCTGTAAGGGGAAGTCAGAAGTGAATTACTGGTTGATTTGTTTGGAGACTGCTTGCTTGTTCTGTTAGTGTTTGGAATTGCCGTTTCTTTTTTGGGTACTTCAAAGCTTTGATGCAGTTGAAATTTGATGCAATGAATGGGTGTGTCTATGCACATATTTCCATTGAAATACATTTACAAATATATAATTCTTCCTTAGATGTTAAGTATCTGAATCTAGGTCAGGGGCGGAACTACTAAGGGGCCAGGGGCGGAATTGGTATCTCTTAGTCTACGGGGGATTTTTACTATTGTCTCCACACGTGGAGACAACACGTTATTACTTATTAATATGTTAATATAGGTAATACTTCCCCATAATCCAATCCAACAACTACCTTTTTGTTTGTATTGTTGCAGTTTCTCGCTTTTTAGAACAAATTTTACTAAAGATTAGCCCCCCTGGACAAGAATCCTGCATCCGCCCTTGATCTAGGCAATGAAGGGTCAAGGGATCCAGCCTATATTTTAATGTTGTTAGGGTGTGCGCACACACATCTACACACGCTCGGACTCGATCTCGTTTCTTAAAAAAAAACTATTTTCTGTTCAATCAGATTAGTGTGCAATGAGATGGCTGATTCTTAAGTTGGAATTACTCCATCATATCTTGTTAGTAGTTGTTTTGCAGATAATTGTTGGTGCTTGCTGTAATTTGGTATTATCAGTATCTAAATAATAGAGCCACATATGCCTGCCCGCATTTAGTTGGTACAAATCCCAACCTGGATTTGCAAGCAATGTAAAACAAACTCTTACAGAATCAAGCTGTTCATGAAAGCTTTGTAAGTGGGTGGTGAGGTTCTTGTAGGAGATGAAGCTATATATATATATATATTGGAATTTTAGTACAAACTCCTTGATCCTTTTTGTTAGTGCTATAAGTCGAAGATCATCTTGGACCTGACCTTCTTGTTTCAATTTAATCTAGGTACTGATTCATTGTTTCACGTGCACTCACTGAATCCTAATCTTGATTACAATGTTGATCGGAATTTTGGATGTGTTCAAGGTTTTACTTATGAGCTGAAATGATGTCTCCTTGAATAAACATGTATATAATGAGAACTCTCAAGTGCATCCTATTTGTAGAATTTAGGGAATGAAGAAAGAATAATATTATTGTTATTTAGAACTGAGGCAACACCTCCTTTTTATAGTTACAAGGAAGCCTTACTTTCCTCAATTATAAGAACCTAGCACGGAATTTTACTAAGCCGCCTATTAGTACAAAGAAACCCTAACTTTCATATGGTAGAAAAGGAGACAAAGAGGTTTGACTCGTCATATCATGATATCGTGTTGAATGACTAACTTTCATAGTCTTAAGGTGTTTGCAGAAGCGAGTAGTTTATATATTTAAACAAAACAAAACACAACACAACACATTTTTGAAACAATATTTGTTCAAATTGAGTAGGGGGCATGAAGTGAAAACCAAGTAATAACGTGAAAACGAAGGGTTTGTTTACCTGATAATATAAATGATAAAAAAACGACTACCCTAATAACAGGACAATATTGCTAGTATCTTGTAGAGTTGTTCAACATCTCATCTGGTTATGTTGTTTTTGTATCTAAAAAATTGGTCGGATTGTTCAGGAACGACTGAACAGAGCCTTGATGGTCTGCCAAGACAAATTTGAAGCATCTAAACTCCAGCAGAACAGAAGCGATTCAACGAGGGATTTGGAGTCGTGTGTTGACCAGACAGTACAGGAGAGCATCAGGACATTGCCACCTCTCGTTGAAAGATTGAAGAATGCCCTCTCAGTTCGCCAGTAAATTGGGAAATCGCATTCTTTTTCTTTTCTTTTTTTTTTTTTTTGTTTTTTTATTGGTATTACAAAGGACATAAGAGGAACATCTGATATTCATTGATCGGTATCAATTGATTGAGCTTGGTGTTTGATGTTGGACCCATGGGTTTGTAAAACAATATGATTTTGCGGATTTGAAATTCGTTTTTACCAAGCTAACCCTATTTCTTGTTCTTGTTCTTGTTCTTGGGTAACTAGAATGCGCTAAGCTTATTGCACATGATTTGCTAAACTGATTTAACTTTTACTACATGCTTTTTGTTCCTAGATATAGATATAGGCCGAGTATTTTAATTGGAATATTCTTTTGTTAGTAATCTTAAATTAGACATCCCTTACATTAATACCCTTTGGTGACATCCCTTACAATATTAAAACCCTTTGGATGTTGTTTGGTTGGATAAGCATTATTACTGCTAATTATGAATTGAAACCGTCGGTTACATAAATACTTTCAAATCATCGTCAAAACATCATTTCCAAACTGCTAAAATGATCCCTTCAATAGAAAAAGAAAAAACAATTAAAAAAAACACAATTATTTAGTCAAAACACGGGCGACAACCATCGAACTAATTGTTCCCCATCTACAAACACGTCCCCATATTCGTCGTTTGCGTAAGCATGCCGATTTCGTTGAATTATTTGGCTCCTAACGATGCAACGAACAAATTAAAATCTTTGTAACAAATCAACCGAACAAGTAACGATGTCACGAACAAATAACAATATTCGCAAGAAATCATCCGAACAAGTAACGTTCTTCATAGTAAAACACTTCTAAACAATCTCACATCATTCCGCAGGCACTAATATATTTTAGAATATGTCTAATATGTGTATTGAGCTTTTCTAAGAGAAAGATTGGGAGTCATTAATGGCACCACAACAAATTTACTTGGGGCACCACATCAAGGTTTAAAAATATATATAAACTGTTGTACTTTTAAGACCAATGACAGATTTAGTGGCTCTCGAAAGATTTGGACTTCATTTTCACAATTTTGATACATTTTCTTGTAAGTGTATCCTTTTCTTCTAAGTGTATCATATTTCAACGTTTAAGTAATTACCTAGCGATGAATGTTGTTCATTTAGAACAAGTGACATAATCACATTAAGATTAGTCATCAATCTTACCGGAGAATTGTGAAATCCAAATAGCAAAAGGCAAAGGCGCTAAGTCCATCCATTATTAAAAAAAGTAAAATTCTAAAATATTATTCAAATATTAAAAAAAATGTAGAACAATTTTTATAAAAAAATTTCTGTACTCCACATAAAATACCTTAAAAATAATTACACGATGAGTACTATATCACCCTTATATATAGAGGCTTTTCCTCATTCGCAAATTTAAGAAAAGGTGGCTAAACGGAAAAAAAAAAATTGGGTATCGAAGAAATGAACTTCGCTTTTTTGGGAAAACTTGGTTGGGAGTTACTTACCGATGACGCTTCTCCGTGGGTATCTCTATTGGTTGAAAAATATGGAAGTCCCTTTGCAAATCCTAAAGCAGGGGCCTCCTCTTTGTGGCGTAGCATTTGCCAAGCCGCCAAAATTTTCCAGCCGGCCTTCGAGGTAAATAATAATGACATCAAGTGGGCTCCCTCTGATGATGAAAAATTCACCGTTCATAGTGGATATATGCACCAGTTGGAGAATCAGAATGCTTTTGTCACTTCCTCCGATTGGACTCGTATTTGGAGCCTTAAAGGACCGATGAGACACAACTTTATTCTTTGGCAACTAGGTCAGGACTGTCTGCTTGTTAACAACTTTCTTGCGCATAGACACATCTCCAGTTCCTCCATCTGTCAGCTTTGTCATGAATGTGAAGAGACTCCACTCCATGCTATCCGTGATTGTAAGTGGTCCCGAAGCATTTGGAAGAAAATCCTTCCTCCCCTTCAATGGCATGACTTCTTTTCAAATGCAAATGCTCATGATTGGGTCATTGGAAACTTGAGACCCACGTCTACACCCTCTGCAACGGCAAAATAGTGGCCGTATTTGTTTCGCGAATTAGCTTGTGGTATTTGGTTTTGGAGAAACAAACTCATACACTCCTCAGACATTGTCCATCCGCCTACTCACGTGTTCCTATCGACATCGAGTAAGCGCTCTAGAGATTTAAGGCTTACTTGGGTCATTGAAATAGACTAGATTTGTAAAATTCTCGTACCACTTGTGGACTGTTTATCCCATTTTCATTAAAAAAATCTTTTTAGAAGGAAAAAAAAAAGGTATTTTCTTTCAAACTAAAATTTATGTGCTTTCTAATTTATGTGAAAAAGAAAAGAAAAAAAGTCTGTAGGATGATAATCCTATTCCTCATTCACAGATTTAAGAAAACTTGGCTGATCGGAGTCAACGTTCCGCAACCACCACTTTCCGATGATGGGTTTTCGGAGTGAATGTATGTTTAATCTTTTAAATCATTGCTGGTTTGTTTTGTTACATGTTTTGGTTAGATATACTTTTGGCTTCTTTCCTGTTTTTGTTAGATCTATTTTTTGTTTGTCCATTTTTTTTTTCCGCCATGAATGTATATTTAATCATCCTTCAAAAAATGTATATTTAATCTAATCATTGCTCGATTGATTTGTATTTTCTTGTAAACTAGATCTCATTATACTTAGCTTTGTTCATGTTTTTGGTTAGACCTTTTTTTTTTTCATATAAAAAGTTCTTCAAGGAATGATTTAAAGTCGAGCATTTTGTAGATTACCTTTTATTTTTATTTTTATGGTAGACATGTATTTGGTTAATGGAATTGACTATGTAGAAGTTTGTGTCTTAAAGCATCATTTTTTTTACGGAACGAAAGAAATTTTATTAAAACAATAGAATTATAATCGGACAATCGTCGGAACAACACCAAACAATCGTCGGACCACCACCAGCCTACTACTCGACAAACCAACACTAAAGAAATAAAAGAAGATTGGGAGAACCCCAATATGACCAAATACCGTCTCATTAAAGAGAAACTGATTTGGTAAAAAACGAAAATGGAAACAATCCAATATATGACGGACGTCCATAACCAACTCGCATGACAACCACCAACACCACCCAGTAGCAACCGTAACGACCTACAAGCCCGATGAGTAGTTGAGTACCAAAGCCACCCGGGATCTACAAACGTACCACAAAAACATAAAAAGAAACAACTATAATTAAACTTCCAACGCCAACATCACCAAAAAGGAAAGTAAGAACCGCTTTATCACCCCTACCAACAACCCAGAACGGCGGCGAGGGGGAGAAAAGTCCAAAATCCAGCGACAAAGGCTCAGCAGACAGAATAGACGACAAAACTACACAAATCTATCCTCCACAGAAAGCACCGGCGTCCACAGCCTGAAACCGACCTCTATTGTAAAAGTCCGGCGGACCACCATGAAAATATCGCCTCTGGCCGGCGAACCGTTCTTCAAATCGAAGAGAATCTCCAAAACCAAAATCTGCCTAGAGAGCCTCCAAAACGTGAAGTTGCAAAGAAGAAGGCGGTCACCGGTCAAAACCGTCGCCACCATGGCCGAAAATCCAAAAGAGATGGCTCCAGATCTGCAATTATTAAAGAGGAAAGAAGACAGAACAAACAGAAAATTACATAAAAGAGAAAAAAATAACATCATGGATCTAAAAAGGTCAGCCGGCGCCAGAAAAAAAAGGGGGACAAGGAGGAAGAACCGAGGGATAATTCTAGAGAGTGGGGAGAGGAGAAGTTAAGAGAGAGAGTGGCATGGGGAGGTTTTTTTTCATGATATATGGATATGGTCTTTTTTTTTTTGGAGGAACAAACATATTATTACAATATCCGCCAAACAAGCGGCTAAAACATCACCAGGGGGTAAAGCACCTCAAGACGTCCTAGAAGTAACAGACAAAGCATGTCGAGCTAGAAGATGCACTGAGACATTCCCCACACGCAGAATAAATAAGAAAGAAACTGATAGGAAACTAGGAACTATGTCCAGACAGTCACGCAACAAACAGCCTTGCGCCGTAAGGTCCTCCACAGGTCGTCGAAGGCGCGAAACACACGTCAAGCAGTCACTCTCCACCTTCAATCTCTGGATCCTCAAATTCCTCGCTTCCTCCAGGGCCAAATAGATAGCCTTAAGCTCCAAGTACTCCACCGGGTCCCCAGGATCAAAATGGTACGCAAAGGTGTGTAGAAGTGCTCCATGGGAATCCCGGAAAATAACTCCAACACCCACTCCGATCTCAGTAACCGAAGCATCAACATTGCCCTTGATCACCCCATCTTCCGGCTTCACCCATTTATCCGGCAGGTGTTGGGCCAAGGCATGCGCTTTGTAGGACTCCATAGCCTCCAAATACTCAGCCGAAGCTGGCAAAGATCGTGCACAAACCGATGAAACATAAACAGCTTGGTCATCGAACACTGCAGAACAACGCGCCTTCCAGATCCCCACATAAGCCACACAAATCGCGCGGTATCCTGCCGCCCTGCCCCTCTAACAACCTCAAAAAGAAATCCTCAAAGGTGGCCGAAACGAAGATGCACAAGAACCCCAGAAAATGGTGACAACTGCCAGACTCTGTCCGCCATCTCACAATCAAAAAGGACATGCCGCATCGTTTCTAATGTTTCACCGCATTCCAAACAAACACCATCCCCCACATTCCACCTGTTCAGCCCCTGGCCTATAGCGAGACAATCACAGAGGCAGCGCCACAAGAAATGCTGAATACGTGGTTGCATGCACCGGAAGCTGTCAACAACTCCTCCAAACCTTATTTTCCCCGGCCGAAGTAGTCGGCCCGGCCACAGCGGTTGGCCGAAACAGGGACAAGGCCAGAAAGTACCCTGAACAATCAGTATAAACTCCCCTGCGGTCATAGTGTCAAATCCGCCGATCCGGATGTATCCCTGGGGCAATGGTAGTCTCCAGAATAGCATCAGACTCCCATGGCCGAAACAATTGCTGAACCCGTTGCACATCCCACACCCTAGAGTTGGGAACCATTAGGTCCGAAACCTTAGATTCCGTTGGAAGCTCGTGCCCTGCAAATGGAATACGGAACGAAGGCTGCCGACTAGTCCAGACATCATGAAAAATGAAGACCGACTCTCCGTGGAAATGGTCTTAAAGCATCATTTCACTACAAAAAAACAGCGTTTTTGCGACGGAATTTTTGCGACGGACCATACTTCCGTCGCAAATTTACGTTTGCGACGGATGTTTTATTGTTAGCGACGGGACACTTGGCGGGATCGATTTTACCATTTGGCGGGCAATTTTGCGACGGACATTTTAATAATTTGCGACGGACTATTTAAATAAATTTTCATTAATTATTTTATTAATCTGATTTTTGATAAACTTTGCGACGAAAATTAAATTCCGTCGCGCAAAATGCCTCTCTTCGACGGAGTTATTCGTATTTTGCGACGGAAAATTGTATAAAATTTTATTAATTATTTTATTGTTCAAATTATAAGTTTGCGACGGCAAGATAGAGTTAAGTTGCGACGGACATTAGTGTCCGTCGCAAACGGCGGATATGAGTCGCATTTCCTTTTCTTCCTCATTTCTCTTTTCTCTCTCTCTCTCCTCTCCCACCGCCCCCTCGCTGAACTGTTTCCGGCCACCTCCGAACCACCACCGCCGCAGCCACCACAAGGTAAACTCTTCCTCCCCTCTCACCCCTCTCCCCAGCACCCGATTCCCCCCCTCCCTCCCCGCTGTATTTATGTATGTATATTTTTTTTTTTTTTTTTTTCGTTTTATGTAGCATTTATGTATGTATATGTAGTATGTATTTTTATGTATCTTTTTTTTTTATATGTAGTATATATATATGTATGTATGTATATGTAGTATGTAATATATGTATGTATGTATATGTAGCATTATTATGTAGTATGTAATATTTTGTTTTTTTTTTCGGTATGTAGCATTATTATGTAGTATGTAATATATGTAGCATTTATTTTTTTTTATATAGTGTATCATATGTAGTATAGATTTATAGATATATATGTGTAGTAATTATAAGTTAGGAAAATGCTTACTTATGTGTATTAGTTAGATAAGTTAGAAAATTGCTTAAGTATGTGCAAAGCCGGATGTTGGTTGAATTGGTTGAATTGGTAGGTTGAATTGGTTTGTTGAATGCTTAAGTATGTGCAAAGCCAGATGTTGGTTGAAAATGCTTAGTTTAGAAACCGGATGTTGGTTGAATTGGTTTGTTGAATTTGGATTGAAATGATGATAAGTATGTGGTTGAATTGGTTTGTTGAAAAGGGTGCTGCTTTCTACCCGCTTGGAAAATGGTACTGGGGTACTTTGTTATCCGGCAAAGCCTCCGAATTATTTTGACGTCGAACCTTTGACCATGAATTAAAAATTTAGGTTAAAGTGTTGTTAGTTTCATAGTAAGTTGAGTAAAACCCGAGTTTGCAAAAGTGTTGAGAAAACCTTCAAAGACTATTGTTAGTCTCATTTTTGTATGATATGATGTGTAGGATTGAAAATGAAGAGAATAGAACGTAGTTGGATGTACGAGAGGTTGGATGCTAACAAGAAATTTAACCCGGTATTTGTGAATGGTGTGGAGGAATTCATAAAACATGCAAAGCGCTTAGATTCGCTTTCGGGCAAATAATGGAATGATCAAGTGTCCATGTAGTAAATGTAAGAACACTAAATTTTCGATCGAACATGACGTTAGATTGCATTTAACTAAATATGGGTTTTGCGCAAACTACTATGATTGGGTGTGTCATGGTGAAGAGTTTCCCATTCCGATGAACGCTCAAAGAAAGACGGAATGTGAACCCTTATCGTGACATGGTTAATGACGCATTACGTGATAGGATTGATCACGTAAGAGAAGAATTGCTTAACCAAGAGGAGAACAATGAGACACCAAACCCTGGTTGCATCGCTTTTTGAAATCTTTGAAAACGCAGAGGAACTCAGTATGTGATGGAAGTAGTGTCTCCGTCGCAGCGGCTTCTAGGTTGCTCACTTTGAAATGTGATCACAACCTCTCTCACAAATGCGTTGGACGGGGTTACCGGTTTGATAGAGATATTCTTCCGAAGAATAACTTAATGACCTCGAACTTCTATCAAACAAAAAAGTTGTTAAAGGCATTAGAGCTACCCCACGAGAAAATACACGTGTGTCCCGCGGGGTGTATGTTATTTTGGGAGGAGGACGCCGAATCTGGACAAGTGTCGGAAGTGTGACCATGATCGATATAAACCGAAACGAACGCAAGAGGTCAACGTGTGCCTAACAAAGTGATGACTTATTTCCGATTGGACCTGACTCCAAAGGTTGTACGCCACTAAACATATAGGCAAGGAAACGAGGTGGCACGCGGAAAACCCCAGGACAAGCGGTATAATGGCCCACCCAAGTGACGCTGAAGCTTGGAAGCATTTTGACCAAATGCACCCGAGTTTGCTAAGGAGCCTAGAAATGTGCGGTTAGGACTTTGTATGCAGACGGTTTTGCACCTTTTGGTAATTTTGGGAAGAACTACTCTTGCTTTGCGATCCATGGTTACACCATACAATCTTCCGCCTGGTTTGTGCATGAAAAGACAGCTTTATATTCTTATCGATTGCTTGTACCGGGGCGAAAAATCCGAAAGGAAACCTCGATGTTTATTTGCAACCATTGATTAAGAGTTGAAGCAATTGTGGGAAACAGGGTTGTTTACTTACGATGTATCCACAAAACAGAATTTTCATATGAGGGTCGCACTAATGTGGACTATCAATGATTTTCCTGCGTGCATGGCATGTTATCCGGTGGACTACGGGCCGGTGTGAAAGCTTGTCCCTATTGTGGTGATGGAAACAAGTCATTCGGCTCAAACATTGTGGTAAATGCACTTGGTTTGATTGTCATCGGCGCTTTCTCCTCAAGACCATATTTTTCGTGACCGATAAAGGTTTTTGAAGTCCAAACAAGATGAACACGCGACTCCACCCGTAGATTGAGTGGTGAGGAGGTATGGAATTTGTACAACACCTACCAAGCATCATTGATGGCTCAGATTCGCACTTGAAACGGCTTAAAAACTTCAAGAATGGTTGGTGGAAAAGAAGCATTTTTGGGATCTTCCGTATTGGAAAACATTGCCGCTCGACATTGCCTGGATGTGATGCATATTGAGAAAAACTTCTTTGAAAAACTGATTGACACGGTTATGGACGTTAAAGGCAAAACGCTTGTGGTCCAAAATCGCTAAAGATTTGAAAGAGCTTTGCAAAAGCGCCCGATTGTACACTTGTTCTTGACAAGCGAGAAAAGAAAAGTGTTGTGTGAATGGGTCACCAAGTTGAAATTCCCGGACGGTTATGCTTCGGACCGAGTAGGTGCGTAGATCATGATCAATACATTCTACGTGGTTTGAAAAGCCATGATTGTCACGCTTTTATGGAACGCTTGTTGCCGCTTGCCCTTCGAGAATCGATTCCGAAAAATGAGTGGAATGCATTGACCGAGATAAGTCAATTCTTTCGAGACTTGTGTGTCGCTACCCTAAAAATAAAGACGTGATTCGCTTTAGAGAATAACATTGCCGAGATTATTTGCAAGTTAGAGAAGATTTTGCCTCCAAATGCTTTTTAACTCGATGGAGCATTTACCGTACACTTGCCGTATGAGGTCGAGTTGGTGGTCCTGCAATATCGATGGATGTATCCATTCGAAAGGTTTTGAATCACTTAAAACAAAAGATTGGTAACAAAGCTTTCGTAGAGGATCAATATGCAATGCGTATTTGTTGGAAGAGATTTCAAACTTCGTTTCTATGTATTACGATGATCATATTGAAACAAAAGCAAAGAATCTTGTTTGTTGGTGAGACTTCGGCATCAACAATCGCTTTGATTTACCTGAGTTATTCCGTGATCATAATGGTACAACAATCGGGAAGTGCAAGACGAGGTTCTTGGATAATAAAGAATATGACTTTGTGCACAAGTACGTATTGTCTAATCACTATGAAATCATGAAACCGTATGAATCGTAAGTACCTCATTACTACATATATACAATGCTTAATGCTTTTTTTCGAACAAATATACATTAATCGACAAAATGATTCATTCTTAGATTGTTCGAGCAATTTATTCGTGTTCAACAAATTTCAATTGACCTCGATGATATTTGGAATAAACATGAAAATGAATTTACCGAATGGTTTGCACAACAAGCATCATTGTTGAATGATGATTTGCTAAAAGCTTTGGCAAGTGGTCCTTCTCGTCATGTCAAAACTTGGAAACGTTATTCGATTAACGGCTACAACTTTCGGACATTCAACCGGGCAACTGATATTGGTAAATCTTCACCAACAACGGAGTTTGTGTCGAGTTCCACGGAAGGTGCACGACTATTATGGCACTTTAAATGAAATCATTGAGTTGGTGTATTATGGAGCTTCAATCGCCTACAAAGCCGTATTGTTCAAATGTGATTGGTTTGATAATTCGAATGGGGCATGAATGTGCATAAAGATTATAAGATAGTTGAAGTTCATCGTGGTAGGAAATATGGCGCTTATGATCCATTTGTTCGGCTTATCAAGTCGAGCAAGTCTACTATGCTCCATATCCAAGTTTGAAAAAGACAAAGATCAATGGTCGGTTGTTTTCAAAACAAAGGCAAGATCGACTATCGATGCTCCCGTCCGAGGAAACCGTTTTCCAAGAACAAGTGATCAATGATGTTTCCGATTATCTCGATCCTCTTAACATTGTCCACCAAGATCTTGATGTCGATGTTGACTCCAATGTTGGGGATAATGACTTGGATGATGATGAGATGGCGGATTTCATTCAACAAGAAGATGGAGAGGAAGAAGAATCGGTTGATGATCTAGATATCTCATGAAGAGGAGGAAGAACTCTTCCATTCTAGTAGTGATAGTGAATAATAATGTATTAAATATTTTATTTTGTCATCATTGCTTGAATAATAATGTATTAAACATTGTAATTTATTATTAATTAGTATAATTGCATTTAGATTAGTATAAACGTCATTTTCTCGTGTCAAATAGATGTCGTGTAGAGGTAGAGGTAGAGGTAGACGCGGTAGGGGTAGTTCCCCTCCCCGGAGCGCCTTCCTCCACACAGACAAAGAAGTTTGGATGATGAGATACACCGGATGAGCGAGGAGGATTTTGGTGTCATTGTCAATGGTGACCTTGGATTGCCGGTTTTGGATCCCGGGGAGATGGTAAGTTAATACATATCTTGCATTAATTTGTTTGTATTTTTATTTATATTTTGATTAACCAAATATATTAACAACTTATTGTTTTCAATATGACAGTTTACCGACAACTATGTCAAGAAAATGGCCAAGAACGCCATAATCAATGCTTTCAACACTTTTGCCACCACGTGGCATAATGCCACCGGGCAGCGGCGAGGATAGGTGGTGGCACGCATTTAGTAGTACGCTGCTCATATAAATATAACTATATATAAATATAACTATAATTATAACTATACATATAACATATATATAACTATGTTGCGGTCATTTCAGACTTCGAAGTTACGCCACGAGCGCCTGGTTAGGGAAGCTTTTGAGCGGTATGCTATCAACAGGGTCCGTGATTATATGTATCGGGCTCAAACAAACCCCCGTGCTCGGCTTTGGATGACCCCGGATATTCTCCGTCAGTTCGAGGAGTGGATTGGGAGTCCCGTAAGCAATTATTCAATATTTAATTAATAATACTTGTGTTTTATATATATATGTATGTACTAACTTGTTTATCTTATGTCGGAATAGGCGTTCCAGGAAACATCTGAGAAAAAGAAGCTAAACCGAGCTTCTGGATCCAGGTGAGGAAGGGAAGATCCACAGGACACATGCTACTACGGGCGACGCGCGTTATCGATTTCGCTCGGGCCATGGAGGACAATAGAGGAGCGCCCCTATCAGTCGGTGATCTGGTGAGTAGTTCGAAGAAGAAGAAGTCGGGCAACTTCGTCTCGAGGAAGTTTGAGAAAATCATGGTACGTTATGTATTGTAAATATTATATATACATTATATATGTATCATGTAATTATTGTTACTAACAAATTTATATCATACTTTGCAGGATGTCTTCACCTCGAAGAAGGCGAAAGCCCAGGAGACGCAGCCTGACACCCCTGTCGACGAGTCGCGTCTTTATTACTGGCTTGGCCGGTGGTTACGACAAGAAGGGAGAGTTTTTGGCATGGGGTCACCGCCTCCATGTACTACGACGAGCTCTTCTGCTTTCCGACACTCATCCGCCGAGACATACTCTCCGGCATAATCACCCGTCTCACCTGGGAGATGGCGAGAGACAGATGCACTCATGCAGAAAAACCCAGCGAGGTTGGAGGAGCTAGAGAGAGACAGAAGCGTCGGGGATGACAGACTAGCGCAGATGGAGGCGTGGATTACCCAAATAAGTTAGCGGCAAGATCCTCCGGAGGATGCAACCCGGCACGAGGCGACACAGAGATGACCATTCGATCATGGACCTGGAGGAGGTGACGTGGGTTTAGGTAGTACACCGGTCCGACTGGGTGACATTGTTTTGATACATTTTTATTTATTTTGGCTTATCGTATCCCTTTGACATATCGTTTTATTCATTTTTGACATTTCCTTTGACGTATTTTTGACATATCCCTTTGATATCATATTCCCGTTTATATTGTTGTTGTTGATAGCCGGTAGCAATTGTAATGCTACCGGGGAAAATTAAGGCTGTTTTGCAGCGGTGGTTTGGCATTATCGCGAAAAGCAAATATAATTTTCTGTTTAATTTTATTTTTTGCGACGGAATATTTCCGTCGCACTATGGTATTTGCGACGGCAAAGGCTCTTTTGCGACGGATATACAAAGATCTAAAATAAATAAATTATTTAATAAAAAAAAGTTGCGACGGATTATACATTTTTGCGACGGAGTATACATTTGTGCGACGGAATATTTCCGTCGCTATTTGTTATTTGCGACGGGAAAGGCTCGTTTGCGATGAATATGCAAAGATCTAAAAATAAATAAATTATTTAATAAAAATAATTTGCGACGGGTTATACATTTTTTGCGACGGATTATACAGTATTTGCGACGGACTATACATTTTTTTGCGACGGAAATTATAATTAAAAAATAAAATAAAATACGTTATTATCCGTCGCAAAATCCGTCGCAAATTGTTTGCGACGGATAAATCGTCGCAAAACTGGGTTTTTGCGACTAAAAAATGCGACAAAGAAAAATCGTCGCAAATTAGGGTTTGCGACGGAATACCCCTTGTTTGCGACGGTAATCTTCCGTCGCAAAACTGCTGTTTTTTTTTAGTGTTTGTTTCTGGTGTGACTGATTTTTCTTACTATATATCTCTTTTCTTAATTACTAAACATATCTCTTACATAATCAGGGAACAAGTTTTGACATTTAAGTCATGCTTCGGAATTTTCAAATTACGTATCAAACACAATTTAATTCCCCCGTATAAAGATGTGTATGCAGCTAAAGCTCTTGGTGTGGTGTGGATTAAATGAGAGTGAATCATGGTATTAACAGATTATTCTTTCATTTACCTTAAAAGTCCTGCTTCAAAGGATAATTGATAAATTAATAAATGAAACATTTGTAACAAGGCGATGGCCTCGTCAGCAAGAGGGGAACAAGGTGTGGAACAACTTGAGCGACTTCGGAGAAAATATGAAAATGCATGTCCCTTGTTGACAACAAGTAGGGCATCAATGTGTTGTACAAGTTGAACGAATCTCTATGCATCGAGGGTTTTATAAACATCAGGATGTCCAAGCAGGCAATGGAACAAGTTGTGCGACTAATTAAGTCATTCATCCGCAAATTCTGTTGTAAATAGCAAATGTTATGGCAATATGGAGTCAAACAAACTGACTAACCCTAAGGTAATCAGAAGTAGTGTTGCAATTGGCAGGGGCAACATGCAGTCAAACACCACAACTTTTAAGAAAACCGAAAGCCTTTAGATGGCGAAAAGTAACTCAAACAAAGGGGCAAGGTTCAACAAATTAGAATAAATACAAGGTACGGTATGAACAACGTACGGTGGAAACAATATATCGATTCACTTTCTACTGCTATCAGATTTTACCAATCGATGAAGTGATATATCTCAAGAGAAAAATGGACAATAAAGTGCTGCCTCCCGATGGGATTGTGAAAGTCGATATCTATAAAGTCCATCCAAAGCTTCTTACAGGTTAGTCTTGTCAGTTTTAACCTCACTGTTAGTCTTCCTACCGATGAAGTGATATATCTCAAATATCTCAACAAAAAAAAAAAATGGACGACAAAGTGCTAGATTTTGGAGGTCGATATCTATAAATTTCATCCAAAGGTTCTTATATCAGTTTTAAACTTGCAAGTTTTAAGTTACTAATTACCTAGGAATGAAGAGAGATAAAAAGAGAAGGATGCTATAAGTTTTGCTAATTATTATTTGTTTTGTTTTTTTGGGTGTGGTTGCAGATATATATAAGCGGACAGCGCTGCATTACAGTGATCAATGGTACTTCGGCTAAATTATAATTTTGGTCCTCTAACTAGACACGTTTTTCGATTTTGGTCCTGATTTTTCTTCGGCGACAATTTTAGTCCTGTATGTGGTTTTTTTTTACAAAAATAGTCCTCAACGCCGGAAAGACCACTTACATGACTAAATTTGTCACCGGAAAGACCACTTACATGACTAAAATTGTCGCCGGAAAAGACCAATTTTAGTCCTGTAAGTGGTCTTTCCGGCGTTCAGGACTATTTTTGCAAAAAAAGACTACTTACAGGACTAAAATTGTCGCCGGAGAAAAACCAGGACCAAAATTGAAAAAGTGTCTAATTAGAGGACCAAAATTGTAATTTAGCTTCACTAAGTTGGTAAACCGGTGCCCAAAAGGCGACCAAATAGAAAAGTTAAAGAGGATATTGGAAGCTTTCTGTGTGATAAAAAGATATCCAAAACCACTAACTTACTTTACTGGAATCAAGATAGTGTTGGAGTTTCATGAGGGCGGTTAAAACAAAATCTGGCATCCTTCCTTCACCCCATCATGCTAGTGGATTTAAAGATCAGAAGATTGTTAATTGAGAGGCAAAGTTTGTTTGTTAGATCTATGTTTATCTTCCTTAGCTATCTCTACTCTTGTTGTCATGTTTCATTCTACAGTGCAAGATTACGATGGATTTCATCACCGGTTTACCAAGGACAAGAGGTGGGCATGACGCGATTTGGGTAATTGTGGATAGACTGACTAAGTCCGCCCATTTCATACCGTATAAGGTTGATATGCCTTTGAAGAAGATGACGACACTATACTTGGATAATATAGTGAAGTTACACGGAGTTCCTATCTCTATAGTCTCGGATCGAGATAGTCGATTCGTCAGTTGGTTTTGGAAGAGTTTACAAGAAGCCTTTGGAACCAAGTTGGATTTGAGTACGGCCTTTCATCCTCAGACAGATGGACAATCTGAGAGACCATCCAAACACTTGAGGACATGCTAAGGGGCTTGTGTTTTGGAAGTAGGTGGATCATGGGATGATTACCTACCGGTAGCGAGTTTGCCTACAATATGCTTATCATGCAAGTATAGGCATGCCGCCGTTTGAAGCGTTGTATGGAAGAAGATGTAGAACGCCGCTGTTTTGGGATGAAGTCGGGGAAAGATAGATTACAGGGCCGGAAATGGTTGAACAAGCTAAGGAAATGGTTCAGTTATAATTGGTTAAGAAGAATCTGAAGGCAGCACAGGACATGCAGAAAAGTTGGGCTGACGTTAGTAGAAGACCTCTTGAGTTTGAAGTCGGTGATAGAGTGTATCTACGAGCTTCGCCGATGAAGGGAGTGAAACGCTTTGGACAAAAGGAAAAGCTAAGTCCAAGGTATGTTGGACCATTTGAAATTCTGGAAAGGATTGGACCGTTGGCTTACAAGCTTAAGTTACCGGAATCGATGTCAAGGGTCTATAGTGTGTTTCACGTTTCAATGTTGAAGAAGTGTCTGACGAGGAATGATGTTGAAACTACAATTGATCCGGAGATTTTACAAGACAATCTTGCTTATGACGAGAGACCGATCAGGATTTTGGACAGGAAGGAAAGGATGATTAAGAGACGGATGATCCCATTAGTTTTGGTTCAGTGGAGCAATCATTCACCCGAGGAGGCAACTTGGGAAGTTGAAGATGATATGATCGGTGAATTCCAAGAGTTCGTGGATTTACCAGGTATGTTCTAGTTTCGAGGACGAAACTCCTTTTAAGGGGGGAGGAATGTAATATTCCGATTTTCAGGAAAGGGCAGACGTGTCATTTTGCGAAAACGAAATATTCTTATTTCTTGTCTTTTATGGGAGTTAAGTATTTAATAGAGTATATATATATATATATATATATATATATATATATATATATATATATATATATATATATATATATATATATAGGAAATCTGATTATTTGTTAATTAAAGGACAATTAAGGAAAAGGGATTTATGGGAAATTGGTATTTAAGGAAAAATCAACACACAATAATCCCATAACCTAGACTAAATCGTAAAAATTCGAGTTTCATACCTCTTCTCTCAAGCAACTTTGAGAGGAGAAAGGGGCTAGAGGAGTTCTTCAATTAATCAAGCAAAGCTTGACCGCTTTGCGATCGTGTAGAAATTGTAACCGTTGTAAAGGAGCACATCATTTGGATATCGATTGGGAAGGAAGTGCAGCAGATTTTCTCGAGGGCTTTTGAATTTGGTTGTGGTCGCAATTAGGTAAGAAACTCTTCCTATGATCTCGGTTATGATTCGTAAAGTTTAGATTATGTTTTTGAGACGTGTAGATGCTAGTAAAAGATGTGTTTTTCGTTGATCAAGGATCCTATGTAATCTTGGGATGATTAGATATGTTTTCTACGTTTTATTGTGTTGAAAACGAGGTTAATTAGGTTAGAAACGATTCAGAAATCGAGTTGCGAAGATTTTAGCATTTTGGGAAAAACCCAGCGGACGGCGCTCTGCAATAAAGGGACGGACGTTCGCAACCCTAGTAGCTCAGACGGGCGTTTGCATAAGGCAGACGGGCGTCTGAGGTGAGATTTTTGATTCAGGATGTAGCTGTTTTTGGCAGACGGGCATTTGGGGTTTAGTGGACGGGCGTCTGATTACGGACGGGCGTCCATAGGGTTTCAAACGGGCGTCTGGCCTGTTTTACCTTGTTTTTACGGTTGTATCATTCTAGTTTGGTTTCGGGTTTTATAATCATATTATTATTGTTTTAAACCCTTATTTATGATATGGTATCATTGGTTAACATAAGCAAGCCTGAATTGAGCTTTTGATTCGTTCAGTTAAAACACCGAATGTACTCTTAAAGGGAGTTGAAGTTCGGATCCGTCGGAAGAGCATGATAGGTTTGTGCTTTGATGAATTAGCATTCATCAATGTCTGTGTAATGGCTAGGCATTGTTGATGTCTAGTGGTCTAGAAAGAGAGTAGTAAATGTGAGGGAGATTAATTGAAAACACATAGGTGGTTAGTTAATCATTCTAATAAAATTACATACTTGACTAGTAAAAGATTAAACAACATGTCTCTCTTGGATAGGCACCGCGCCTATATCGCGATGTGTGTCTTTACCTCTGAAGGTGGACGAACTCCGTAGTCAAAAAACCCTAAGTACGGAGGACCCCACCGAGGTGTGCGTGCTATCGAGCCTACCTATTCTAGCCTCCGTGGATATTGGTGTGATCCACTAATATGTTGCCAAGAGTGTCCCGTAAGTGGATACACGTAGTGCCCTCGAGTCACGCGGTTGTAACATAGATAAGTTAAGTAGAAACGTTTAGTCAATTCATGTTGATGGACATGAGATGAACACTAAACCGAGTCGGTCAAACATAAACAACTAAACCTTTAAATATATTTTCTTTATAAATTGTAATTGTTACTGGCAAAACCTTCTCTTTCTTATTAAGACGTTCTACTTACCTCAAATGCATGTTTTATGTGTTTGGGGTGAGAAGAACGAACAACATGTCGATAATGTTTACGAGGAGGAGTTCGATGATGACGTTTGAAGACGCCTCATTGAAGACTTTACTTTTATTATTTTGTTATTCTTCGTTAGACGATGTTAGACAAAGATGTTAGACTTTTGGTCTTTCGAGACATGTAATATCAATTACGCTTCTTTTAAATATCGTATATTTCTTTCGGATTATCGTATTTTTTTGAATGAAATAAGTTACAATTCCACCTTTAGATGTTGTTTCTATTCTTGGATGATTGGAAATTTTTATACCCGAGTCTTTTCTTCGTTTCTTGTTTTTGATACGACGTAGTAGAGACGCTACGTATTTAAATGAATTTATTTTTATTTTGTATGCTACGAACGTTCGCCTCGGATAAAGATTCGGTTGTCCTAAACGCAGACGTTACACCAGATGCCCCATTTGTTCTTATTCTTAACTAACTACTAATTATTGTCGTTTGGTTGGCTGAACAACATTTGTGAGGAAAATGTAAAAATAGCAACACGACCCATGAAAATAAAATCGGGTGAAAATGACAATTTTGTGTGCTTTTTCGAAAACGACCTTATTAATTGTTTTTTTAATATTTTTTTTAAAGAAATAACTATTGACAAATCGTCGATGAAGCCTATCTCAACTAGCTAAAGCTGAGCTCCTGAGATCAGGAGATCTTGGGTTCAAATTCTGAGGTTGATCTTAGTTTCAAATCCATCTGGAATTAATAATTTGTGAGTCATACAGCATAGCGCACATTATGTAGTGTGTTTATTCACTATTGTGGTTGTAAAAAGTTGTGGTGTTCTTCCTTTCATTTGTAATATATAAAAGAAGCTACTGGCAAATCATGAATAACTAGATTTGGGGAAGTTTTTACCTAGTATCTCTATATATATCGAAATGGCAGAAAAAATGATCTGGAACACACAATTTGAATCTAATTTAAAAACAGATGGTCCCTTGCCATAAGTGTCTTCACACCGTGTGGAGACACCATCTAAAAACCTCACACGTGGGTGAAGTCCACCCTACCCCCTGTAGTTGGCGGAAAGAAGACGCAATTTTGGCTATTTTTCAGTTCCGGTGATAGAGCTTAGTCAATTAATCTTCGTTTTAAGAGGCAAAAGAGATCCAAAAATGGAAAAAATGATGAATATGATAAAGCCAAAGCCTAACCCTCAACAGCTATTAAGGGATTGGCAACGTCGGCTCCGCCAAGAGTGCCGGAGTATTGAACGCCAAATACGAGGTGAACTTTCCGATTATTTTTTTTGGATCGGATTCATCTATTGGAAACTTTTTTTTTCTAGAGGTTTATTTATTTATTTTCTAAAATTGTTGTCCTTCTTCGCTCTTGGTGATTTAGATATTCAGAGAGAAGAGAAGAATGTGCAGAAAGCAATTAAAGAAGCTGCCAAGAGAAACGATATGGGTTCTGCTAAGGTAGTTTGAATTATCTCTCATATACTTTTTTATTTTATTTTATCAATACGCTGAACTGAAGTAATTCAGATTTAGTCATTTCTGTGTCATAGGCTTTTGCTTTTGTATCACGACACAATATATTCCTGGAAGCTAATCCATTGCTGCGCTACAAAGCTTGCTTGCTTGCTTGATCTAGCTAATTGTGGTCATCATTTCATGGAATTCATAGAACGTGCCTTTGTTAGAAAGATTACTTAATCTTCGACGTACTTGTTTGAGATTTTGTAAGTGTAGTTTTATTAGGTGATCTATCTTGGCCATCTTCAATTTTTTTACTGTTGGACGCTTGAATGAAAAACAAAGAACTTTGGTTGATTAGCTTACTTTGCTAGAATTTTCAACTTGCTGTGTTCAGTCCACCATTCCCCTCCCCATATGGTAGGTATAGTAAAGAGCTGAGTTAGTTTCTGCGACTGGAATGACTGCTTTGTCAGGAGTCAGTTTGATGTGATTTCTGTACTAAGGATTGCTATGGAGCTTTGCTTTGGCATTCATAGTACTTGATTTTGGATGTTGTTTCTCTTAAGATCAAACCCCCAACTCAAAAAAGATTGTGATTTTAGACGTAGAATGTACATAACTGATGTACTACTAGAGCCCCTCTTGTATATAAATAAATAACCACCAAAAGACCAAATGAATTGGTTCATGCTGTTTATATCCTTCACAAATGATGACATTTTTTGGGCATGTGTGTGTGCACGTTGATTCAATTGTTAGCACTCTTGCAACATTGACTTCCTCAGCTGCATACAAGATTACTTTATTGACATCTGTTATGCCGCCTGCTGTTGAGTGGTCCAATTCGCTATACTCTTATGCACTTCTGCCACCAAATATGGAATCCAGCATGATATTTTGTCCTGTATTTTTATCCATGACATAACTTTTTCATGAAATCTTATTTGAGGTCATCTTAAAAGTCTTGTGGCATGTGTGATCAGCTATATGGAAAAAAGATTCTTAATCTGTGAATATTATGGACTTCAGATGGTCAATGGCGTGATTAGTTTAGTGCTCAAAATTGGTTGGAATTTTTGCATATGATGTTTGTCGCATTCTTTCTATCATCACCAGTAGATTTTGTAATATATCTATTAAAGGCTTTATCAGGTAATCCGTGATCATGATTCTTTTTTTTCTCGTCTCAGTCACTTGCTAAAGAACTTGTGATGTCTAAAAAAAGCGTGCAGCGCCTCTACGAGAACAAGGCTCAGTTGAATTCGATATCAATGCACCTCGGCGAAAGTGTTGGTAAGACTTATTCATTTGCTAGTTTGTGCTTCATCTTACATGTTGTCTCTAACTGTGATAGAAGTCTTTGCATGCTAGACTAGAGCTGCACATGGTCTCTATATTTAAATGGAATATGTTGATAGCTTGGGTGGTCCTCAAACAATGATTTTGTTCTTAAGCTAGTTGTTGTGGGGGAACCACTCTTCTTCAAAGCAGAGGGAATGCTTGTATGAACTGTTATTTTTGCATGGTGAAAATTAATGTTAGGTGTGAAAAGAAGAGGAATAATCACATCAGAAAGTTGTGAAGCTTCAGGATACGATAGCAGGAGGAGATTTAAGTTTAAATCATTTTTTCCTTTTGTTATTTGGCTTTTCTGAACAAGTCCAGGACCTTTTTTCTTCTTATTTTCTTGTTTTGAATTCTCGTATATTTGGTACAGAAATTAATTCGTTCAAATGACTCGATTACATGATTCAGTTGTTGAGCTAAATTTTGTAGAGATGCTACATTTAACAGGTATAGACTGGCAAGATGTAGCTTCATTGAATTGTTTTGATTTCTGTAACTAATTCTAAGTTGGGAAAGAAGGCTGACCCAACTACTCACATTGCTTTCATATTGTATTCTACCGTGAAGTTCTGAAGATATTTGTGGAAACTGCTACTCGTGTGAAATGATACCTCACCATTTGGTGATGTAAGGTTTGAAACAAAGAAGTGCTGGCTTCGGATGTGAAATGGAAAAATTGAAGCATTATCTGTTTTAGACTCCGATCCTAAATCATTCAACTGTGAATATATTATGTGGATTGCATTTTAGTAGCATGCAAGACAAATATGCATACATGTTTTCCCTTAAAGATTTTGTACTAGGTGTTTTCAAGTTTTGTTTTTATTATGTTATCTAGATGCCTTCATCCGCTTGCTCCTCCATCTTGTACTAGTTTTGAGAGACAAATATCCTAACATCCCACAATTACTAAGAAGATCCTTACGAAATACCTTTACTCAACCCTTGCCACTTTCATACCTAAAACATATTTAAGGTATCCAAGGCTTCTATGAGTTCTATCTCAAATTCAGTCTTTAAAAACTCAGAGAGAATTTTTATCTCAACTTCATCATCACCAGTAATTATTATATCGTCAACATACACAATCAGTATGGTAATTCCCCCTCCATTTTTATGCTTATAGAATGCAGTATAATCAGCTTGCCCTTGAGAGGACCCTCCCCTTTTCATAGCCCTTGAGAACTTTTCAAACCAAGCTCTAGGCTACATGTTTTTTCTCAATGTTGTGTTCAATTCTTTGAGCTGCCCATTCATAACGACATTTTTTACACCCATTTGATGTAAAGGTCAATTCTTTAGGGCAGCCAAAGATAACAACATTCTTAAATCTATTCTTAAGGTTTGGGTGTAACCCTCGGCAACCAAACAGGCCTCAACAGTCCCATCAGGTTTGTGTTTAATAGAGATAAACCATTTACACCTAATATCTTTGGGGGCAGTAACAGCTTCTCATGTTTTATTATCATGTATGGCTTTTAGTTCATCCAGAACTGCTTGCTTCCAGTTCTGATCCCTAAGAGCCTGTTGGATATTTTTTGGTGTTGTCATGGTTATAACATAGGACTTATTTGTAGTACATAAAGTATCATATGAGGCAAATCCATTAATGGGATGCTAAGTGCTTGATCTTTTACCTTTCCTTAGAGCAATAGGCAAATCAGTTTACTGTTCTCCACCTGTTTTTCCTTATTTTTCTGCACTAGGTTCATTTTCCTGTTCCTTATTTTCATTTGATACAATGTTTAAAGGTTAAGTGGAACCCAATCCTAGGACCTCTCTTGTTTCTCTGAGTATAAACCACCACATCTTTTTCTTGGTGAGTTTTACTTCTTTCAGTAGGATCATAATCAGTATGTCTTGGCTCTAAGTTGATATCTGGAATAGCAGGCAAAGTTTCCTCAACTTCCCGAAAATCACGAGATTGATCATAGATACTTGCTCCTTCATTATAAAAGGGTTGATATTCATAAAAGGTGACGTCAAAAGAAACAAACAGACGCCTATTAATAGGTTCAAAACACTTGACACCCCCCCCCCAACCCCCCCACCCCCTTTTTTTGTGTGTGTGTGTGTGTGCAGGTGAGTGCCCAATAAACAGAGTCATTGTGGCCCTTGTGCCCAGTTTATTTCTGCTCTTAGAGTGCACATGAACGAAAGCAATGCACCCAAACACTTTAAGGGAATAGTAGTAACAAGTTGTGAGTTAGGATAAAAAGAAGTAAAACCTTTAATAGGGTTCTTGTAATCGAGTACTCGAGAGGGCATTCTGTTAATTAGGAATGCTGTAGTAAGTACTGCTCCCCCAGTAGTACTTTGGCATATTTGTAGTAAAAAAGAGAGCCCTAGCAACCTAAATTAAATGTCGGCTCTCCTTTCAGCTATCCCATTTCGCTGTGGGTGTTGGTACAGGAAGTTTGATGCATAATTCATTTTTATGTTAAGTAGGAACCTAGCGTAGATGTAATATACTCCCGCCCGTTATCAGATCTAAGGACTTTTAATCTTGTTTAAAACTGTGTTTCTACGATTAATTTTATTTTTTCCCAACATTGCATCAGATTTGTTCTTCATAAGATAAACCCAACACAAGCGTTTGTGATAATCTCTGAAGGTCACAAACCACCTATTGTTAGTGAGGTTTGGGAATTTAGATGGTCCCCAAACATCTTTGTGGACAAATGCAAAGGGAGAGGAGCCTTTATAAGGTTTAGATTTAAAAGAACTTCTCGACTGCCTTGCCAATTCTCGGATTTCACATTGAAAATCACTAGGCTTTTTCTTAGAAAACTTAACAGGATTTTTTTTTGTTGTAAATAAGCAAAACTAGGGTACCCTAAACAATAGTGCCAAAGTTCTAATTCTTCATCCTTGAGGGAAACCTTATCAATACTTAGAGCTTCATCAACTTTCTTCGGATCTTCTTGGAAGAGGTATAGCCCATCAATCTCATTAGCACTGTCAAATTTCCTCTTGGATTCAATCTCCTGAATTCACAGTGAGAATGGAAGAATTTAGCTATGCAATTGTTATTTTTTGTGAATTTTGCTTATGGAGTATAACTTACATGCCAAGTTGGGAATATGTAGGACAAATTCCAGACTAAAAGTCTTAGTAATCTGGACTGTTCCTCTAGAGAAAGTTCCTTTTGCAACACGAACCTTGTGTTGACCAGATGAAGGAATATAAGATGAAAAAAAGAGTAAAGTTGCCTGTCATGTGTCAAGGAATCTTTACCTCCCTGGGCATCAACGACAGTATCGAGTTTAGATGATCCATTTTGTTTCCCAAATAAGTGATTAAGAACGTCAAGTTGTTCCTTTGTGAAGAGTGTATTTTGAGTAGAGGATGAGTGGGCCTGCTTTTGATCATTGAGGAATTTTTTCTTTGGTTGTGGCTTTTCCATGGGTAGCCCAACAATTATCTCTTGTGTGTCCCTTTCTTTTGCAGCGGTCACGCCAATAAATATCTTTCTAATCACCTTTACTTTGGTTTATTCTTTTGCTGATTTCCAGTCATATAGCCATTTCAGTCTGATGAAGTGAGAGCACACTGTTCCCCAGTTGGGGTTGGGAGTATACCCCCATAACCCCTCACCCACTTTCCTACTTTCTGATCAAAGGCCTCCTAGATGGATGGAAGAGGAACTCGTGAAATAATTTGTTCCCTAGCAGCATCATAGACTGGATTCAATCCCCCAAAGGAATTCAAAGACCCTCTCCCTTTTCACTAGTTTCTGAAATCGTTTGGCATCACTTGGGCACTCTCATTCAACTAGCTGAAAGTTGATCATATTCAAACCAACGCCTTTTCATGGGATTAAATTATTTCGTGACTTCTACGGATCCTTGTCTCGTGTCCCTCAGATTGGATTTCACCCCAAAATCTTGGGCAAAATTTCCTTGATCTGAATAAGTGGCATGAATCACATCCCATATATCCTTCGCTGTAGGATAAAACAGATGTACTTGACTAATCTCTTGCTCCATAGAGTTAATGATCCAGGTCTTGATCGTTGCATTCTCAGTTTACCGTGTGTAGTAAGCTTCAGATCATTTGAATCAGGGGTCTTCACTGAGCCCGTAATATATCCTATCTTACCACGACCAGTATTGTACATTTGAACTGATTGAGCCCACTGGATGAAATTATTTCCATTTTGAGAGTAGTGTTTTCTTTCCCAGACAAAGGACGAGAGACGAGAGTCTGGCCAGACGTGACCATTGTGCTTGACAGTGGGTCCGACATGATTTAGAAGAGAGAAATTTGAACGGTAGAAAGAGCTTGAACGTGTTTTTCACAGCTTTGATACCATAAAAAATAAAGACGGAAGAGTGTATAGAAGAGTATTTCTTCTGATTTTGGATGATGGAGAGTACGAGGTATTTAAAGAAAGGTGAAATACTTTCACCTTCCCAACTGCCCAAATATAAAAACCAACGGGCAGTAGCTAAAAAACCAAGACAGTCAACAGACTGTTACAACGGTAAAAGGACTTAAAAAACTTAAGAAAATAAAATCAACTTTGCTATTTTCCTACAGTTGTAATTACTTTTGTTTTTTCAAAAGGACAATACAGTGTGTCAAATTTTGTCCTAGCAAGTCTGTGCACACCTAGAGCCGAAAAGAGAGATTGGTTGCATCCATTTTTATTTCTCTTGTGAAGATGATCTGGTATCATATAGGAGATGCTATTTTGTTTTTTGCATATTTACAATAAAACCAATGCTAACAGCCCTAAGAACATTCGCATTAAGCACACTTTCATTAGTGTCTCTTAAATGATTATGTTTTCGTACATACTCTAATGCCACTTTTCTTCACTTTACAAAATCTCAATTCCCAGTGAAAGGCATCAAAATTCTATAGCGCATAATTTGTATTGAGATTATGTATTCTGTGCTCCACAAGTAGCACATAATTTATATATTCTGTAATTTACCTATCTGAAAAGGGATTATACTACATATGTGTTTTGGTGGATTTGAATATTTTTTTTTTAACAGATTTACCTTGTTTTAGAGAGACTAATGAAAGTGCTCTAACACAACTCCCTGAATTACACGTAAAAAATACACAACGTTCCAGCTTAGTTTAGTTAAAGGTGGATGTTGGGCTTTCACGTGATTTTCAATAAATAAATGCTAATAGTTTTTGGTTTACCGTGTCCACTAGAGAATTCTGTGTAATTAATTATCCATCTAAATTTCATTTTCAAGCTTTCAAAACAGATTAAATGACTTTAGTTAGTATTGCCATCGCGAATTGCATACCCTTGAGGTGTTTATCTGAAGGTGCTATATATCTTCTTGTGCGAATAGTAGTTTGTTTTCTGTCTCCCTTTGTGTTATGTTGGAAAATGTAATTAAAAGAAAATGAATATTCTCCATAACTTTTGATTGACATTCTATTTAGACTAGAGTCTATATTTATGCATATTATATTTGCAGCCATTGCTCGTACGGTAGGACATCTGTCAAAGAGTGCTGAAGTAATGAAGCTTGTCAATAATCTCATGAAGGCCCCTGAGGTGGCACTAACAATGCAAGAGTTTAGTAAAGAAATGACCAAGGTAACATTTTTCTCTTATCAACCTTCGGATCCTTAGTGTCACTTAAGGATATGTCTACTCTGAAACTTAAAATGTTTTCTCTTTGATTTTATTGTGCATATTACTACGTCCTTTTCAAATAACGATTGTTTTGGAGGTCTTCATAGAAAGTGACCATAAAGTTGAAAAATACCCGTCGACATTAATGGGATTGTTATGAAGTATGAACATGCATCGGGTGGATAATAAATCGTGGATATGATGAGGACATTTTTTTTTATAAACTCTTTTGGTATACTAAAACCCTAAAGTGTAAAAACAGTTATTGAGCGATGGCGGAGGTGCTAATTAAATAGTTACATGATACATTTGATTGATATCACACCTTTTGTGATTCAAAAGGGATTACTCGAGTAGAACATATTTAATAGAAAAAAGTTGAGTATATTATAGTTTTGGTGTATATGTATTATTTTCATATTGATTTTAATTTCCTAATTCACCTCCTTTTAGAGTAGAAAGTAGGATGTCTCCATGTTAATAATGTAAGGAAAAGTAGGATGTCTCCATCATTGATTTTTTACCTTTTGAGTCAATTTTTGCCACTTGTCACTTGGTTGAAACATGTTATATATTCAATGTTTGTTGTTGTTGGACATGTGACACTTTGGACTGTACATGTTAAAAAAATGCATAGACGAGGGGTTAAAATGCAAAAATGGAACATTTGAGAAACTGCGAATTTTGTGTAACAAAAGGGATCAAAATCGTCATTATCCCTAATGATGTATAACATTGATATTTTCTGAGAATTCACATGTGGTAGAAGCTGATTAAAAAGGGTGTTGTTTCAGGCTGGTGTGATAGAAGAGATGGTAAATGATGCTGTAGACGATGCACTTGATACAGAAGACATGGAAGAAGAGATCGAAGAAGAAGTGGACAAGGTTTTAACCGCAATCGCTGGTGAGACCGCCGCACAGCTTCCAGAAGCAGCTAGGAAGGATAAATTGAAGCAAACTGCACAGGCGGCAGAAGAGGTATGGCGGAGATACTTTTAACATCTGAGCCGCGTTTTATTTTGCTAATATACTACTATAGAATAAGAAGGTAAAGTATATTGTTTCTTTTCCGGTGAAATTCAGGAGGAAGAAGCTGAAGATGATGAAAATATAGAAGAAATGAGAGCTCGCCTTGCGAAAGTTCGATCATAAACCGATACGGTTTGCAATTTATTGCCAATGAGTTCCATTATAATTATGATTTTTAAGGTGGGCGGGGCTGTCTGTCTTATTGAGGTGAAATTCTGATGCACAGCGTTCACGATGCGGATAACGATGTAAAGGGACATGAGGATTTACGTGTATTTTTGTGTATTAATACACGTAAAAGTTTCTACGCCTTTGCGTGCTTTTACGTGATGTGTTGTCTGTTGTTTTGTGGATCGCTCTGTATGAGGAATTCTTCTTGTTGAGATGCAGAATGTTGTTGGTGAAAATAACCCCCTTGTTCTAATTTGCTTAGGATAGCTTGTAAAATAGTATAAAAATGACTTTGTTTATAAGTGTATGAAATATGACGTCTTTTTTTTTTTTGCCTTTAAAAATGATGATAATCCTTGATCTAATGTACACAGTACATTTAATTGGGAATCCAATGAGATATTTTGCCCAACTTACATGTGAAAATCTCAGCACAATGTCTCGTCAGACATGAATTTTCGGATATTATATAGTCTAGAACTAGAAAAAACCATTTGTTTATCATGTAAATTAGTTATTTGGATCTATTATTCTGTATTGTTGGGGGATGTGAAACCATCTCCTTACACATTTATAAGCAAAATCTCTGATCACATATGCATTTTTTAATGTATATAGGCGACTTCTATCGACATTACATTAATGTTCGGCACACTTTATATTGTTTTTGACATCACAAGGATATTTTTATTATTATTTTACCACAAGCACCACAAAAATAATAACACAATTACTTACTATACTACAATTTTTGAAAAATACAATTAAGTCCTCCATTATTTGAAATCCTTCTTCTCTTTCACCTAAAAAGTGAAAGAGCTATCAGCTCCTCACCTTCTACCCCTAATTATCTTCCACCTCATCCTTCCCAAAGTCGCCGCCGCCGACGCCGCCTTCATCTCTTCCAATCACCAAACCCTACTCTTTCACCTTAGCCACAAACCCTACTCCTCTTTCACCCTAGCCACAAACCAAACCACTTTTTGGAGTCGATGAATATTGATTTATATTATAAAAGAATTTACCTGATTAAAATCCTGAAACCATCTATTTTGGGAGCCCCAGACACAGGTCTCTTGGGCCTGGGCTTAGGGCCTATGGCCGGCCTTGCGGGGAAATAATAATATAAAAACTTAAATCATTCAATCCATAGTAAAAAATATTGAGTAATGATAGAGACACAATAAAAATTACACAACGGATGTCACAACATGATCTCCCACCCTTGATTTTGATGGGTCCACATCACAATCAATTAACACTCATTGCAATCAAGGGTGGAAGATCATGTTGTGGCATCCGTTGTGTAATTTTTGTTGTGCCTTTATCATTACTCAAAAATATTACTCAGATCTCTCCGGAAAACATAATCTATTTACACTACTTATAATGTATATAAAACATATTCTATATATACATTATATGTTGTATTTTACAAAAAAAAATATATGCTGTACGTATCCTAATACATTTAACATCGGAAAATTTTATGTTTATAAAAGAATAATGATTAAATGTGTTAATAAAAATATTTTATAAAAACTGATTCAATTCTCTAATTAATTATTTACGATTTTCTCTCTAGCTATAGGTTCTAAGGTAACGGGCCTTCGGAAAATTCTACCAAAATTTAGAAAAAAGTGTTTTATATTCTTATACATATATCACTATATATATATTTTTTTTTGAGGGGTATATATCACTATATTCTGATTGGAATGATTAAATACAGTCCTAAATGAGAAATAATCGAAGTCTTGACCGTATCAGTGTATCAACATTTTTCTTGTCACAATGAAGAATGCAACTTACTTACTATCTATGTTGTTATCTCTCTTTTCTCAGAACGCCTGCCATTTCAGACCTGAAATTCTTATCCTGGAAGAGAACGTTCGGCGTATAACGTTAAATAAATCTAATATTATACGCTAGCCTCTACGTCATCGTATCAAAAATAAAGCAACGGAAGCCCAAAAGGCTCGGGTAAAACCATAAATGCTACTGAATAGAATACAAACCGCCTACAGGGTAGAAAGGAAAAGCTTACAACGTACGATGTTCCAAGAGAAAGATACAACACTGTCTTACCAACTTGAAATAAAAGTACGACATGTTTACTAAAGAATCTACAACATAAACCAGTACAACCTCTAATAGAAAAGTGAAGGAAGGCATCAAAATGGCATCAACGTCATCAAAAACATCATCGAACTCCTCAACGAGCTCAAGGCTAACCTGTTCGTCTTCTCACCCCAAAAGCACACAAAACAACATATGCAATTGAGGTAAGTACAAGTACTTAGAAAGATGAAGAAGCTAATGTATAAATAAGCCTTACAACGAAAGGTTCATTAAATATTATTAGGCTATCTTTATGAGACCGACTCAATTCTAGGGTTCACTTCATGTCCATCAACATGTCGTGACTAAACGCTTCTAACTTAGCTTATCTTTGTTACAAAGATGTTGGCGAGGGCACTACACTTAGTGAGATATGCACTAAGACAAAAGTTGCAACCCTATAGAGATAAATCTCTAATGGACCCGAGACAATCATTTCACTTTGACCGGCTAGCTCTAAAAGTGCTATCCGGTGAATGGCTATCTCGTTCGTGAGTTTGTCCGGCGGGATGATCACTACTTTAATCGGCTTTGTCTAGAATCCGCAATGATCAACACCACTTTATCTGGCCAAACCTCACATTGCCGATGTTGTACTGTGCCTGTCCAAAGCTCTCATGATGTTTAATCTTTTACTAGTCAAATATGTAGTTTATTAAATTGTTATCTAGCCACCTAAGTGTTTTCAAGTAGGCTCCCTCACAACTCAACTCTCTTCCTGGACCTCTGAGACACGACAAGACCTAGCAATTACACGTATATTGATGAATACTAATTCACCAAAGCACAAGGCCACTCCTACTATTCCGACGGTCCCGAACTTCAATTCCTTTAAGAATACATTCGGTGCGTAACCAAACGCGCATCGGAAGCTTATTCATGGCTTTGTCATGTTCATTAGGGTTATAACATCAAAAGGTAACATTTAGAACTCATCTCATAGCTTAAGACACATTATAAAGGAAAACAGCACTATCCGGACGGACAAAAGATATCCGGACGGACAATTAGATATCCGGACGGACAGTTTGAGCTATCCGGACGGCTATATCTCTCGCTTTTACTCTCGCCCGATTCGATGATATCCGTGACGGATATGTGACACATCCGTGCGGACCAGACCACTCGCCTCGCCAAGGGGAAAACAGTTTTCTGCACTCTATGATTTCTACTCAAACCCAACCAAGTTTAACCTCATTTAACACATAAACATAGCAGACAACATAGCAGTTACATACCAAAGGATCCTCCACTGGAAAGATAACCTAGATCATGATTTCTAACCAAGAATTCAACACAAACGCTCAACCTTAACAGCATAAAACCTTAATTAAACATTAGGAAGAGCATCTCACTTGTTAAAAATGATTCCTTGCCACCTTCAAAGCACAAAGAAATTTCAAAACACAGATTCTACGAATTACACCAAGAAGATCTACAAGGCTTGATTGAAACCACGATTGGGGCCAAAACCAAACCAAACTCAAAGCAACACTTAAACATGCCTCAAACATGATCTAAAAGATCCCAATTAACATAAATCAATTGATGATCAAAACCTCTAAACAAAGAATTACGAACAGAGCCCTAGAATACGAATTCATGATCCTTTTCATGAATGCACAGCAGAAAAATTCGGCTCCAACATACCTGAGAATCAAACCCAAATTCTGGTATCAAAACGATCCTCGTCCTCTCACGGTTCCAGTAGGTACTTTCGGATTTCAAAACGGATTAACGGTCATGCGAGATATGCCCAAAAGTATCCATTGTTTTCTCTTTCTTTTTCCTCTCGTTTTTTTTTCCTTTTTTTTCTTCCACTCAGCCAGCAGGAAAAAATTGGAGGAGTGAAAAATGAGAAGATTTTTAGGTTATAAGAGGTATTTATAGGGTGGTTAAATTTCCGCTTTGCCTCAAAAAAAAAAAAGTACACATTTAAAACACCGTAAATACCCTTTAACAATTTTATTGACTCTATTCATTTAATAAAAGCATAACCCATTAAAATTATCGAGACACACATAAAATCGTAAAAAGACTTTTATGCCCCTTTCCTGAAAAGTCGGGATGTTACATTCTTCCCCCCTTAAAGAAGTTTCGTCCTCGAAACTTGCCAGAACCAACACCACTTTCTCTTAGATACCAGCTTGCCCACTTTCTAGTTCACTTTCAAAAACAAACATTATCTCCAACTGTTTTGAACCTTAGTACTTTCGTCATCAAGACCTCAACGCGTCCATCACAACTAATCTAGTACTTCAGACCCAAGCACCACTCTATCTTATTCACACATTTCAACTACCTTATACTCGACTCTTCTAACCCAACTTCTTAAGCTCCTCCTATAACACTTGTCCCAAAAGTTAAGTCAATCCACTAATTAACAAGTAGTATTCTTCTAGGTTCTTCGTCCACTTTGTCACCCTTACAGCTGTTTCCATACTTATTCGAGGGTTACTTTGACCTATACATCCGTCTTACCTTCAAGAAACTAGCTATTAACTTAAGGAACTTCAACTCCGTCTTGTTATCAATCCAGCACTAAACCATCTATAGCACACCCAAACCATAGACATACTTCAATCTTTACTAGTCTTCAAAAAGGAAACCATATAAACATCTTCTACCAAACTTATAAGGTTTTCTTATAGACAAGAAAACAACTTTTGACAGTGAGTTTATCAGCAACCATAATTTTATAGTCCAACAAAAAATTGGAGTTGTGAAAGAATTCATTCCCATTTTTTTTTTTTTTTTTTTTTTGTTAAGCAACACATATACAAGAAACAAAATTTTAAACTTATTCTCACCTTGATTCCAGAAGAAAGGTAAGAATGGTTATAAAAGTCTTTTGAAAATTGAAACTACTAAAGGAGATAACAAGTGGGGAAATTTTTGAGACGCATAACACAAAATGAAAGATGGTTTGAATTTGGTTCACATGCATATAGTAAAACATTTGTTTGGATAACACAAAATGGATGACATATAAAATTTACCAAGACGAGGCCACTTGTGATAAGATCGATAAAACCAAAGTTCTCTGGCTAAGACATTTGATGCAAGCAAAAACCATTCTAAATAACCTAGATTGAAAACAATTTTTTTTCCTTGAAGTAATTGGTATGATTGAACACAAAGGAATAAATTTTCTTTCTTCGCCATTAAAGAGTTCAACAGAAAGGTCTAGAAGTAGGAGAAGTTTCAAATATTATTCAGATATGTATATATATATTAAAAGGGATTTGAAGACGAGTATATTCTCTTGAAAGTTTTCATGATGAAAATCCAAGTAAATTGGAGAAATGTTGTGAAGAAGTCATAAATACTAACATGGAAAAGAAAGCAAAATGGGCTCAGAGAATGCATTTTCTCCAAAGGTTCAATGATAAAGATAAATCGGAGTAGTGCTTCGTGAAAAATCATAAGTGACGACTGGGTAAAGAAAACACAAGAGTTTCAAATAGTGCAGGTTTTCATGTCGTTCAAAGATTAACACAAGAAGGACTATTGTGATATTGTTAAAAGGTTTGTATCGATGGTGCAAATGTTCAAAAGAAAGAGGACAGTCCTTTGTAAAAAAAAAAATCAGAAAGCCATTTCTTCCAACTTAAAGAAGGAAGGTTTAGAATAAGACAAAACAACTTCGCACCTGTAGCAAATTTTATCGAGCAAAACTCTTAAAAAAATAAGTTGCATGCTAAAATTCTTTATCAAACATAGCTTTAAAAGACATGCATGAGTTGTAAAGGAGGTTCAACTACTCGCTTATTCAAAAACAAGAATTTCATAAGGAAGTAAAGGATGCATTACTTTGAAAATAATTATTGATAGGACTTTTGAACATACATATATATATATATATATATATATATATATATATATATATATATATATATATATATATATATATATATATATATATATATTCTAAAAGTAGCCTGAGTTATTAAATGACACTTAGGTAAGAAATGATCGTTCAAGTATTCTTACCGGAAGACAAAAGGATATGTAATTAAAATGAATGTTTTGAGAAAGTTTGATCTTTCAACCGGTTTTCGAAAGGGTATAAAATTCTAATAAAAGAGTTGAGTCTTTAAACAAAAAAAAAAAAAAATCGGCACTAAAACGTCGTGTAGGGGATGCATTGAAGGAAATCACTAGGATGCAAAAGTGTATTGACCCGAATTTGCTAAACATGATGTAATGAAAGGATATGCAGTTGCCAGTTCAAATAGTTCGAAAGATGAGAAACTTGTTCCCTTAAATCAAGCATTTGACACTATGAAAACATCTTCATAAAAAAATAAGATACATCAAAGTATGTACACACTTGGAAAACAAAACTTATAATGAAAGGACTTTTACCGAGTTAAAAAGTTTCAATGGATGATCTAGCTAGCATATTGGTTACAAATAGTATGCATGGGGAAACATTTAAATTAGAGGTAACCAAGTATGAAACCAAATGATTATAGAAAGCACCTCGTCAAAGGAAACATGGGATTGGAAAGTCACCATGTAATTGTTTCTTGTCACGAATAGTTATTAAATCTACAACACTTAATACCTTCCTACTAAACTTCTTATTTGGATAGCAATTAAGTTAGAGTCTTATGCTTCAAGCCTTCCCAACACCTCTAACCCCACGCCTAAACTTCTAGGGTGAAAGAATGTTGTCTAGCCTCTCAAAAACAAGTACTTAAATGGTTTTAAAAAATTTTAGGTACTTACATCAACCATGAAATGATCGACTTGCACAGAACAACCAAACTCATTTTGAATATGACGTATAAAGAAAATTTGTAGGTATACAAGTTTTACATATGATACACAAAATTCAGAATTTATGGAAGAGCATAGGTTGTTTAAAATAATTATTTTTCGTCGACTGCTGTAAGCTGTCAAAAATTTCAGAAAATTATAATCTGCTTTGTTTTGCAGATTGTACTCAAAACAGAAAGAATTTGCACTTGACTCCAAAACAAAAATTGCAGAGCAGAAAGTTTTCTACAACATATCAAAAATTCAAGTCATTTGGGGGTGTATAGATTATTCAAAACAGATTCATAAGTATGAGTACCGCTGCAGAATTTTCTGAAAAGAGTACTCCTCCTTGTTAAGCAAATTATGAACAATCCATATTGAAAACTAAGTTGATGTCAAAAGAGAAATTGTAGAAAAGGAAAATTCCTATGTGACTGCAAATTTACAGAATTTTTGAAACATCAGAAATGATATTAAAAGACATAAAGAAATGTACACAAAATCGTTTACTCGTTTTGCATAACACCAAATTATAAAATCAAAGAAATGATTAAATCAAAAGGTCGCAATAAGAAAACTTTAAATCCTCCCAGAAAAGTGTAAAGAGAGAAAAGTCTGAAAGATCGAAAGAAGACAGGGATTCTATTAAGGGTCCGAGAAGGAACAAACTAGAGGGTGTCACATAAAGGATGTGAGCTTAGAACTCAAACTGACCTTCGTCTAAGAAGACTCTTCATTTGATTCTAGTGCAACTCGACCAAGGTCTAAAGATTCTTAGTTTTACGAGGATTTACCACCAAGAACAAGAAAGATCAGAAAGGTTCTAAAAGATCTAAGATACCTTATATTAAAAACAAAAGTTTAGGTTAGCAAAGAAATTTCTACGGGTTCCTGTCATTCTGAAAGATCAAGGAAGTCAGAATGGTTACTTAGTGGTCTAAAAAGTCTTATCTTAAGAAAGGGAAGCCTAGAAAAGCAAGGAACGCTTCGTTCTGATACCAACTGTAACGCCCCGCTCCCAGATACCGAGCCCTTATCCGGAAGAGAACGTTCGGGGCGTATAACGTTAAATAAATCTAATATTATACGCTAGCCTCTACGTCGTCGTATCAAAAATAAAGCAACGGAAGCCCAAAAGGCTCGGGTAAAAACCATAAATGCTACTAGAATAGAATACAAACCGTCTAGGGGTAGAAAGGAAAAGCTTACAACGTACGATGTTCCAAGAGAAAGATACAACACTGTCTTACCAACTTGAAATAAAAGTACGACATGTTTACTAAAGAATCTACAACATAAACCAGTACAACCTCTAATAGAAAAGTGAAGGAAGGCATCAAAATGGCATCAACGTCATCAAAAACATCATCGAACTCCTCAACGAGCTCAAGGCTAACCTGTTCGTCTTCTCACCCCAAAAGCACACAAAACAACATATGCAATTGAGGTAAGTACAAGTACTTAGAAAGATGAAGAAGCTAATGTATAAATAAGCCTTACAACGAAAGGTTCATTAAATATTATTAGGTTATCTTTATGAGACCGACTCAATTCTAGGGTTCACTTCATGTCCATCAACATGTCGTGACTAAACGCTTCTAACTTAGCTTATCTTTGTTACAGCATGTTTGCGAGGGCACTACACTTAGTGAGATATGCACTAAGACAAAAGTTGCAACCCTATAGAGATAAATCTCTAGCGGACCCGAGACAATCATTTCACTTTGACTGGCTAGCTCTAAAGTGCTATCCGGTGAATGGCTATCTCGTTCGTGAGTTTGTCCGGCGGGATGATCACTACTTTAACTGGCTTTGTCTAGAATCCGGCAATGATCAACACCACTTTATCTGGCCAAACCTCACATTGCCGATGTTGTACTGTGCCTGTCCAAGCTCTCATGATGTTTAATCTTTTTACTAGTCAAATATGTAGTTTATTAAATTGTTATCTAGCCACCTAAGTGTTTTCAAGTAGGCTCCCTCACAACTCAACTCTCTTCCCTGGACCTCTAGACACGGACAAGACCTAGCAATTACACAGACATTGATGAATACTAATTCACCAAAGCACAAGGCCACTCCTACTATTCCGACGGTCCCGAACTTCAATTCCCTTTAAGAATACATTCGGTGCAGAACCAAACGCATCGGAAGCTTATTCATGGCTTTGTCATGTTCATTAGGGGTTATAACATCAAAAGGTAACATTTAGAACTCATCTCATAGCTTAAGACACATTATAAAGGAAAATAAAGACTATCCGGACGGACAAAAGATATCCGGACGGACAATTAGATATCCGGACGGATAATTGAGCTATCCGGACGGCTATATCTCTCGCTTTTACTCTCGCCTCGATTCGATGATATCCGTGCGGATATGTGACACATCCGTGCGGATGCACTCTCGCCTCCTGCCCAAGGGAAAATAGCTTTTTTTACGCACTCTATGATTTCTACTCAAACCCAACCAAGTTTAACCTCATTTAACACATAAACATAGCGAAAACATAGCATTTACATACCAAAACATCCAACACTTTAACTATAACCTAGATCATGATTTCTAACCAAGAATTCAACACAAACGCTCAACCTTAACATCATAAAACCTTAATTAAACATTAGGAAGAGCATCTCACTTGTTAAAAATGATTCCTTGCCACCTTCAAAGCACAAAGAACCCCTAAAACACATTCTACGAATTACACCAAGAAGATCTACAAGGCTTGATTGAAACCACGATTGGGGCCAAAACCAAACCAAACTCAGCAGCACTTAAACATGCCTCAAACATGATCTAAAAGATCCCAATTAACATAAATCAATTGATGATCAAAACCTCTAAACAAAGAATTACGAAACAGAGCCCTAGAATACGAATTCATAATCCTTTTCATGAATGCACAGCAGAAAATTCGGCTCCAACATACCTGAGAATCAGACCCAAATTCTGGTATCAAAACGATCCTCGTCCTCTCACGGTTCCAGCGGTACTTTCGGATTTCAAAACGGATTAACGGTCGCGGAGATATGCCCAAAAGTATCCATTGTTTTCTCTTTCTTTTTCCTCTCGTTTTTTTTTTTTTTTCTTCTTCCACTCAGCCGCAGGAAAATTTGGAGGAGTGAAAAATGAGAAGATTTTTAGGTTATAAGAGGTATTTATAGGGGTGGTTAAATTTCCGTTTTGCCCTCAAAAAAAAAGTTACACATTTAAAACACCGTAAATACCCTTTAACAATTTTATTGACTCTATTCATTTAATAAAAGCATAACCCATTAAAATTATCGAGACACACATAAAATCGTAAAAAGACTTTTATGCCCCTTTTCTGAAAAGTCGGGATGTTACATTCTTCCCCCCTTAAAGAAGTTTCGTCCTCGAAACTTGCCAGAACCAACACCACTTTCTCTTAGATACCAGCTTGCCCACTTTCTAGTTCACTTTAAAAAACAAACATTATCTCCAACTGTTTTGAACCTTAGTACTTTCGTCATCAAGACCTCAACGCGTCCATCACAACTAATCTAGTACTTCAGACCCAAGCACCACTCTATCTTATTCACACATTTCAACTACCTTATACTCGACTCTTCTAACCCAACTTCTTAAGCTCCTCCTATAACACTTGTCCCAAAAGTTAAGTCAATCCACTAATTAACAAGTAGTATTCTTCTAGGTTCTTCGTCCACTTTGTCACCCTTACAGCTGTTTCCATACTTATTCGAGGGTTACTTTGACCTATACATCCGTCTTATCTTCAAGAAACTAGCTATTAACTTAAGGAACTTCAACTCCGTCTTGTTATCAATCCAAAGACTAAACCATCTATAGCACACCCAAACCATGTAGACATACTTCAATCTTTACTAGTCTTCAAAAGGAAACCATATAAACATCTTCTACCAAACTTATAAGGTTTTCTTATAGACAAGAAAACAACTTTTGACAAAGGAGTTTATCAAAGAACCATAATTTTATAGTCCAACAAAAATTGGAGTTGTGAAAGAATTCATTCCCATTTTTTTTTTTTTTTTTTTTTTTTTTGTTAAGCAACACATATACAAGAAACAAAATTTTAAACTTATTCTCACCTTGATTCCAGAAGAAAGGTAAGAATGGTTATAAAAGTCTTTTGAAAATTGAAACTACTAAAGGAGATAACAAGTGGGGAAATTTTTGAGACGCATAACACAAAATGAAAGATGGTTTGAATTTGGTTCACATGCATATAGTAAAACATTTGTTTGGATAACACAAAATGGATGACATATAAAATTTACCAAGACGAGGCCACTTGTGATAAGATCGATAAAACCAAAGTTCTCTGGCTGAGACATTTGATGCAAGCAAAAACCATTCTAAATAACCTAGATTGAAAACAATTTTTTTTTCCTTGAAGTAATTGGTATGATTGAACACAAAGGAATAAATTTTCTTTCTTCGCCATTAAAGAGTTCAACAGAAAGGTCTAGAAGTAGGAGAAGTTTCAAATATTATTCAGATATGTATATATATATTAAAAGGGATTTGAAGACGAGTATATTCTCTTGAAAGTTTTCATGATGAAAATCCAAGTAAATTGGAGAAATGTTGTGAAGAAGTCATAAATACTAACATGGAAAAGAAAGCAAAATGGGCTCAGAGAATGCATTTTCTCCAAAGGTTCAATGATAAAAATAAATCGGAGTAGTGCTTCGTGAAGAAATCATAAGTGACGACTGGGTAAAGAAAACACAAGAGTTTCAAATAGTGCAGGTTTTCATGTCGTTCAAAGATTAACACAAGAAGGACTATTGTGATATTGTTAAAAGGTTTGTATCGATGGAGCAAATGTTCAAAAGAAAGAGGACAGTCCTTTGTAAAAAAAAAAAACAGAAAGCCATTTCTTCCAACTTAAAGAAGGAAGGTTTAGAATAAGACAAAACAACTTCGCACCTGTAGCAAATTTTATCGAGCAAAACTCTTAACAAAATAAGTTGCATGCTAAAATTCTTTATCAAACATAGCTTTAAAAGACATGCATGAGTTGTAAAGGAGGTTCAACTACTCGCTTATTCAAAAACAAGAATTTCATAAGGAAGTAAAGGATGCATTACTTTGAAAATAATTATTGATAGGACTTTTGAACATACATACATATATATATATATATATATATATATATATATATATATATATATATATATATATATATATATAATTTTCTAAAAGTAGCCTGGAGTTATTAAATGACACTTAGGTAAGAAATGATCGTTCAAGTATTCTTACCGGAAGACAAAAGGATATGTAATTAAAATGAATGTTTTGAGAAAGTTTGATCTTTCAACCGGTTTTCGAAAGGGTATAAAATTCTAATAAAAGAGTTGAGTCTTTAAACAAAAAAAAAAAATTCGGCACTAAAACGTCGTGTAGGGGATGCATTGAAGGAAATCACTAGGATGCAAAAGTGTATTGACCCGAATTTGCTAAACATGATGTAATGAAAGGATATGCAGTTGCCAGTTCAAATAGTTCGAAAGATGAGAAACTTGTTCCCTTAAATCAAGCATTTGACACTATGAAAACATCTTCATAAAAAAAATAAGATACATCAAAGTATGTACACACTTGGAAAACAAAACTTCGCAATGAAAGGACTTTTACCGAGTTCAAAAAGTTTCAATGGATGATCTAGCTAGCATATTGGTTACAAATAGTATGCATGGGGAAACATTTAAATTAGAGGTAACCAAGTATGAAACCAAATGATTATAGAAAGCACCTCGTCAAAGGAAACATGGGATTGGAAAGTCACCATGTAATTGTTTCTTGTCACAGAAGGTTATTAAATCTACAACACTTAATACCTTCCTACTAAACTTCTTATTTGGATAGCAATTAAGTTAGAGTCTTATGCTTCAAGCCTTCCCAACACCTCTAACCCCACGCCTAAACTTCTAGGGTGAAAGAATGTTGTCTAGCCTTTCAAAAACAAGTACTTAAATGGTTTTAAAAAATTTTAGGTACTTACATCAACCATGAAATGATCGACTTGCACAGAACAACCAAACTCATTTTGAACATGACGTATAAAGAAAAGTTGTAGGTATACAAGTTTTACATATGATACACAAAATTCAGAATTTATGGAAGAGCATAGGTTGTTTAAAATAATTATTTTTCGTAGACTGCTGTAAGCTGTCAAAAATTTCAGAAAATTATAATCTGCTTTGTTTTGCAGATTGTACTCAAAACAGAAAGAATTTGCACTTGACTCCAAAACAAAAATTGCAGAGCAGAAAGTTTTCTACAACATATCAAAAATTCAAGTCATTTGGGGGTGTATAGATTATTCAAAACAGATTCATAAGTATGAGTACCGCTGCAGAATTTTCTGAACAGAGTACTCCTCCTTGTTAAGCAAATTATGAACAATCCATATTGAAAACTAAGTTGATGTCAAAAGAGAAATTGTAGAAAAGGAAAATTCCTATGTGACTGCAAATTTACAGAATTTTTGAAACATCAGAAATGATATTAAAAGACATAAAGAAATGTACACAAAATCGTTTACTCGTTTTGCATAACACCAAATTATAAAATCAAAGAAATGATTAAATCAAAAGGTCTCAATAAGAAAACTTTAAATCCTCCCAGAAAAGTGTAAAGAGAGAAAAGTCTGAAAGATCGAAAGAAGACAGGGATTCTATTAAGGGTCCGAGAAGGAACAAACTAGAGGGTGTCACATAAAGGATGTGAGCTTAGAACTCAAACTGACCTTCGTCTAAGAAGACTCTTCACTTGATTCTAGTGCAACTCGACCAAGGTCTAAAGATTCTTAGTTTTACGAGGATTTACCACCAAGAACAAGAAAGATCAGAAAGGTTCTAAAAGATCTAAGATACCTTATATTAAAAACAAAAGTTTAGGTTAGCAAAGAAATTTCTACGGGTTCCTGTCATTCTAAAAGATCAAGGAAGTCAGAATGGTTACTTAGTGGTCTAAAAAGTCTTATCTTAAGAAAGGGAAGCCTAGAAAAGCAAGGAACGCTTGCTCGATACCAACCTATAACGCCCGCCTCCCGATACCGAGCCCTTATCCGGAAGAGAACGTTCGGGCGTATAACGTTAAATAAATCTAATATTATACGCTAGCCTCTACGTCGTCAGATCAAAAATAAAGCAACAGAAGCCCAAAAGGCTCGGGTAAAAACCATAAATGCTACTAGAATAGAATACAAACCGTCTAGGGGTAGAAAGGAAAAGCTTACCACGTACGATGTTCCAAGAGAAAGATACAACACTGTCTTACCAACTTGAAATAAAAGTACGACATGTTTACTAAAGAATCTACAACATAAACCAGTACAACCTCTAATAGAAAAGTGAAGGAAGGCATCAAAATGGCATCAACGTCATCAAAAACATCATCGAACTCCTCAACGAGCTCAAGGCTAACCTGTTCGTCTTCTCACCCCAAAAGCACACAAAACAACATATGCAATTGAGGTAAGTACAAGTACTTAGAAAGATGAAGAAGCTAATGTATAAATAAGCCTTACAACGAAAGGTTCATTAAATATTATTAGGCTATCTTTATGAGACCGACTCAATTCTAGGGTTCACTTCATGTCCATCAACATGTCGTGACTAAACGCTTCTAACTTAGCTTATCTTTGTTACAGCATGTTGGCGAGGGCACTACACTTAGTGAGATATGCACTAAGACAAAAGTTGCAACCCTATAGAGATAAATCTCTAGCGGACCCGAGACAATCATTTCACTTTGATCGCTAGCTCTAAAAAGTGCTATCCGTGAATGGCTATCTCGTTAGTGAGTTTGTCCGGCGGGATGATCACTACTTTAATCGGCTTTGTCTAGAATCCGGCAATGATCAACACCACTTTATCCGCCAAACCTCACATTGCCGATGTTGTACTCGCGTGCTGTCCAAGCTCTCATGATGTTTAATCTTTTTACTAGTCAAATATGTAGTTTATTAAATTGTTATCTAGCCACCTAAGTGTTTTCAAGTAGGCTCCCTCACAACTCAACTCTCTTCCCTGGACCTCTAGACACGGACAAGACCTAGCAATTACACAGACATTGATGAATACTAATTCACCAAAGCACAAGGCCACTCCTACTATTCCGACGGTCCCGAACTTCAATTCCCTTTAAGAATACATTCGTGCGCGGAACCAAACGCATCGGAAGCTTATTCATGGCTTTGTCATGTTCATTAGGGGTTATAACATCAAAAGGTAACATTTAGAACTCATCTCATAGCTTAAGACACATTATAAAGGAAAACAGCACTATCCGGACGGACAAAAGATATCCGGACGGACAATTAGATATCCGGACGGACAGTTTGAGCTATCCGGACGGCTATATCTCTATTTTACTCTCTGCCCGATTCAGTGATATCCGTACGGATATGTGACACATCCGTACGGACAGACCCTGTCTGCCCAAGGGGAAAACAGTTTTCTGCACTCTATGATTTCTACTCAAACCCAACCAAGTTTAACCTCATTTAACACATAAACATAGCAGAAAACATAGCATTTACATACCAAAACATCCAACACTTTAACTATAACCTAGATCATGATTTCTAACCAAGAATTCAACACAAACGCTCAACCTTAACATCATAAAACCTTAATTAAACATTAGGAAGAGCATCTCACTTGTTAAAAATGATTCCTTGCCACCTTCAAAGCACAGCAGCCCCAAAACACAGATTCTACGAATTACACCAAGAAGATCTACAAGGCTTGATTGAAACCACGATTGGGGCCAAACTAAAACCAAACTCAAGAAGACTTAAACATGCCTCAAACATGATCTAAAAGATCCCAATTAATATAAATCAATTGATGATCAAAACCTCTAAACAAAGAATTACGAAACAGAGCCCTAGAATACGAATTCATGATCCTTTTCATGAATGCACAGCAGAAAATTCGGCTCCAACATACCTGAGAATCAGACCCAAATTCTGGTATCAAAACGATCTTCGTCCTCTCACGGTTCCAGCGGTACTTTCGGATTTCAAAACGGATTAACGGTCGCGGAGATATGCCCAAAAGTATCCATTGTTTTCTCTTTCTTTTTCCTCTCGTTTTTTTTTTTTTTTCTTCCACTCACTCAGCCGCAGGAAAATTTGGAGGAGTGAAAAATGAGAAGATTTTTAGGTTATAAGAGGTATTTATAGGGGTGGTTAAATTTCCGTTTTGCCCTCAAAAAAAAAGTTACACATTTAAAACACCGTAAATACCCTTTAACAATTTTATTGACTCTATTCATTTAATAAAAGCATAACCCATTAAAATTATCGAGACACACATAAAATCGTAAAAAGACTTTTATGCCCCTTTTCTGAAAAGTCGGGATGTTACATTCTTCCCCCCTTAAAGAAGTTTCGTCCTCGAAACTTGCCAGAACCAACACCACTTTCTCTTATATACCAACTTGCCCACTTTCTAGTTCACTTTCAAAAACAAACATTATCTCCAACTGTTTTGAACCTCAGTACTTTCGTCATCAAGACCTCAACGCGTCCATCACAACTAATCTAGTACTTCAGACCCAAGCACCGCTCTATCTTATTCACACATTTCAACTACCTTATACTCGACTCTTCTAACCCAACTTCTTAAGCTCCTCCTATAACACTTGTCCCAAAAGTTAAGTCAATCCATTAATTAACAAGTAGTATTCTTCTAGGTTCTTCGTCCACTTTGTCACCCTTACAGCTGTTTCCATACTTATTCGAGGGTTACTTTGACCTATACATCCGTCTTACCGTCAAGAAACTAGCTATTAACTTAAGGAACTTCAACTCCGTCTTGTTATCAATCCAGCACTAAACCATCTATAGCACACCCAAACCATAGGCATACTTCAATCTTTACTAGTCTTCAAAAAGGAAACCATATAAACATCTTCTACCAAACTTATAAGGTTTTCCTATAGACAAGAAAACAACTTTTGACAGTGAGTTTATCAGCAACCATAATTTTATAGTCCAACAAAAAATTGGAGTTGTGAAAGAATTCATTCCTATTTTTTTTTGTTTTTTTTGTTGTTAAGCAACACATATACAAGAAACAAAATTTTAAACTTATTCTCACCTTGATTCCAGAAGAAAGGTAAGAATGGTTATAAAAGTCTTTTGAAAATTGAAACTACTAAAGGAGATAACAAGTGGGGAAATTTTTGAGACGCATAACACAAAATGAAAGATGGTTTGAATTTGGTTCACATGCATATAGTAAAACATTTGTTTGGATAACACAAAATGGATGACCTATAAAATTTACCAAGACGAGGCCACTTGTGATAAGATCGATAAAACCAAAGTTCTCTGGCTGAGACATTTGATGCAAGCAAAAACCATTCTAAATAACCTAGATTGAAAACAATTTTTTTTTCTTGAAGTAATTGGTATGATTGAACACAAAGGAATAAATTTTCTTTCTTCGCCATTAAAGAGTTCAACAGAAAGGTATAGAAGTGGGAGAAGTTTCAAATATTATTCAGATATGTATATATATATTAAAAGGGATTTGAAGACGAGTATATTCTCTTGAAAGTTTTCATGATGAAAATCCAAGTAAATTGGAGAAATGTTGTGAAGAAGTCATAAATACTAACATGGAAAAGAAAGCAAAATGGGCTCAGAGAATGCATTTTCTCCAAAGGTTCAATGACAAAGATAAATCGGAGTAGTGCTTCGTGAAGAAATCATAAGTGACGACTGGGTAAAGAAAACACAAGAGTTTCAAATAGTGCAGGTTTTCATGTCGTTCAAAGATTAACACAAGAAGGACTATTGTGATATTGTTAAAAGGTTTGTATCGATGGTGCAAATGTTCAAAAGAAAGAGGACAGTCCTTTGTAAAAAAAAAAAAATCGAAAGCCATTTCTTCCAACTTAAGAAGGAAGGTTTAGAATAAGACAAAACAACTTCAGACTCAGAGCAAATTTTATCGAGCAAAACTCTTAACAAAATAAGTTGCATGCTAAAATTCTTTATCAAACATAGCTTTAAAAGACATGCATGAGTTGTAAAGGAGGTTCAACTACTCGCTTATTCAAAAACAAGAATTTCATAAGGAAGTAAAGGATGCATTACTTTGAAAATAATTATTGATAGGACTTTTGAACATACATATATATATATATATATATATATATATATATATATATATATATATATATATATATATATATATATTTTTTCTAAAAGTAGCCTGAGTTATTAAATGACACTTAGGTAAGAAATGATCGTTCAAGTATTCTTACCGGAAGACAAAAGGATATGTAATTAAAATGAATGTTTTGAGAAAGTTTGATCTTTCAACCGGTTTTCGAAAGGGTATAAAATTCTAATAAAAGAGTTGAGTCTTTAAACAAAAAAAAAAATTTCGGCACTAAAACGTCGTGTAGGGGATGCATTGAAGGAAATCACTAGGATGCAAAAGTGTATTGACCCGAATTTGCTAAACATGATGTAATGAAAGGATATGCAGTTGCCAGTTCAAATAGTTCGAAAGATGAGAAACTTGTTCCCTTAAATCAAGCATTTGACACTATGAAAACATCTTCATAAAAAAAATAAGATACATCAAAGTATGTACACACTTGGAAAACAAAACTTCGCAATGAAAGGACTTTTACCGAGTTCAAAAAAGTTTCAATGGATGATCTAGCTAGCATATTGGTTACAAATAGTATGCATGGGGAAACATTTAAATTAGAGGTAACCAAGTATGAAACCAAATGATTATAGAAAGCACCTCGTCAAAGGAAACATGGGATTAGAAAGTCACCATGTAATTGTTTCTTGTCACAGAAGGTTATTAAATCTACAACACTTAATACCTTCCTACTAAACTTCTTATTTGGATAGCAATTAAGTTAGAGTCTTATGCTTCAAGCCTTCCCAACACCTCTAACCCCACGCCTAAACTTCTAGGGTGAAAGAATGTTGTCTAGCCTTTCAAAAACAAGTACTTAAATGGTTTTAAAAAATTTTAGGTACTTACATCAACCATGAAATGATCGACTTGCACAGAAACAACCAAACTCATTTTGAACATGACGTATAAAGAAAAGTTGTAGGTATACAAGTTTTACATATGATACACAAAATTCAGAATTTATGGAAGAGCATAGGTTGTTTAAAATAATTATTTTTCGTAGATCACGTAAGTCATGTCAAAAATTTCAGAAAATTATAATCTGCTTTGTTTTGCAGATTGTACTCAAAACAGAAAGAATTTGCACTTGACTCCAAAACAAAATTGCAGAGCAGAAAGTTTTCTACAACATATCAAAAATTCAAGTCATTTGGGGTGTATAGATTATTCAAAACAGATTCATAAGTATGAGTACCGCTGCAGAATTTTTCTGAACAGTACTCCTCCTTGTTAAGCAAATTATGAACAATCCATATTGAAAACTAAGTTGATGTCAAAAGAGAAATTGTAGAAAAGGAAAATTCCTATGTGACTGCAAATTTACAGAATTTTTGAAACATCAGAAATGATATTAAAAGACATAAAGAAATGTACACAAAATCGTTTACTCGTTTTGCATAACACCAAATTATAAAATCAAAGAAATGATTAAATCAAAAGGTCGCAATAAGAAAACTTTAAATCCTCCCAGAAAAGTGTAAAGAGAGAAAAGTCTGAAAGATCGAAAGAAGACAGGGATTCTATTAAGGGTCCGAGAAGGAACAAACTAGAGGGTGTCACATAAAGGATGTGAGCTTAGAACTCAAACTGACCTTCGTCTAAGAAGACTCTTCACTTGATTCTAGTGCAACTCGACCAAGGTCTAAAGATTCTTAGTTTTACGAGGATTTACCACCAAGAACAAGAAAGATCAGAAAGGTTCTAAAAGATCTAAGATACCTTATATTAAAAACAAAAGTTTAGGTTAGCAAAGAAATTTCTACGGGTTCCTGTCATTCTAAAAGATCAAGGAAGTCAGAATGGTTACTTAGTGGTCTAAAAAGTCTTATCTTAAGAAAGGGAAGCCTAGAAAAGCAAGGAACGCTTCGTTCTGATACCAACTGTAACGCCCCGCTCCCAGATACCGAGCCCTTATCCGGAAGAGAACGTTCGGGGCGTATAACGTTAAATAAATCTAATATTATACGCTAGCCTCTACGTCGTCGGATCAAAAATAAAGCAACGGAAGCCCAAAAGGCTCGGGTAAAACCATAAATGCTACTAGAATTGAATACAAACCGTCTAGGGGTAGAAAGGAAAAGCTTACAACGTACGATGTTCCAAGAGAAAGATACAACAACTGTCTTACCAACTTGAAATAAAAGTACGACATGTTTACTAAAGAATCTACAACATAAACCAGTACAACCTCTAATAGAAAAGTGAAGGAAGGCATCAAAATGGCATCAACGTCATCAAAAACATCATCGAACTCCTCAACGAGCTCAAGGCTAACCTGTTCGTCTTCTCACTCCAAAAGCACACAAAACAACATATGCAATTGAGGTAAGTACAAGTACTTAGAAAGATGAAGAAGCTAATGTATAAATAAGCCTTACAACGAAAGGTTCATTAAATATTATTAGGTTATCTTTATGAGACCGACTCAATTCTAGGGTTCACTTCATGTCCATCAACATGTCCTGACTAAACGCTTCTAACTTAGCTTATCTTTGTTACAGCATGTTTGCGAGGGCACTACACATAGTGAGATATGCACTAAGACAAAAGTTGCAACCCTATAAAGATAAATCTCTAGCGGACCCGAGACAATCATTTCACTTTGACTGGCTAGCTCTAAAGTGCTATCCGGTGAATGGCTATCTCGTTCGTGAGTTTGTCCGGCGGGATGATCACTACTTTAACTGGCTTTTTCTAGAATCCGGCAATGATCAACACCACTTTATCTGGCCAAACCTCACATTGCCGATGTTGTACTGTGCCTGTCCAAGCTCTCATGATGTTTAATCTTTTTACTAGTCAAATATGTAGTTTATTAAATTGTTATCTAGCCACCTAAGTGTTTTCAAGTAGGCTCCCTCACAACTCAACTCTTTCCCCGGACCTCTTAGACACGGACAAGACCTAGCAATTACACAGACATTGATGAATACTAATTCACCAAAGCACAAGGCCACTCCTACTATTCCGACGGTCCCGAACTTCAATTCCCTTTAAGAATACATTCGGTGCAGAACCAAACGCATCGGAAGCTTATTCATGGCTTTGTCATGTTCATTAGGGGTTATAACATCAAAAGGTAACATTTAGAACTCATCTCATAGCTTAAGACACATTATAAAGGAAAACAGTACTATCCGGACGGACAAAAGATATCCGGACGGACAATTAGATATCCGGACGGACAGTTTGAGCTATCCGGACGGCTATATCTCTGTTTTACTCTCTGCCCGATTCAGTGATATCCGTACGGATATGTGACACATCCGTACGGACAGACCCTGTCTGCCCAAGGGGAAAACAGTTTTCTGCACTCTATGATTTCTACTCAAACCCAACCAAGTTTAACCTCATTTAACACATAAACATAGCAGAAAACATAGCATTTACATACCAAAACATCCAACACTTTAACTATAACCTAGATCATGATTTCTAACCAAGAATTCAACACAAACGCTCAACCTTAACATCATAAAACCTTAATTAAACATTAGGAAGAGCATCTCACCTGTTAAAAATGATTCCTTGCCACCTTCAAAGCACAGCAGCCCCAAAACACAGATTCTACGAATTACACCAAGAAGATCTACAAGGCTTGATTGAAACCACGATTGGGGCCAAAACCAAACCAAACTCAGCAGCACTTAAACATGCCTCAAACATGATCTAAAAGATCCCAATTAACATAAATCAATTGATGATCAAAACCTCTAAACAAAGAATTACGAAACAGAGCCCTAGAATACGAATTCATGATCCTTTTCATGAATGCACAGCAGAAAATTCGGCTCCAACATACCTGAGAATCAGACCCAAATTCTGGTATCAATACGATCCTCGTCCTCTCACGGTTCCAGCGGTACTTTCGGATTTCAAAACGGATTAACGGTCGCGGAGATATGCCCAAAAGTATCCATTGTTTTCTCTTTCTTTTTCCTCTCGTTTTTTTTTCTTCTTTTTTCTTCTTCCACTCAGCCACAGGAAAATTTGGAGGAGTGAAAAATGAGAAGATTTTTAGGTTATAAGAGGTATTTATAGGGGTGGTTAAATTTCCGTTTTGCCCTCAAAAAAAAAAGTTACACATTTAAAATACCGTAAATACCCTTTAACAATTTTATTGACTCTATTCATTTAATAAAAGCATAACCCATTAAAATTATCGAGACACACATAAAATCGTAAAAAGACTTTTATGCCCATTTCCTGAAAAGTCGGGATGTTACACTTTCTCTCTCTATATGTATATATATAAGTGTTATTTGTTTATAAGGACGTGTTTTGGAACTTAATTAGACACTTAGAACACATTTAAAAGACCATTAGTTATAAGGACGGAATTTATTGAACTTCCCAAAATTACCCTTTTAATTAGATTCAATTCCCATTTAATTTCTGCATTCTTTCTCGTTCAGCTTTTCATTTTGCATCCCCCATTACTGTAAATCTCATGGCTTCCGTTAAGCTTCGCTCCCGATATTTCACGTGTTCTCGTATGCTCTGGCGTAAGGTCCGGCTCGACTTTCTTCTATTGCCGCTCATCATCCGAATCTTTCTTCGACAAGCCTCCATCTCCGTCGCGCGCGTCACCGATGGATGGGGATCCTACATCATCGTCTCCTCCTTCGCCTCCGATGACAGCTGATTCTCCGAGTTGGGGACAAGAAATCTAGAGAAGAAGAAGACGACGACGACGACCGTTGATATTCTGCAATAGTATGATTATAATTTTCTTTTTTGATACAGTAATGTTTTTGTGATTGTTTTTTTTCTAAATTTTGGATTTTTCTGTTTGGTTTTTCTAATTAAGTTGAATTTTGATAATTGGAGTGAGTAGGCACATTATGTTGAAGCTTAGTTAATTAGTTCTTTGATAATTGGATTTTTCTGCTTGGTTTTTCTAATTAAGTTGAATTTTGATAATTGGAGTGAATCGTAAATTATGTTTGAATAGTGGAAGGAAACGCCCTAGGATTTATGTTGTTGACTTATTTCCTTGATTCCTTGCTCTTGTATTCCAAATGTAAGTGTTCCAAATTTCTCCAAGAAAGAATTTTTGGTAGTTGATTCTCGCTGTAGTCATTTGGCTCGCTTCTTTCTTTGCCATCTTCTCGTTGATAAGGTACTGTTTTACCTCCTGTTATTGATGCTCCTTCAAGCTTCCTCATTGCTCAGACCTTAATGTTCTTAATGGTTCGCTCTCGTGCAATTCTGGATTAATCTGCCGCAAATGTTAAAGCCTCTGCTCTCTGCCGCTCTTATTGATGTTATGCCTGTGATCATCATGTCGTTTCTTGGGTAAATTAATGATTGAGAGCGAGAGGGAATTCGAGTTGAAGTGAAGGATTTGGATGTTGAATCGATCAAAGACTTGATGAAAACCATTAGAAAGAACTGACTATGTGGGAGAAGGAATTGGATGTGAAAGAGAAGCAATTGGAGTTGATGATACAAAAGATTGAAGAACAATTGGAAAAATGAGCTGCTTGAAAAAAATGGTGGTACAATGTTGAAAAAGATGGAGGATCAGATTAGGGTCCGATGAGTAATCACCGTCGGTCATTGGCTGCGATTGACAATTCTCACCTTCTCACCCACCATTCTCACCATCAATCTGCTGATCCTTTTTTGTTGTTTTTTTTTTGAAAGACCTTCTTTGTGGTGTATTGAGTCTACAAGTCTGTGAATTGGCTGAATCCTCTACTACTTGCAAATCCTGCTATTGTTTGCTGCACCTGCTACTTTCAGATTACTTGCTGAGTCTTGCTGCATTGCCATTGATAACCTGCTTTGTATCTTCTGTTGAATGCTCTGTAATAGCAATAGGCATTAGTTTTAGAGTACTGAACATTGTATTCAGTTAGTAAGATTCAGGTGTTATAATCTGGTTTCAATCTGATTATCTCTCTTGAATCTTCACTGATAGTTCAGTCTTGATCCTCTGTCTTTAGTGTTGTATCAGATTTGATCGCTGCTGTAATTTTCATAAATCAGCTGCACTGTGTAATCTTTTAATGTACTGAGTTTACTATAATCTTGTAATAGCACTATTCTACTTTGTATCATTTTTTTGGAAACTGTTGAGTATTTTTCTGAATTAATACATCCCTGCATTTGCTGAATCTGAAACTTAAACTTTTGTGCATAAATTGTTGATGTCACTGCATAAATTGTTGATGTCACTGCATAAAATGCCAATGTCACTGCATAAATTGCCGATGTCACTGCATAAAATGTTAATGTCACTGCATATCTGATTGCCGATGTCATCGCATAAATTGTTGATGTCACGCGTATATGATTGCCGATGTCATTGCATAAAATGTTGATATCATCGCATATATGATTGCCGATGTAGCTAATCGCAAAAAATATGAATTAAGGTGAAAGATTTATGTTGATCGTAGTTTTATATCAAAAGATATAACCATTTGAAGTCGAATCGGCTCGTAAACTTGATTATTTTCTTAGAATTCATTTGTTTTTTTAATAAAATGTAACAAGATCGAGCTCGACTCGTCTACTACTCGACTCGAATAATACTTTTTGAATTATAAAAAACAATATTTTATTATAAATTTAAAAAATATAATTATTTAAATATTTATTTAATGAGGCTTGATTAGCTTGCGAGGTATTCGATTACTACTTATATTGGATTTAGTTGACAAAATTAACAGCAGGGGTGGAGAACATGGTTAGCAACCCTTATATTGAATTTAGTTGACAAAATTAGCGGTAGGGGTGGAGAACATGGTTAGGTAGCTAATGATATCAACAAAGCACATTATGATTACTACTTTTGGCGGCTTGCCATTTTCAATCTTGTAAATTTTATGTATTTCTTGTAAATTTTATTTTTTTTCCTTTTTTTTTTTGAGTAATGAACCGGACACAACCGTTATGACACAATGAATGCCACATCATGTATCGACACCGTTGATCATGATGTAATGATCAATTAGTTTAACATGCATCACCTTGAAACAAAGAAAGCAAAGATATACGTTGATGGTGGGTTTGTGTATGATTTGGCGATGTCACTGCATAAAATGCCAATGTCACTGCATAAATTGTTGATGTCACTGCATAAAATGCCAATGTCACTGCATAAATTGCCGATGTCACTGCATAAAATGTTAATGTCACTGCATATCTGATTGCCGATGTCATTGCGTAAATTGTTGATGTCACGCGTATATGATTGCCGATGTCATGATGCCAAATGTTGATATCATCGCATATTTGATTGCCGATGTAATCGCGCATAAAAATATGAATTAAGGTGAAAGATTTATGTTGATCGTAGTTTTATATCAAAAGATATAACCATTTGAAGTCGATTTTATGAAGAAAATAAATTGATTTTATGAAATTAAGTCGGAAAAATATCAAATGTCATCACGGTGTTGTTTTCTCAAATGTCATTGCATCCCGGTGATCACTACATCTCGATGGTCTCGCGTCGCGCTGTGTCTCGTCGATCGTGGCACATCGCATCGCGGTTTCACTTCATCACGATGTCTCTACATTGAACGTCCAGGAAAAAAAAAAAAACCAAAAAATAAAAACAAAACACAACAACTACCGCTTCCGTTTCCAAAAATCAAAAATAAAAAGAAATCAAAACACATTCAGCGTCCTGTTCACCTTTTATTTATTTATTTTATTATTTTTTCTTCATTAAGGGTATTTGGGTCTATCTATCTATTTTTTGTCCTTATAACTAAGTGTTTGTTTTGGATGTCCTTTTTGCCTAATTAAGTCCAATATGCGTCCTTTTGGATAATTGTCCCTATATATAAACGGAAAATATCTTTCGTATTTAATCTCTATACATACCAATGAAAATGCGAGTTGATATTAAAATCATTTCATATATACCTAAAAAACAAAAGCACGGGTTGGTCGAAATGATAACCCGAAAAAATCATTTGAATCTAACCTCCACATACTTGATCATACGTACAAAAAAAAAAAAAAAAAAAAAAAAAAACCGTGGTGGGCAAAAATTATACCCGTCAAGGAAATGCATGTAGCGTATCGTTTTTTTAGTATCAAAAAAAAAAAAAAAAAAATACAAATGCATACACAAGCAATGTTTATATTATCCTCAAAAGAAAAAAAAATTGTTACACAACACAACATATCAATCTTCTCAACAGAAAGTAAATAAGAATCTTATCAAGCCTTTTGACTTTTGAATGAATCACAATTATGAATTAATGCAAACTAACTTACTATTCATGTGTTATATAAATGGAAACTATAAAGCATATTTAATTAACCGCCACATATACCTACAAAAACAGGGGTTGATAAAATGATAATTTGAATTGAATCGTCGCATATACTTACACATACGTGGGACGCATACACCTAAAAAACGCTAGTTGATAAAAATGATAATTTGAATTGAATTGCCGCATACACTTACACATACGCGGGATGCATATACCGAAAAAACGAGAGCTGAAAATAATAATAATTTAAACTGAATCGTCGCGTATGTTCGCATATACTTACACATACGTGCGGGTTGAAAAAAATATCAAATGTCAAAGGGATGCATGTACGTATCGATTATTTGTATTCTATAGATATATTTACGAGCAACATTTATATCATACCTCTTCAAAAAAAAAAAAAAAAATATTTATATTATACCTAAAAGAAGAAACAATTTTTAGACACAACATATTAATTAAATTCTCAATTGAAATGTACAAAAAGCTTGATGGCAACTCTAATTACAAATGCTTAACTGCTTACCAAAATTTAATTACTAATTAAATTACTATGTATGTGGACATATTCGGTGCACATATAATTTTCCATTTCAATATATATTGCCATTTTTATTAAAAGTGCGTGTATTTTGAAACAATTTAAGATCTCATGTACCTATAAATATGAGAAGGGATATGTCATTACAATTACAAATCATATACTATCTATCTAAACTCAAAAAGTAATAAAATATAAACAAAATAATGAATCCCTCTGCCAACTCCTCAAGCATGCAGCAGCCTTCAATCCAATCACCCAACCAATTGCAGCTTACAAAAACCAAGAGCGCCAAATCCGACCGCCACCTGAAGGTTGACGGCCGTGACAGGAGGATCCGGTTGCCGGCCAGCTGTGCTAAGCGTCTGTTTGATCTCAACAAAAAGCTTAACCACAAGACCCCCGGCCAAACGGTGGAATGGCTGATGAATCGATCAAGTTCCACCATTGATGATGTTCTGAAGTCAAAGAACACACCAAATGCCACCGCCGCAGAAGCACCAGCACCAGCACCACCAACGGCGGTGATGATCAATCCGACTGATCAAAGTGCAATGGTGGTGAAGCATGCAAATGCTGCTGCAACAACGGTGGTCAACTTTGTTAATCCTCACCTACAAGATCAGTTGATGGCTTATCAACATCAGTATCCGATGGGGACATATCGGTTGTCACAGTTGATGCAGGTGCCTATGGCACCTGCGCCACCTGCTGTTGCTGCTGCAGCTGCTAATACCATGTATTTCAATACAATTAACGTTGGGTTTTCAGGGTTTCAAGGTGGTGGTTTTGCAGGTAATCATGGAATAAGCGGCGGCGTTTTTGCTGCGGTGAGGGATAATAGGGTAATCATGGAGCAATCCTCATCATCAAGCGGGGTTTCTAGTACTACTGTTCAAAATGAGACGGAGATTTCTGGTGATGACGACGAGGACAACATTGACCAATTTCTTCGTGATGATGATGCTTAATTAGCAGTTGCTTTTATTTATTTTGGCACAACCAATTTAACGAATCACATAAAAATCAATGTTGCTGGTTATGTCAAATTGGTTGTATATATCATAAATAACATAGGATATGGGGCGTTGTCTTTTTTATTTTTGCTTAATTTTGAAAAACTTTGGATGTTTGTCTTATGGATACATTACCGTTTAATTTGCATCTTGCTTAGTGTTATTGAATAATTAATTGGTAAGGGTTTTCTTCACAAAAATATTTTGGTATGGGTTTAGTTTTGTCATTTCTCAAAAACAAATTTGTAGAATTCTACCCGGTTGACTTTAATTTAAATAAATGTGTTATATGTTCTTTTAATATTATTTAATTTTATTTTACTGTCAAAAAAATATATTTTTATTTTATTAATCACTGCATTTTTTTAATTGAATTATTCTTCTCATCATCAAGGGCGATTTTGACTTTTGTACAAGTCAAAATGACTAGAGTGACCCCTAAAAATAAAAATGACTAGAGTGAGACAAAATTCAGATGAAAATGATTATAAAATGTTAGGCGTCTCCGATTTCTATCACTGCACTATCTCGTGTTTGCATTTCTTTTTGTTCCAATTTCATTAAATAAGAAGTACCACTTTCGTCTCAAAATGTAAGTTTGTTTCGGTGGTTATGTGTTATTAATTTTGATTAAAAAACTAAAATTGTTTTTGACCTTTATTAATACAAAATGTTGAAAAATTGGTATGATTATAATAAATGAGAGGTAAAAGAAGAAAAATGTATTATATGCTTCATTGGTTATCTAAATGAATTTACATTTTTGGATGATGATAGTAACCTTCGGAAAAAAAACAAGGTGGGTAGATATTAGTCGCCAAAAAAAAAGTTTGTAAATGGAGAGTGTTATGTAAATCGAGTTTATGTCTCGATTGACCCAAAAGTTTCTTCGTAAATCGAATGCTATGTCTCGGTAATTTAGTTTGTATATGTTCAGTTCATCATAACTAATTAGTATCGACTTTTATAGGCCGTTAAAAAGGCATACTAGAATGGCATGAAGTCGGTGGTAAAAGTATTAAGGGTGGTTGTGGTAGATTTTGAGATGGTGAGGCTAACATGGTGTGGAGGTAATGGGGAAGAAAGTGATGGCATGCATTTATCTTGGGCAATGCTAATGGCATCAAACACAATATATTCGGGCACCACACCTGTGCAAAATTTAACTTTTTAGAGGTCGAAATAACACATTTCGACTTTTCGGGAGTTGAAATAACACATTTCGACCTCTAAAAAGTCGAATTTTACACATGTGTGGTGCCCGAGTATATTGGATGTGGTGTCATTAACAATGCCTATTTATCTTTTGTGGTGGGGTGAAAGAGGGTTATGGTTTGACGGTAGTGGAAGAGATAACGGCGGTATCGGTTTTGGAAGAGAAGAGGTAAAAGATATTGGAAGGAGGAGGAGGTGGTGATGGTGGTTGTTTGGGTGAGAGAGAAGTAGGGTTTGAGTTATGTTCTTGAACTTATGTGTTGTTTTTTTAAATGCTGGACTAAAATATGTGTTTTTGAGAAATGATCATGTTTTTAGTGGTTGTGGTGTGAAAAGGATTTCGGTGGTGCTAATAGAAGTCACGTGGAAAATTTGAGTTGAAAATTTGTCCAAAATGTAAATATTAATTAGGCCAAAGTCTAAGTCTGACCAACCGGTGATGGTGGCACATTCGTATGTGAATAATCAATACATATCTAAGTCTTTCCTATACATAAAAATGATCATACCGGCTCTTTTGACACTTTCCTAAAATGTAGAAGTAAAGGACACTTCCCAAAAATGATCATACCACTTCAGCGGCGGAGGCGGCACACGCGTATGTGAATAATCAATACATATATAGGTCTTTCCTATGCACATAAATGATCATACCGGCCTTTCGACACTTCCCTAAAATGTAGAACAAAAAGACACTTCCCAGAAATAATCATACTACTTCGGCGGCGGCGGCACACGCGTATGTGAATAGTCAATACATATCTAGGTCTTTCCTATGCACAAAAATGATCATACCCTTTCGACACTTTCCTAAAATGTAGAACTAAAGGACACTTCCCAAAAATGATCATACTTCTTTGGCGGCGGCGGCGGCGGCACATGCGTACATGAATAATCAATACATATCTAAGTCTTTTCTATGCAAAAAAATGATCATACCCTTTCGACACTTTCATAAAATGCAGAACTAAATGACACTTCCCAAAAATTGATCATACCTCTTCGGCGGCGCCGGCATACGCATATGTGAATAATCATTACATAACTAAGTCTTTCATTTGCAGAAAAATGACCATTTCGACACTTTCATAAAATGTAGAACTAAAGTCACTTCCCAAAAATGATCATACCTTTTCGGCGGCGGCGGCGGCGGCGGGCACATACGCGTACGTGGATGATCAATACACATCTTAGTCTTTCCTATGCACAAATTAACATGATCATACCTGTTCGACACTTTCCTAAATGTAGAACTAAAGGACACTTCCCAAAAATGATCATACTTCTTTGCCGCCGCCGGCGGCATACGCGTATGTGAATAATCAATATATATCGATCTAAGTCTTTTCTATACTCAAAAATGATCATACCCCCCTTCAGACACTTTCCAAAAATGTAGAACTCAAGGACACTTTAAAAAATGATCATATCCCTTCGGTGGCGGCACACACATATGTGATTAATCAATACATATCTAAGTCTTTCCTTTGCACAAAAAATATCATACCTCTTCGGACGCTTTCCTAAAATGTAGAACTAAAGGTCACATCCTATAAATGATCATACCCCTTCGCCGTTCGGCGGTGGAGGCGTATATACACGTGAATAATCAATACATATCTAAGTCTAGCCCATTGACAAGAATGATCATACCCCTTAGGACATTTCCCTAAAATGAAAACTTGTCTTAAATGTAGAACTAAAGGAAGTAATCTTAGCGATATGGGATATGACCAGAGTTGGGGAGTAGATCCTCTGCTGTACATGATATATACAACACATACTGTGATAATGGGAATAAAGATAGAAAGGTAACTTCACATCCAAAATTTGGAAAAATAAAAACTAAAAAAAGATAATTAAAGTCTGATATTTAGGAGGCACAACAGATACAACACAAATTGGGCACAACATGTAATCCAAATTCTCAGAGTTGGTACCCTTTCAACTCTTCTTCATCATACATTTCTTCTAATTTTAGACATTAATCATTCGTTCACCCAATATTTAAATCGAATGGTTCAAAAGTATATCACCAACTACTATTTGAGTAGTGTTTAATGAAATACAACTCGATAATTCATACCGAAATTAATTAATGCTGAAGTGGACCGTTTGCCACCGTAAATAAAGTCATTTAAGAGCTATTTTCTCTCGACACTTATAAGGGCAAACTAGCATTAATAATCATGGCTTTAATCATTAAGAATCATGATAAGATCAAAACAAGAGATTAAGGATCATTCAAGTCTAATGACCTAAATAGTCAAGTATAGGAAAAATTGGACACATGTATGAAAGAGGCTTTATGAGACATTACACGAGTGATTCTTCTCCCCCCACGGCCCATCTTAGTCAACATCCATCAACACCCGGCTATACACATTGTTAATAGTATTATGTAATTTGATAATCATGTTATATTGTCAGTTAAATTATAATATTATAAAGTTTTTATTTAATCGATTATTAGACGAGATTATGTATATACTCCATCTTTTTCAATTTAACTGTCGTATTTGTCAAAAATAGAAATTCTTTTTTTATGTGTCATTGTTACATTTTCAAAGCACTATTTATTATATTTTGTCACATCTATCTTTATTTATTAACGAGTGAAAGATGAAAAACAACATTACGTTAATTATATTTAAAAATGTTATTATTATTTTGATGTTAAGTAAAAGTATTAACTACTTTTTTTTTTAATATGTATTTTTGACAATTCACACGTATATTTTAAGTATAGTTATCCGATACCTAAGCTACCCACCGTTTTGACACGTGTCACTTCGCTCCATTTACAGCCCGCCTATAAATATCTCACTCCCCGTTTTCCAGATATTCTCATTGAACCTCTACTTCAACCGACCTACAGTTACATCTCCATACTCGTATATGATCGTATCCTACGTCTCAAGCCAAGGTATATATGTATTCTTTTTTTTATTTTATTTTTTAGGTTCCACTTTCTTATGGTCCTGTTTTATGCAAATCATCTTGTCTTGGTTGATTGGTTGTGATTCTTGGTGTGGTGATCGGGTGTGTAGATGGTATCGGACGCGAGCAAGAAGAGAGAGGCGCAGAAGAAAGCGGCGGCGGCAGCTAAGAGAGGTGGAAAGTCGGCGGGATCATCTAAGGCGGTTTCCAAGCCAGTGGTTAAGGATGTCTCGGTTGAGAATGGAAGCGCTGATGATTTGGCTGATGGAGTCGGAGCTATCCAGATATCGGATCGGACTTGCACCGGGGTTCTGTGCTCACATCCTCTATCCAGGGACATTCGGGTGGGTTTAATTTGAATTTAGGGTGTATTATTCAGCATGATGATATTTATCTGTCTGATTTTGTTGTGTTTTCTCTTCTACGAATTGCACTTGGATCTCTGTATTACTCAGGTTATTAATCTTCACGTTTTAAGCTTCTTCCACAATCATATTAGTTCTAATGCAATTAAGTTGGTGTTTTTGAGTTCTACTGTGTGAATAAACATCATGCACTCGGTCTAGTCGGTAGATTATTTTGGGTGATTCGCGAAATCTCTAATATCTATGAAATCTCTAATATATATGCCGAACTAGATCACCAGAAAAGAGAAGTAAAATGATTTGTAAACTTAAGTTTTGCAATCTAGCTGTTCATGAGATTAGTGATTTTAATAATAATTTTTCTTGTCTGCCTTTATTCCTATCTCGTCATCTGTTCTTAATTAAGTATGGCTTCCAATATTGTCTCTGATATCATGATTAATTTGCTCCCCAGAATACTAATGATTAAAAGGTCTGTGCAAAATTGATTCCAGTAGTTGGAAACAAAACTGATATTAGATGATGCATCATGTGCATGTTCCTTTTTCACATTTCTAATGGAACATAAAATTTTCTTCACCAGCAGTCCTGTTCTAGATACTGGAAGTTATGGTCGGATATCAGGGTCTAGTTGTTGTCATGAGATGTCTAAAAGCCTAGTAATAATTAGCGTCGGTCCATGTGCCTACTACACATGCCCTGTCACTGTCATTTTGTTTGTGTACGTGTGTGCACGCGCAGTATTGCGCAACAATTGTAAAGTGCAACATGCGACTAGAAATTTATCACTTAAATATCCAAAAATTGAGCAAGTCTGATGTGGCATGTTTCTTTACTTGTCCTGATCAACATGTCAGCCTCTTAGTATTTGATTTGACACTACCATGATACTCTTAAATTGTAATATGACGAGTAATGTCATGTCACAATAAACTATGTAATAGTTACTGTATAAGTGTAATGACATTTAGTGGGAGTTGTGATTATTTGGTAAATCAAGAATGCATGACACTGTTGTAATTTGTAATTTACATTCCAACAAAGGAATCAATTACTTTGAATTCATCCAAGTAGTTGTGCTTGAAACGGTCAGCAGTAATGGCTAGACGTGATCAGATGACCCTATTTGCTATCTCCATTTCATGACCTTGTGTGACAATCCGTGATTCACCATAAATCCATGATCAAGAAAACCTTGCTTCAAAGACCATTTTTTGTAATTTAGGTTTACTGAAACTCTGTGATTGGCTTATGACAGATACGAGGACGTTAGGCTGTAAGTAATAGGTTGGCTTCTTAAGTTTTAGCCATTTTTCAGTGATCACATGTTAAGATCTTATTTCATTTTGCGGTACACTTCTTTACGTTATGCTCATGCTCTCTCACCTATTGAATCAATTTAGTAATTATTTTCCACTTTGATTGTTGATCTCATGGTTTTATGACAGATCCCATAAATGGGAGATGAAGTCCGGATCTTTTATTGTTTGATTTTCACTTTGACTGTTAGATGGACTGATTGTGGTTGGATTTTTTTTATTGACCATTCCCCTCTTTTTGTCAGGAGTTGTTGTTTTTTGTTTTGTTGGAACTTAGTAAGTGACATCAGAAGGCAATTCATGCTTTCTTTGTGTATGGAATTCGTTCGATTTGCACCATATGATGCATGACAGAGGGCATTCATGAAAAACGATCCATATATCTGCTAGGATTGAGTCTTTTCCGCTGTTTCTGTTATTGTGTCTGGTTGTTTGAGGAGTAAAAGTATTCCTTACATTATTTACATAATTCCTAGTCTGGTCAGTGATCAGGAAAGTGTGCATTGCGATTGCGATTTTTTGCTTTATAATAAAATAGTGCCCCAATTTTATTGCATTTGATGAAACTTTTAAGTTTCTTGAATTTGATGCTACTGCATGTGTGCTGGTAATTATTGGATTGTGTTGGAATAAGAAAAAATGTGATGTGCTGTATTAATGAGGATGACTTGGTTGCCATTCTGATCCAGATAGAGTCTCTATCACTTACTTTCCATGGGCACGACCTGATAGTTGATTCAGAACTGGAACTAAATTATGGCAGGTCTGTACATCACTATGCACTTTTTATTTATTTGATTCGCTTCTAGTTTGAAAGTGCAATTGTGGGCAAGTATCACGTGTCTGCTTCAGACGTTATGGTTTGCTTGGTTTAAATGGATGTGGAAAATCTACTCTTCTAGCTGCAATAGGATGCCGGGAACTTCCGATTCCAGAGCACATGGATATTTATCACCTCAGCAGGGAGATTGAAGCTTCTGATACGTCTTCACTTGAAGCTGTGATAAGCTGTGATGAAGAGAGATTGAAATTGGAGAAAGAAGTTGAAGCCTTGGCCGCCCAGGTATAGTGGATCTGAATTGACATTGGAGCCTTGAAATATTCTCTTAGAAGTAATATTCCATACCCCGATTCTTGATCGCGAGCGCACTATCAACTTACTGCTATATTGATTATTGAATGTTAGGAGGATGGTGGTGGAGAACAGCTTGATCGCATTTATGAAAGACTGGAAGCAATGGACGCATCAACAGCTGAGAAGCGTGCTGCAGAGATCCTGTATGGTCTTGGTTTTAACAAGAAAATGCAAGAGAAGAAAACCCGTGATTTTTCTGGTGGCTGGAGAATGAGGATTGCTTTAGCAAGAGCTCTATTTATGAACCCTACCATACTATTGCTCGATGAACCCACAAATCATCTAGGTAAGTAACTACAGCTAGTAATAGGCCTCTCTCATATGATGTACATCTGATTGTTGTTTCCTTGGATTAGTAGCAATCGGATAGTCTTTATTTTAGTATAATAAATGCTAGAATTCAACTCCGTTTGCCTAGCTTAAGTCTTCTGCCAAGTCTTTTCTTATGTTAAGTCTTGTATTTACCGTTGGTTTACTTTACTAATGGTGTTAGCTTTCTTTTCTCTTCCTAGGAGCTGAAGGGTTTGTTCCCGTTAGCCATCCCTTCCTAGCCGTTAGTTTTTGTTCTTTTAAAATTTAGATATCCTGTAGCTGCTCACCCTTCAGACTAAGAAAAATATTACATTTCTTATTCAAAATTTTAGGATAAAGAACATTATTCAAGGAGTTGACATCTTCGAATGCTTTCGTTTAACAGTTCATGATTTTGAAAACAGTTTATAGTGGTACCATGGAAAAGCGGTGGTGTGTGCGTAGTGCATGGGTGGTATATTGTGATGAATTATCGTGGACCACTCTTTATCAATCTTATTACGAAATGGATGTATGCGTATACGATATGAGTGTAAGACTAAATTTAGAACCATCTCTGTTTCTCAGCATTGCATATCCCTAATATTCTTCTATGTGATTCTAATTGCAGATTTAGAGGCTTGTGTGTGGTTAGAGGAGACATTGAAGAAATTTGACAGGATATTGGTTGTCGTCTCACACTCCCAAGATTTTCTGAACGGTGTTTGCACTAACATCATCCATATGCAAAACAAGAAGCTCAAGCTCTATACAGGTAATTATGACCAGTATGTGCAGACTCGTGCTGAACTTGAAGAAAACCAGATGAAACAGTACAGGTGGGAACAAGAACAGATTGCTTCAATGAAGGAGTACATTGCTCGATTTGGACACGGTTCGGCTAAGCTAGCTCGTCAGGCACAAAGCAAAGAGAAAACATTGGCCAAGATGGAGCGAGGTGGGCTTACCGAGAAGGTGGTGAGAGACAAGATTCTGGTTTTTCGTTTTCCTGACGTTGGCAAGCTTCCCCCTCCTGTTCTTCAGTTTGTTGAAGTTTCATTTGGCTACACGCCTGAAAACCTGATCTACAAGCATCTTGATTTTGGTGTTGACCTGGACTCAAGGATAGCGTTGGTGGGTCCTAATGGTGCCGGTAAGAGCACACTCTTGAAATTAATGACAGGGGATTTAGTCCCACTCGATGGTATGGTCCGGAGGCACAACCACTTGAGGATTGCGCAGTTCCATCAGCACTTAGCTGAGAAACTTGACCTGGAGTTGTCAGCACTTGAGTACATGATAAAAGAATACCCTGGAAACGAAGAAGAACGAATGCGGGCTGCGATTGGTAGGTTCGGGCTCACCGGTAAAGCTCAAGTGATGCCCATGAAGAATCTGTCTGATGGACAAAGAAGCAGGGTGATCTTTGCTTGGTTAGCCTGGAGACAGCCCCACCTGCTGTTATTGGACGAGCCAACTAACCATTTAGATATTGAGACGATCGATTCGCTTGCAGATGCACTAAATGAATGGGATGGTGGCATGGTACTTGTTAGCCATGACTTTAGGCTCATTAACCAAGTAGCTCATGAGATATGGGTGTGTGAAAATTTGACCGTAAGTCGCTGGAAAGGAGACATCATGGGCTTCAAGGAGCATTTGAGGCAAAAGGCAGGCTTATCTGATTAAAAAAGATTTGTATATACCCTCCCACCCTCTCCCCCTCCCCGTCCCCCTCCCCGTCCCCCTCCCCCTCCTCTGGTATTGTGTTCTTTTATGTGTGATGAGCTCTACGCTGTGGCCGCAATATAGAGGATTATGATGAAACCCATGAATTAGAGGTGTGATTACTTCTAAATTAAATCACGCTCTTAAGCAATATAATTATCGACTGGTAATTGCTTTTAAAAGTAAACCTTAAGTAGGGTATGGTATTCATTGGCTGCAACTAGTGTTTTACTGAAAAAGAAGAGAAGACATAAAAGAGTCATTTATTTCAGTGTCGATTGATTGATTCTGGGGCCCCAACCTGATTGCTAATCTGAATAGATGGATGGTTTTTAACCCGGTATAAAGTTACACTGTTGCGCAAGGATTAGTAGAAAGCACGACGGTACAGGTGCTGATGACTGTGTTACAAAAATCAGGCTTTTGTGTGTGTGTGTGTGTGTGTGTGTGTGTGTACACACACACACAAGGAGCAGGATCTGAGCCTAACACAGCTAAAGCTCAAGATGCAGTCAACTCTCGTGTTAATGGCCCAACTAGTGAAGCACGTACTACTTTTGTGGCAATGGATGATTGCCCAAAATTAATAAGACAACCTACAATCAAGAATCCTTGGTGCAAAATGCGATATCCCTTACCCACAAGACCCCTACAATCAAGAATGACGTAAGTTATTGTTACAATCACTTAGACACAACGAGCGACACAGCCTACTTTTACACCTTGACTATGATGGTAATGTCTATGCGTTATTATTTGTACGATTTGTATTGATCGAAAGTCTGGCACACACATATAAATTTTAATTAGATTTCATAATATATGAAAATTTTGCTTCATGCATGATAGTATTTTCAACCTCTTTATTTATTTACATGTGGGTGATTTACACTAATAAATCTTTGTCTCACAATCAACTTTTAATTAGCAGTTCGATTTCAACATTGACGACGACGGCCGCTGCTTCAAGAAAATGATTATAAAATAGATCCCTGCTCTAGATCGACTTGTGATCTTCAAGCAACCATTGATACAATTGGCTCCATGTTATAGAATATCTAGTGTCCAATTAATCTCATCTCAATCAATAATAATAATAAAAAAAGGTCTCTAGCTACAATACACGGTAACATTGCAAGATCATCTTGCGAGACAAACAAGTAAATGCACGTAGACCAAGATTAAGCTAAAGGTTTTGAATTAATGAGTTTAATTAAACACAAAAAGCCATTTGGGATGGGGTCTCGATCATAAACTCTTAGCAAGACTAATTAAGATGGGGAATTATTATTAGAAATATTCGATGTATTTGATGAAATTCAAAAATTCGTGACATGTGATTTCTGTGTTCGATCGTGTCGTTTGTTGGGCTTTGACTGGGTGATTTAAATTGAAAATTGAAAGATGATTAACTAATTAAATTGATGAAGTTGATTGACATCCATTGTTTTATTACAGATATATATTTTTAAAATATAGCTTTTAACTATGTAAACTAGTGATTACTGTTATTTAAATTATATTTTATAATTTGCCGGGCTCCTTAATTAATAAAGAAAGGAGTAACACTCCTTCCCAATTAGGCTCCTTATATTGCTTTTGGAGCCGCAGGGGAGCCTTCTTCCTTTATCAATTGAATACGTAGGTGCTGGAATTCCAATTCTTCCAGTTTTTCATTCTTTTTATATTTTTTATATCATGACTCTTAGCTTCCGTTTGTTTTGGGTTTGAGTTTATTTTATATCACTTCACTAATCATTGCTTACAATTTCTTTCACAAATCATTTTTTTAATTACAAATGAAAAAATATCAAACCATCTCTCACCATTTAATTTTATTTACTTTATTATTTTTTTACTATTATTTTATTCATTATTCTAATTTATTTCAATTTCTCTCACCAATTATTTCTTTATCCACATAAATTTCAAAAAAAACATTTTAACTTTCTAATCACCACTTCAATCATTTTTATCATATTTTATTATCCACTAGTAAACTAAACCAAACTCAAAGCAAACGGAGCCTATTTTCAAAATGCGAGTAATTAAAGAGAAAAGTTTTGGTGCATCGATGATTTGACGGGTATACCATGTGGAAGGATGAGATGCATCCAACTCATCCACTTTCATACAATAGAATGTGTGTAGGTGTGAGAGCACTTGCAGTACATACTGTAAATGATTCAAAAACTGCATTTTAGAGATTTCAAATGGAAAAATTACACTGCAGGAGATACTATATTTTTTTACTATAAAATATAGATTCTGTAAAATTTTCTTTTACATCTACTGAATTTATCCAGATTCTGTAAATTTTCTTTTATATTTACCGTATTATGTATAATAGAGAATCAAATGCAATTCATCTTAAATAGGGAGTCTGTAAACTAGAAAAATGTATATTTAAAACGGTAAAGTATAGTATTTATGTAGAGAATCTGATGTAAGTGCTTTGAGGTGGATGTATCACATCTATCCACTTGGTACAATTCCTCAATAATTGTTGCTCAATAACTGTTCTCGTAAGTTACTGTTACAATCACTTAGACACAACGAGCGACACAACCACATTTTACACCTTGACTATGATGGTAATGTCTATGCATTACTATTTGTACGATTTGTATTGATCGAAAGTCTGGCACACATTTAGATTTTAATTACATTTCATAATATATAAAAATCTTGCTTCATGCATGATAGTATTTTCTAACAACAATATTTGGAAATTATATTTTCTGATTATATTAACAATTGTCAAGGTTACACATATATATAGTCACTCTAGTCTAAGGGTATAAACGTAACTAGAATATAATAAATAAATCTATTCTACTAATATATACGTGTTACATCTAATACCACCCCTCAAGTTGGACGAGGAGGAGACCCAACTTATGACGCCGATGAAGAAGAAAGGTCAAGAGGAAGCGACTTGGTGAGGCAGTCAGCAAGTTGGTCTGAAGCACCGACATGGGCAACCCACAATGAACCCCGTTGCACATGATCCCGGATGAAATAGTAGTCAATGGCAACGTGTTTCATACGTGAATGAAAAACAGGGTTGTGACAAAACTGCGTGGTGCCTAGATTATCACAATAAATGACAGGAGCCTGAGCAACCGAAGAACGGAGATCACGTAGGAGAAAAGTAAGCCAGAGGAGCTCCGCGGCAGTCGAGGCAACATACCTATATTCAGCCTCAGTAGATGAGCGAGCTATAGTGGGCTGTTTCTTGGAACTCCAAGATATGACATTTCTGCCCAGATAGACAACATAAGCACCAGTGGAGGCATAATCATCCTTACATCCCCCCCAATCTGCATCAGAAAAGGCATGAAGAACCAAGGGGGAGTCGCGATAAATCTGAAGACTGAGATCCACTGTGCCAGCCAAGTAACGAAGCATACATTTAGCAAAACTCCAATGAACATCAGTGGGAGCATGCATAAACTGAGAGAGCTTGTTAACCGCAAAGGCAAGGTCAGGCCGAGTGAAAAGCATATACTGAAAACTGCCAATGACCATGCGATACTCAGAAGCATCATCAAGAGGAGAACCCGTAGTAGCAGTGAGACTGGAGAGATCAGCAGGTAGAGGGGTGCTAACAGAGTTAGCCTGATCCATATGAATACGGGCAAGGAGTTCCGTGGCATAGCGATTCTGTGATAACAAACAACCATCAGAGTTCGGGATGATCTCGATACCCAATATATAGGAGAGGGAGCCAAGATCCTTTAATGCAAACCGACGTCCCAGAAGAGAAATGAACGCCTCAAGAGCACGAGTATCATTACCAGTAATAATAATGTCATCGACATACACCAACAAATAAATCATGACAGTGCCAGTGTGGTAGATAAACAGAGAGTCGTCGACGATCGAGTTGCGAAAATTACTGCGAAGAAGAAAACCCCGAAGTTCCTCATACCAGGCCCGGGGTGCCTGCTTTAAACCATAGATTGCCTTGTGTAACTTGCAGACATGGGTGGGACAATTAGAACTGACAAACCCATTGGGTTGTGCCAAAAACACATCCTCCGAAAGATGACCTTGTAGAAACACGTTGTTGATATCTAGCTGACGTTAAGACCACCCCTGCGAAAGTGCCAGACTAAGAACAACACGGACAATAGTGTGTTTGACCACCGGGCTAAAGGTCTCATAATAATCAATACCCGGACGCTGAGTGAACCCTTTGGCCACAAGCCGAGCCTTGCACCGATCAATGGACCCACCTGGGTGACGTTTGAGACGGAAGATCCATTTGGAACTGATGACATTCTGCGAAGGATAAGGAGGGACTAAGGACCATGTCTCGTTACGAATGAGAGCATCATATTCATCCTGCATAGCAGCCCTCCATTTGGGATGTTTAAGGGCTTGAGAGATGTTGGTGGGTTCGGACTCGAGAGAAGAGATGGGAGGTGAGTGAGAAGATTGAGTTTCGGATGGGTTTGTGGATATTGTTTTGGGCTCGTGTGCGCATGGGGTGAGATGGGGGAGGTGGTGGTGGGGGTGGAGACGGTGGGGGAGGTGGCGGTGGAGATGGAGGGGGTGGGGGAGGAGGTGGTGGGGATGATGGTGGAGATGGTGATGGAGGGGAAGATGGTGAGGTAGGAGGCATATGGGTGACCGGGGGAGTGGGAATCCAGTCAGAGATAGGAGAGGGTGTAATCGATGTAGTGGAGGAGTTGGGAGATGCAAAGGGGAAGATAGACTCAACAAAGTTGACATGACGGGAAACATATAAGCGAGACTCCTTAAGATCATAACAGTAATAGGCGTGTTGGTTTAAGGCATAGCTGAGAAATACACAGGGTTTTGAGCGAGGCTCAAGTTTGTGATTAGTGTAGGGGCGGAGCCACGGGTAGAGAGCATCCAAACACCCGAAGCTTGTGGTAATTTGGGGTGTGTGGAATAAAGAGTCATAAGGTGTACGCGTGTTGAGAGTGGGAGTGGGCATTCGATTTATGAGATACACAAAGAGTGGAAAAGCGAAGGGCCAGAATGATGTGGGAGCGGAAGCATGGGAGATTAAGGATAGGCCGGTTTCAACAATATGTAACATGCGCCGTTCAGAGATTCCATTGTGTTCAGGGGTATGTAGGGGAGTGGTAAAGAAGGAAATACCGTTAGTGGAAAAATAATCGCGAAGAGAGATAAATTCTCCATCGTTATCCGAGTAAAGAGTTTTGATGGGACGTTCAAAGTATTTTTCAACTAGGGATCGAAATCGTAAAAAGGTTGGATAAACGTCGGATTTACGTATTAACGGGTAGAACCATATATACCGGGTAAAACGATCAACAAAAATAACAAAGTATTTGAAACCATCAATTGATAGAACCGGTGACGTCCATACATCACTAAAAATAAATTCAAGGGGTTGGGAAGAACGTAAACTAGAAACGCCAAAAGAATGTTTATGGCTTTTATTTTCAAGACATGCAGTACAATGCGTAAAAGGTAAACTGGAAGAATGTAAATTATTGGTCTTCAAAACTGAGGATAAAATAGGAAGAGCCGGATGACCCAACCGACGATGCCAGTCTTGAGATGACGCTTTATTGGATGCAAATGCAAGAATTGGGGAAGTTGATGACATAGATCAAGTAATAAAATACTTGACCACCATAAACCAATACTAGCAAGAGGACTAGGCCCATCGTAGTATAGCTATAGTGAATCAAGGTTGATCCCACAGGGAACCAATTGTGGATCATCTTATATACAAACAATTAATTAAACATGTCAAGGACATATAGGTGGTCTACGACCAACATAAGACAAGAAAGGTAAAGACACGACTCGACACAACGTAATTAACCTCCCCAATTATAGTCCTTATCGTTTGGACCTAGATAATTTATATAATAAACTGAACTTATTAACTGTCAATCCGTTTGTATCTATCTTAGATTGGCTACGGGAGTCATCCTCTTTAACTTGACTTAGCACCGGTTAGGTTGCTAGATCACTGTGCTACATTACGTGACTTCACCTTTTGGGTATCCATGTCATATAACTTGCATGCTTACGACACTAAGGATTCCGATATTAATCGTACACCTCGTCTAGGCAACATTCCTATGATTAGGCGTACTTCCTAAGCGATTACTCAAGCTCTCGTCCAACTAGCAATTACCAAGTTATAGTCTCATGCTAATCTACGACGTACGTATAAGCAGGTGCATGCAATTCCCGAATATAAACCTACCAAGATAACGCTGAACGTCCGTGAAGAGCAATTCATAAGCCTACCTAAGAGTTTTATATTGGTATTTCCTTTTTACACATTTTAATTAAACTAAGCGAGTAACGTAGCCATATCCATACCTACTGAGATAATAAATTCAACTAGGTTAACTTAACCATAAAGACGTGGCGTAATTAACAGATGACAGGGGCTCGGTCGACCGAGTGAATAGGCTCGGTCGACCGGATGAATTTATTCGGTCATCCGAATTGATTTCGTCCCCAGATTACATCTTAGAATATATCTCTCAGCGTTTCATCATACAGAACAGATTAAACAGTAATTCGCACAGTATTCATATAAACTAACATAGATACGCATTAATTAAATCAAGTAGATTCATGAATAAATACTAAGTGTATGACGTAGGTTATTGGATCCTCATAGACAAGGTATCGCCACCTTCCCAACGTCATAGCCGAGATCTACATCATCTAGCTATGATTAACTAATTCAAACGATAAAGCATAATTGGAGATTTAATTACTTCAAATAAAAGAAACAGAAAATAAGGGCTTACATATTTACAGCCTCCAAATTCTGATAAACCTTCAAATTATTTATGCTACATTGTATCAAAGTTGTATTATGAATGATTCAAGGTATATTCTACAAATTTCGTAGCTGCTGCTTATATAGGAGTTTCTGCCGACTTATGAAGGATCTAGAAGGTAAATACGAAAAAATCTGATAACCGACCGAAAATCCCAACTCGGTCAACCGAAGCTCCCCACTCGGTCGACCAAAGCTATAGGCTCGGTCGACCGAACCTAACTTTGCACATGTTAATCGTTTTTCTCGTCTATCTTGCTCCCCACTGTACGCTTGCGTGTTGATCTGATTAATCTTTCATTTAATGCTCCGATTTTCTTCCTCTATTATCTTGAGACCATTGATTGAATGACATTAATCCTCTCAATTTGTTGTGATCTGCAAAATAAACATTTATAGCACAATAAATCGGCCTTTTAATAATAAAAACAGTTAAATACCCAATATCATATTAATAATCACTTAACAAATAATAAATATAAACGAGTGATTCAATATGAAATATACATTATTAATTTCGATTTAAGGTCAACGTTGATGACTTTTACGGGTATAATTTGACCGTCATCAACTACCCCCCACTTAGACTTTGATCGTCCCGAACAAAGCATCAATAAGTCATTCCCAAGACAACATTTTCTATGGTCAAATCATACTTACACAAGAAACTCAAGTCAACTCATACTAGTCATGCTCATAAGATATCCATTATTCACTACTTACTATGAATCGAAGTGATGTGTGCATGTGCATTTAGTTTTATATATTCGTGGCAAGATTAGAGTTTATGCTAACTTCACAATCTCAACCTACCAACCTCAGCATTCATACTTCTTATGCCTCGCAATGGTTAGAGCACTAGAGCAATAAGCAAGAGCGTATCTATAGGGATTTTGGACTTGGAGACCGAGTACTACTCAAAGCCTCTTAAAAGTTGAATTTCTTCAATTCTTCATATTTTTTTAATACTATCAATCTCAAGGAAGAAAACTTTTTAGAGTATCCCCCTATCTTAGATCATGTATAGCATCGAATATTACCACAAGCGCGGGGCTACTTTGGTAATGTCACTACAAGCCCAGTGTCTAACATTTTGCTAAAACACAGGTACGTCTCAAGCTTATTACTCTGCTTTAATGGCTAAAAGATAAGAATGCATCAATGAGATAGATATTGATACTAAGTTCACATAACCAATCATCTATGCAATGTACACATAATTTCTTCAGTTATTATGATTTGCGCGGTATACTCGATTCACAGATTGAGTGATTGAATAATAAATAACTACTCACAAAAACGGGCATGAATATCCTTAAATTTACTTAACATAAGTATAAAATGATCACGTACTCATGAAACTTGGTTCCTTTCCTATCAATTCTTAGCTAGGAACTCACAATTGTAAGGGTACGAGATACATAATATGGTATTTATTCAATTTTTTCAATCATGTGCCGTTTCATTCAATTTTCAATTATAACATAACATGGCTAAGTCTCCTACCCCCCACTTAAACATGGCATTGTCCTCAATGACAAAAATAAATGAGAATTTAAGAAAAAGACTTAGCACTGGAACGGGTCCAAGTAAAGGAAAAAGATCGGAGTAAATTTCAGCACGTCGTGGAGAGATAGACACATCATGTATAAGCAAACAAACTCCACGAAACCGTCAAATACCATGTCTATGGACGTTATAAAATAATGTGGCAGTAATGAGGTATAAATACCTAAAAACAGTTTAAGACACTTTATTTTATACAACCAATGACAAGGGAAACCAAAAAGAAAAATACTAAATAGAAAGAAAAATAAACAAGCAACTAAAGATGGTGGTCTTCATCTACAACCTCCACCGCCTAAATATTCTTAAAACCGGGTGGAGAAGAAAAAGATCAAAAAGCATTACCCGACGTGGGAAAACACGAGGGTGACTCGATCGAAAAGGTATTCAATCCAGGAAAAGAGAAACTTGGTAAGGTATAACAGATTGAATGCGACCTATTGGCTAAAGATAAAATCAAATACTTAACGCATAAACTTCTCGCTTGCATTGGATATCAACAACTTAAGGAGATGTAGATACTCCTCGAAATTACTAATAACCCAACGTAGCACGTAAGAGTCATAACCGTCATCAACAAGGTTGGATCGGTGTGATAGTGTAGAACAAAACTGATCATCTATAAATGCCGGAATAGATGGAAAAAATGTGAAATTTAAAACTTCCGGTAGAAAGATAAGTTGTACTCTGCTCGAACCAAAAACCTTTAAAATCTAGCTAGGGTCAGAGCTACACTTCCCCCAACTAGGATCATGAAAATCAAAATGATAAAAAAAAATCATTAAAGCTTAGCAATATTTCAAATTCCGCAACACAAAGGTATTTTGTAAACAAAATGGAGGTTGAGAGTATGATGGGTTTAGAAAAAGATACACATAAGGATGGGAAGAAAAGATAAAGGGTGGGTAAGAAATTGTGTTTTTGGGATTGAGAATTGTTTAAAGGAATGGGATTGGGTGGGAGAGTGAAACGGATGGAAAGAAAGAGAGGCGATGAAAGAATGGTTAGAAATGCGAATTGTTGGGGCAGATTGGTGAGAGGATCGAAAAGTTTGAAGGTGAAAAAGTTTAAGGGGAAAGATAAGGATAATTGCAGAATGAATTGCACACTACTTTGGATTTTCACTTGGATCACCTTTCTAAAAGGTTTTAGAAGTTGACCAAAATTGTTCTTGTTCACACCAATCATTCTCTGTTACATTTTCAGTAATTCTCAAGCTCTCTTAATGCTTCCATCTTAAGGTGGATTGCTAAATTTCCTTTTCTTTAGCAATTTCTTGACTCTCCTACGGAACTTTATTTCACGTGGCCTATATTGAGTAAAAAAGTTTTGCACATCCTTAGCCCAATGGCCATCAGAACACGGCAAAATAAAAAACCTCAACATATGTCACGTTACTTTTATTGGACTCAAAGAAAACAAAACCTAAAATCCTAAAAAGAAATCCTAAGGGTTTTAAAGAAGTAGTTCTGAGTTTAAAGTCCTCAGCTCGACTTTCCAAAAATTATCCTTGCCAGTTATCATTCTTGGATCGCTGGACTTTGACCCTTCAAGCACTATAAGAGGTGGGCTTGTTGCTTTTATGGATTAATACCCTTCCCTTGGTTGTGAGACCTAGAAAACGACATTTATCCATACCATTTATCCAAAGCTCGACCTCGGCTCGTTTTAGGAATTAGTGAATTCTAAGAAACTCGGTTAAAATTATGGCTTTGGCCTTGACAATAAGAAACAATGAATCAAAGTACTCCGAATAAGGTCGGTTATGTAGGCAAGCCTCGCCGTCTTATTCGTTGGAACATATGTGACGATTCAGGCCAATCCGTCAAGATTAAGCCCGTTTAGCCCGAAGGCTTATCGGCTATGCTAAGTCTTGTTGAATCAAGAACGCACATCACCCGTGTGAGTGGAGTCGATTGAGCCGAAGCTCGGTTGAACTCGCCACCATGGTTAGACCATTTCGAACCCATGTACTAAGAGTCTCCGATTTCTAAATTGTCACCCAAAGCGTAATCTCGTTTCTGCTAAGGTGGGTTCACCGAGAAGCCATCACCATAAAACTCAACGAAAGCGTAAGATGGCGTTCTCTCAAAACTCAACGTCTTCTTTAGATTGTGAATGCTTAAACTACACAATTTGTTGCTCCCATGGCGATGAAGCAATCTCATGCATAGGTCAATGAGATTTTAACGAACTACGAGGAACTCTTTTTCACCTTCCTTTCAACGACGACTACATGTTTCCTACACACCTCTGTATGAGAAAGATATGGGGCAAAACCTTCGACACTAATAAAATTATTCTTACAAACCAACTCCGGGGTAAGATTCATACTAAGGTTCATGTATAGGCTAACTTATGCTCAAAAAACCAAAAGGTAGTAAAACATAAGCAAAAAAAAAGGTAGTACCTTGCCTTCAACATTGTACCACGAAGAATTTAAGCCTTAAAATATATATTTTTTCGAGCCATCTTGGTGCTTTAATGGTATTGCTTCCATCGCTTTTCCCATCGTAGAGTAGTAATTCGCATGTTCTTTGGGTTATTTTCTCGCCTTGAAAATTATCGACTCAGATTATTGCTTCCTGGTTTCGCAAATGTAAGAAAAACAAAAGCAGACCGTGGAGATCGATTTTAACATGGTCTCCCATGCTGCTATCGGACTTACGGATTAAACATACGAGGATAAACGAAACACGAAGTCCCGAAAAATAGAACCAGGCTCGGGCGGCGAAGAGATAGATCTCACTGGGGCGAAACCAGTTGTTCCAGATTCGGAATTTTTACACCGAGCGAGACAACCGAGAGGACTCAAAACGTAAAAGCAGACTCTAAAAGCAAAAACTTCGACATGAATAAAAATTATTTATATATAAAATTGACCGTTGGTTCCCCGAAGCGGCGCCAAAAACTTGATGACGTAGATCAAGTAATAAAATACTTGACCACCATAAACCAATACTAGCAAGAGGACTAGGCCCATCGTAGTATATAGCTATAGTGAATCAAGGTCGATCCCACGAGGAACCAATTGTGGATCATCTTATATACAAACAATTAATTAAACATGTCAAGGACATGAGGCGATCTACGACCAACATAAGACAAGAAAGGTAAAGACACGACTCGACACAACGTAATTAACCTCCCCAATTATAGTCCTTATCGTTTGGACCTAGATAATTTATATAATAAATCCGAACTTATTAATGTCAATCCGTTTGTATCTATCTTAGATTGGCTACGGGAGTCATCCTCTTTAACTTGACTTATCACCGGTTAGGTTGTTAGATCACTGTGCTACATTACGTGACTTCACCTTTTGGGTATCCATCTCATATAACTTGCATGCTTACGACACTAAGGATGTTTGATATTAATCGTACACCTCGCCTGAGCAACATTCCTATGATTAGGCGTATTTCTAAGCGATTACTCAAGCTCTCGTCCAACTAGCAATTACCAAGTTATAGTCTCATGCTAATCTACGACATACGTATAAGCAGGTGCATGCAATTCCCGAATATAAACCTACCTAGATAACGCTGAACGTCCGTGAAGAGCAATTCATAAGCCTACCTAAGAGTTTTATATTGGTATTTCCTTTTTACACATTTTAATTAAACTAAGCGAGTAACGTAGCCATAGCCATACCTACTGAGATAATAAATTCAACTAGGTTAACCTAACCATAAAGACGTGGCGTCATTAACAGATGACAGGGGCTCGGTCGACCGAGTGAATAGGCTCGGTCGACCGAATGAATTTATTCGGTCACCCGAATCGATTTCGTCCCCAGATTACATCTTAGTATATATCTCTCAGCGTTTCATCATACAGAACAAATTAAACAGTAATTCGCACAGTATTCATATAAACCAACATAGATACGCATTAATTAAATCAAGTAGATTCATGAATAAATACTAAGTGTATGACGTAGGTTATTGGATCCTCATAGACAAGGTATCGCCACCTTCCCAACGTCATAGCCGAGATCTACATCATCTAGCTATGATTAACTAATTCAAACGATAAAGCATAATTGGAGATTTAATTACTTCAAATAAAAGAAACAGAAAATAAGGGCTTACATATTTGCGACCTCCAAATTAAAAAACCTTCAAATTATTTATGCTACATTGTATCAAAGTTGTATTATGAATGATTCAAGGTATATTCTACAAATTTAAGTAGTCTTTGCTTATATAGGAGTTTCTGCCGACTTATGAAGGATCTAGAAGGTAAATACGAAAAAATCTGATAACCGACCGAAAATCCCAACTCGGTCGACCGAAGCTATAGGCTCGGTCGACCGAACCTAACTTTGCACATGTTAATCGTTTTTCTCGTCTATCTTGCTCCCCACTGCACGCTTGCGTGTTGATCTGATTAATCTTTCATTTAATGCTCCGATTTTCTTCCTCTATTATCTTGAGACCATTGATTGAATGACATTAATCCTCTCAATTTGTTGTGATCTGCAAAATAAACATTTATAGCACAATAAATCGCCCTTTTAATAATAAAAACAGTTAAATACCCAATATCATATTAATAATCACTTAACATTAAATAATAAATATAAACGAGTGATTCAATATGAAATATACATTATTAATCTCGATTTAAGGTCAACGTTGATGACTTTTACGGGTATAATTTGACCGTCATCAGAAGTCGGCCACTCATACAGACCATTTTTAACCGGACCACGGAGTAGTGTTTGGTTCTTCTGAATGTCCTTCACAACAAATTCAGAGGGTAAGAATTCAATTGAAAGATTATGGGAATTGCACAGTTGAGAAAAATGGAAACTAAATTGCGAGACATGCTAGGGACATAGAGGACATTACTAAGATCAAGGGAATGGGAAGGATTAAGGGGGAGGGAGGAGCTACCAATGTGAGTGATAGAAAGTCCCTTACCATCACCAAGCAGAATGTCATCCGTGCCAGTATAGGGAGCATGAAGTGATAAGTTCTGAAGGTCCGTGGTCACATGATGATTTGCCCCACTGTCCATAAGCCATTTGGGTTGAGTGTGGTCAAACCGAGCCGAGTCGTAATTCGTTTCCACCAAATTGGCCTGCGGTCTGGGACCCCGCTGATTCATAGGACCAAATATTTGTTGCATCTGTACCTGAAATTGAGGACATTCCTTGGCCACATGGCCATGAACACCACACATTTGACAACGACCAAGAAAGGGTTTGCGCTGATTACCTGAGCTCGATGAACCACCATTATTATATGATTGGGTGCCACCATTATTATATGAATTTCCACCATTATTAGATGGACCACCACTATTAAATGAATTGCCTTTTAAAGGCTGTTGAAAGTTGTACCTGGACTGTCCACCGGTCCAATTTGGTGAGAGACCCTGTTGCTGCTGCTGTTGACCATAGGGGCGAGAGGAGCTGTTGCCCGATGAGCGCTGGTTCGGTGGACGGTACGCGGCATGGGCGGTGGCTGGTGGGAACTGCGTCGGTGATGGCAGGGCAGTAGTGGGCTTGAAATTGAGAAATTTTTCAAGCAATTCTTCAAACTCGATCGCCGTATCTCGAGCTTTGAGAGCGTTGGCCATGCCCCGATACTCCGGGCCAACGTTGGAGAGGGCTATATCAAGGAATTCTATCCGCCTAAAACATTCGGCTAAAAATATGCAGCTATAAAATATTCCGATACAATCATAAAAAATTACAAAAAAAATATGAATATATGTGTCTCACTATTTAAAAAAAATAAAAAAAATTATCAATATCTACTTAAACAGGTAATATTTTTTCCTTTTAATTTTTTTAGAAGAAGGTTGTTTTTTTTCTAAAGTCTTATTCATGCACAAATAAAATTAAAATAGAATGTCAAAAATCTTACCTCGCAGGAGCTAATATTCTACACAAAGCAACCACAAATAAAAGAGGATGAGACGAATCAAGTGGATGAGTAAACTACAAATAAACAAAAGGACATTAAAATGCAAATGTATGACAATATAATACATTAGAATGCCATTGGATGAATCAAGTGAGATGAATAGGTGAATGAAATGTGATGGATGTGTGATTGAGCATTATAAGCAAATTAGGCATTTTTTTTCCTTCCTTTTTTTGAGAAGAAGGTAGGTTTTTTTAAGTCTTATTCATGCACAAACAAAATTACAATAGAAAGTCGATAATTCTTACCTCAGACGGAGCTAAATTTCTGACGAATCAAGTGGATGAAGTAGCTACCAATAAAGAAAGAAGGACAAAAAAATGCAGAAGGATGAATCAAATGAGATGAATAATTGAATCGAATAAAGCAAAATAGGCGTTTTTCTTTTCTTTTTTTAAGTCAATGGGACGAATCAAGTGCACGAATAAACTACAAAAAGGATATTAAAATGCAAATGGATGGATGAGATGAATAAGTGAATCGAATGTGATAAATATGATATGAAAAAAAAAATTAGACAATATTTGGGTAGGCTGTAATTAGGTAAACGGGTCAATCAATTTTATTTCCTCTCCTATATATATATATATATATATATATATATATATATATAGAGAGAGAGAGAGAGAGAGAGAGAGAGAGAGAGAGAGAGAGAGAGAGAGAGAGAGAGAGAGAGAGAGAGAGAGAGAGAGAGAGAGAGAGAGATGATTTTTAAAATACTAACTTTTAACTATGTAAACTAGTGATTACTGTTATTTTAGTTATATTTTATAATTAGCTGGGCTCCTTAATTAATAAAGAAAGGAGTAACACTCCTTCCAAATTAGGCTCCTTATATTGCTTTTGGAGCCGATGGGGAGTCTTCTTCCTTTATCAATTGAATACGTAGGTGCTGGAATTCCATTTTTTTTTTTTTTTCAGTTTTTCATTCTTTTTATATTTTTATTTATTGTGACTGTTAGTTTTATTTTCAAAAAAAGAGTAATTAAAACTTTGTTTTTGTCGCTGACTATTTTAAGTATTTGTTTTTTTTTTTTGTTTTGTTTTGGGAAGTAAGTATTTGTTTATTCTATGGTTTAGTATATTTTATTGGTATGATTGTTTCGTAAAATTGAATAGTTCAATTCAGAGTTATACAATGAGGTATGTCATTATTACACAGCTCGCAACCAAATGATGGTTATGACATGTAGTAGTAGGTAAGGATACACATTATTGCATAAAAATATATAAAGTAAAAGTTGCCGGCTTAGAAGAATTATTATTTTGCATGTTTTCCTATTGTTTTACAAAGGAAAAAAGGGAAAATATCAGCAACTGGTGCATATTTTCAGATATTGCGAGAAAAATAATTAATTTTGTAACTATATATACATTCAAAATCTGTATTTGAATTCCCACAACTCCCTAAACGTATAGAATCAAATTCCTTTTCTAGAAGGCCAAGATTGTCCATGATTGTTTAGAGTTTGTTTCACACGTACTTGACCAGGATATGGACAAGTCAGCATGGTTCCTAATGGTTCTCTTTTCCTCCATTATGTTCGTACATTGCCACGACGACGAGAGCAACACAGCCACAAACTTTAGTAGGAAAGGTAAACAATTTTTAGAAATTATGATCATTAAATGGTGGAAGTAGTAAATTGATTAATTAAATCCTACATCATGTTATATATATATACATGTCAAATATGATTTATTATCCAAATGATCTATTGAAGGGCATTTGTTCTTGTCTTACAATCATATATTTTTAATTACTTGTAGAGAAAGCAATTAGCAGTTCGATTTCGACAGTACTACTGAAGACCACTTCAAGAAAAATTAAGTATGGGTTCAGTATAGATCCCTGCTCTAAATCGTCTTGTGATCTTCAATCAGTCTTTGATACCTGCCTAGAAGGCTGTTTCTGTGGTGTATACAGATGTTCATTACAGCCTGTGAATCTGTTTGGCGCGATTTACATACCATCAAGAAAACTAAAGTTGTTGGAAGCTCGAAACCTTGTGGACGAAGATTACTGCAATGTTTTCACTTGTGATCCTACAATAGAAAATGATTGCCCAGCTGGGTGTAACTATTGTACTGCCGTCAAATGTGCTAAATTAGTGTATTAGCTAATACTGTAATGCAGTCAAAATGTCAAATGTGCTATAATTTGGATGGAGAATGAAAAATATGCTAGTAATAATGCCGTATAATTTAAAAAAAGTTGTTCTTCTAAGTTAATTTGGTCTTAAATTTGTATCGTAATGATCTTTAACATTACTCGAGCGACAATCATATAGTATCAGCTGTCAAGAATGAAAGGGCCGTTTTTATAACAATATGCTTTGAAACGGCACAAATGGTTAAAGGGATAAAAGGACAACTATTAGCTAGTATGAGTTAGAAACTTAACATATAGATTAGAACAGGAAATCTGTCTTGATACATTATCAATTACACATCTCAGGTTTATACACCACACACTGATAATACTTATAAAGATAGATAACAGAAAATAGTACTATGTGGCTTTAAGGTTGACACTTTGCACCATAGGAGATAAACACTTGTCATTATGTGGCTTTAACATCCCCCCTCAAACTGAAGGTAGCATCAACTACATTCAGTTTGGTTTTGTTAATTTGAAACTGAGTGTTGGAGAGGGGCTTGGTAAGGCAATCTGCAACTTGGTCATAGGATGGAACATATGCAACTTGAAGCTGATTTTTCTGCACTTGATCTCTTACAAAATGAACATCTACTTCAATGTGTTTTGTTATGGAGTGGAACACTGGATTATAGGCCAAAGCTGCTGCACTGAGATTGTCACACCAGGTAGTTGGTCTTGCAGCAACTTTGATGTGTAATTCTGACAGAAGAGATGTTAACCACTTGATTTCAACAGCAACACTTGCCAAAGCTCGATATTCAGATTCTGTACTTGATCTGGCAACACCCTGCTGTTTCTTGGAGCTCCAGGATACTAGTGAGCCCCCTAGATACACACATTAACCAGCCACAGACTTTCAGTCTATGACATTACATGCCCAATCTGCATCACTAAAGCCTGTGATCACTAGGGCCCGACTAGGTTGAAAATGTAAACCATGACTTATTGTCCCTTTAATATACCTGAGCAATCTTTTGAGGGCAAACCAGTGAACTTCCCTGGGTGCGTGCATGTACTGGCTCAACTGGTTGACTGCAAAACTGATGTCTGGCCTTGTATATGTCAGGTACTGTAGGCTTCCCAAAATTTGTCTGTACTGAGTGGCATTAGGCAGGAGTGGAGAGCTATCAGAGGTGAGGTCAACATTTGTTGTCATTGGAGTTGGGACAGGCTTCAGATGTTCAAGATTGAGCTTGCTCAATAGTTGTGATGCATAATGCTGCTGTTTGAGATAGAGTCCTGTTTCATTTCTGTGTGCCTGCATCCCCAAGAAGTGAGATAGAGATCCAAGATCCTTTAGGGAAAATTTGGAGTTCAGCATACTTATAAACTTTTGCATCAGTTGGACATTGTTACCTGTAATCAATATGTCATCTACATAGACAAGCACATATATTAGGACATCAGATGTATGAAAAATAAACAGAGATGTGTCAGACTTGCACTGATAGAATCCCCATTTCAGAAGTTGAAATCTCAATTCATCAAACCAAGCTCTTGGAGCTTGCTTTAGGCGGTATAGGGCTTTCTTCAAGTGGCATACATGAGTGGGTTTAGTAGAGTCCACAAAGCATTCAGGTTGGGGCATAAACACGTCCTCATAGAAAGTCCCATTCAGAAAGGCATTATTGATGTCAATCTGGTTAATGTGCCAGTTAAGGGACACAGCTATAGCAAAGACCACTCTGATTGTGGAAGCCTTAACAACAGGACTAAAGGTCTCACTGTAGTCCCATCCAGGGGTTTGATGAAAGCCTTTTGCCACCAACCGAGCCTTATGTTTCAAGACAGAGCCATCAGGGTTCAGTTTTAACTTGAAAACCCATTTATTGCCTACCAGATGCTGATTTGGCTTGGGAGGTACAAGGTCCCATGTATGATTGTTGATCAGGGCTCCGTATTCCTCTTTCATAGCAGTATGCCACTGAGGGGATTGAACAGCTTCAGATGCTCTAGTTGGTTCCTTTTGGCAATGGACAGAGTCTTTGGAGGCAAGATAGGAATAGGTTTTTGGTTTAAAAATTCCATGTTTGGCTCTAGTTTCCATAGGATGATGATTGGCAGGAGGTGGGGGTGGTGGAGGTGGTGATGGGGATGGTGTGGCATTGAGGGATGACTGAGATGTATGGGAGTTAGGAGATGCAGTATGGTTGGGAGGAGATGAAGATCTAGAAGGAACAGAGGTAGGTAATGGTGAGCTAGAAGTAGGAGAAAGGCCTGAGTTTATATGGTACCAGGGGAGTAATCAGATTGTGTGTGTTGTGGTCCATGAATCACAAGGAGGTGCACACCAGATGTAGTTTCCTCATGAACTGTGGATGGAAGAACAGAAAATGAGTTGAATTTGGGAATGGAATAGGAGACTGAGGAGGGAACTGAAGTATCAGGTTGTGGAGCATGGAATAGGGCCTTGTAGGGAAATTCATGCTCATTGAAGATGAAATCCTTGGACACGTAAACTCTTCCAGATTTATCAAGGCAGAGATATGCCTTATGAGAATGACTCACCCCAAGAAAGATACATTTGACAGTATGAAATTGAAATTTCTGTTTTTGGAAAGGCCTGAGATAAGGATAACAGGTGCAGCCAAAGGTTTTGATAAGTTTATAGTCTGGCTTTTGGTGAAAGAGTTGTTCATGGGGAGTCTTAAGTTGAAGAACATGAGTAGGCAATCTATTTATAAGGTAAGCACTATACTGAAAGGCTTCACACCAGAATTTGAGAGGCATTTCAGCCTGAGCAAGGAGGGTGAGACCAACTTCAACAACATGCCTGTGTTTTCTTTCAATCCTACCATTCTGGCCATGAGCATATGGACAGGGATGTCTAAAGATGATTCCTAAGTCCTCTAACAGGGTCTCAAAAGCTCTAAACTCACCTCCACAATCAGTTTGAAGACACTTAATGTTTCTTTCAAACTGTTTTTCTACCAAGGTTTTAAATTGGACAAAAACTTTTAAGGCATCAGATTTATGAACTAAAGGGTAAACCCAATCAAACCCTGCTGTAATCATCAACAAAACTTATATAATATTGAAAGCCTTTAGCAGATATAATAGGGGCAGGGCCCCATAAATCAGAGTGTATAAGATCAAGACAGGAATTACTCTTAGAATGTGAAACAGGATAAGGTAAAGCATGTTGTTAGGAAATCTACGCGGGAACGCAGCGGAATTTAAAATTTATTTCCTATCGACCCAAGATCGACTTCGTTTAAGCAATAAACAAACGAGTTAGTAGACGGTGGTTACCTTGGTTGATCTAAAAGATCGACGCTTTGACCGTCTAAGGAGAGTAGTTCTGCATAGAGCCGCCCAAGTGTTCGGCCTCTACCGCTAGTCCACACGAACAACCCGCCGGAATCCCATCATGGATTGCTATTGGAAAACTCCGGTTATTAGACCGGCCTTTTACCCCTCTCTCCAACTCTCTATAGGGTGCTCTCTATTTTACACAAGAACTACGAGCTCTTGCAATTGTGATGTACAAAAGAGATTGACACCCACCTCTTATTTATAGTAGAAGTGGCGCCCCAAATAGAGTAGAAAGGAAGAAAACCTTTTCCCAATAAAATAAGGAAAATATAATTGATTGATTTATCTCATTTATTACAATATCTCATATTAAATAAATCTAAGATATTGTCAATATCTTATATTGAATATTTCCAAGATTTTGTCAATGTCTAATATTGACTATCTTTATTTTATTACCATAAATCAATTTACACATGTGTATATATCACATATATATATTACACAAAATAAATCTACACATATATATTTATCACAAATGTGAACATGCATATCATATATGCAATTCACGTGTGGTGACCATATATATATTCATATGTTAATATCTTATATTAATATATGGTAATATCATTAATTAAATTGCGCAATCCAAGTGTATCTTATACACTTCAATGTGGCGCCCCATATTGCCAAATATTGGCTTCCGGAATATTCTTTAATTAATATAATTATTATTAATATCTTGTATTTAATTTATTCATAATAAATAAATACCACCATATTAATTTACCACTATAACATTTATAGTCTCGAGATAAACTTTCCTTATTTGGTTATCATCTATAACCACATTTTAATCCGGCTAGATGTTCTTATGTGTGTGACCCGATAGGTTTCCGAATATGTTGGCCGTAGACACAAAGTGCAAATTACGAAAATGCCATTCAGGCCTAACGATCACGGGATAGCGTCTAGCAACACACCGTGACCCCCAATCATCGGAAGAGTCAAATGCAATGACTACTACCTTTCATGTGAAACAGCGATTACGTGTAACTTACAATCCTATCATTTGTAATAATATCCATACGGTCGTTAGTCGAGTGTCAAAACATCAACGACCGTATCTTATAATCTGGATATCAAGCTCTCTCGAAGTAACTCGTTTACTCCCACTTTACAAAGATTCACGAGAGTAAGACATTCCTTATAAGAAGGCCATTTCGGATATTCAATCCTAATCATAGGATACGCGATTCCCAGACGACCAATCATGTATACTCCGCATGCTTCAATATCATACCCAATCACTACCGCATGATCGCCCCGTGGCTAGGGGAAACCTCAATAGTGTCAAAGCATGACAATCCACACCGTGATGCCATGAAGACTCCGGTCAAAAGGATAATTACACAACCGTCACATAGTGTGACACTTATCCGTGTAAGTGGGTCAGTCTAACGTACGCATTCTCTAATACACGTCCACGTACAGTCCAAGTGTCTCTACACTTCGATAGACGAGATCTATCCCTGCCCTAAAGACAGAAGACATCTAATACGTGCTAGTCTGTTTATACTATCAATGCCCTGTTTTATAGTATATCAGCCTAGAGACATTTAAGTATCAGACTTATTAAAGTGATTAGAGATCTCATCAACCATAATCGCCTATCATGGTTTCTCTATAACAGTTTAATACTAAGGACGTTATCATATAACAATTCATAATTGGTTCTTTAGAAGAACATATATATGGCAACAGAAAAGCCATTTAATATATGTATAAACATAAAGAAATAGTAGAAATGATCCGACCCGGTCGGATCCGGTCCAACCCGATTGGGTTTAGGACACTATTCCAACAATCTCTCACTTGGCCTAAAACCAATCACTCGTACACACAAGACCAAGTTGAAGCACAAGAATCTCATGCAATACTCGCAACCCACTTTCTAGCCATAAACGGATCGCTATCCGTGGGGACTCGAGACTACTTCATATCACGCTCCAAATGACCAAGTCAAAGGAACCGCCTCAACACACACACGAATCTCTCGACGAGACCACGGTCCTTGCTTCAAGCAATGAATCCACTTACTATATCGGCTATATAGAAAAGGTGGAAGAACCGCACAAGGTTCAAGAATGAACCTTCTAGATCCATGTATCGCCTCACACGCCTCTAAGGCACTACTGTGTTTTGGCCTAGTTGTAGAATTTACTGAAGACCCATCGCTAAGAACATTTCCACTCAACGTATCACTTATTCAAAGTGATCGCAAACCTGCACCGTAGCTCCCACTCGCCTTCATAAGACTCGGGATATACGTCTCAGATATCTACGTTTATTTAATTCCAAGTTTCAATAAACTAGGAAACTTTCCTTAACTTGTTTAAGGATATTCTCGACATTCACCAGATTTACTTTCATACTTGCTCATGACTTATTCATGGACTATGAACACCCGGCATTACCTATAAGATGGTTCCTATCGCAGTAGCGAAGGAAACCTTCCATAAGCATCATCTTTCACCTTATCTTTAGGACCAACGTCCTAACATAGATAGATCTAGAGAACAACAGCTAGCAGTATCTCCTTATGCAATCTATGCTAAACTCTTTTAGCATCACATCTATATGGGTAACCTATAATCTAACAGCAGTTAAATCTATCACTATAGATTCTCACTTCAAAAAATAAGAACTGCTAATCCAAGTGCTTTCGTAAAGACCTTGAACTACCAAACATTAATTGACTGTGACATGGGGTGATGATTCTTGAGAGAGATATCCAATATCTTACTCAAAAATTGTAACACACTCCCACTATCCATATTGCACATGGGGCATATCCTTCTTTTGACTAAATCAAACTCCCTTGATTATCTAACATAGAAATTGTCTAGAGAAACTTGTTTGAGTCCATAAATAGATCTCGTGGGCTTACATATCATGTCATCATCTATGAACATCGAGCTTTCTACCCAACGTCTTCAACACTATCATATAGCCATGATACGAAGTTATAACAAGCATCATCTGATTAGAATTGGGCTCAGCTGGCAGCATAAAGGTAATTACAAGGTTTACACCCCGTACCCCTCAGCCGTCACTATAGCCTGATGGTAATCATATTACTATCCATGTCAGCCTTTCAGGGACATTCCCTTTAGGTAAGACAGACTAGGTTCACAACCTGGTTGTCACTGATGGAATCTAATTCAGATATTATGGCTCCTGGCCATATCTCTCAATCTTGCCTTTCAAACATTCTTTCAAAAGTCGTGAGATATTCAATCTTCAAGATGAACATACCAACAGCCTTTTCAGGCTTGAGGTTATCCACAGACTTACAGAACTTTTGTGTGCACTGAGCAGTGTTCTACACCTCATCGTTATGTGGCGTCTGCTCACGTTCCTATGGTTGAATATATCTTTGTGGTTCTCAAACTCTTTTGAGATCTGATTCACTCCCACTGTTTCTTTTGGAAGAAACACTTCCCTTAGAAGACAGCATGTTTGGAGACAAACATTTTGCTCCGCGGACAAGTAAATAATATCTAGAGTACTTGCTAAGACATTCCACAAAGTTGCATATGTCGTACTAGGCTCCAAGCCTTTCTGACTTTGCCTATGACAACTTCAAATCATCGGTTAAGAAAGATTCGACATTATCCTCTTCCATATCTAATATGGAATTTATTCAACCTTTATTGTTTGGAACTCGGTTAAGTATAAGGGCACTATCCCGAAACGGGTAAGGGATACATCGCATGGCTTGCGTCACACCTTTATCATATAAAGTGTTATTTCCATTTTGGGAACACAATCTAATTGCGTATCCCAAAGATGGTATCCTTTAAGGGAGAATCGTATTCCTTTTCAGACGACTTTTGAAACACCCTTCAGGTATTAATTGCTTCAATCCAATTGAAGATTAATTCCTAAGTAGCTCATCAATCTCATATTCGTACTAGCTCGAACTTTTCAAGCTTTCCAAATTGTTGTACTTCAATAAGTACATTCAACTATTTCTAAAAATAGTCCAAGAGAGAGACAAACAATCGTTTATGGTATAAATTGTCACAAGCCAACAAACATCAATATGTTTAGGCTTTAGTCAATCTTCTAGGTTTCATAACCTTTTCTTAAAAGGGTATTTTAGTCCTCTTTGGATAAGATACGTATAACCCACATGATTCATAATCATATGGTTCAACATCATCAAACTGACGTTTAATTACATGATTCCCTTCCATGTAGACTCGTACTGAGAGTAACCACAAATCAAGGATAACACCATACAAATATTTAGTTGAGATCTCATCACATATATCAACTATATAGTAACATCAATCTAGTATGTTAGATTCAGTGACCTTCCAACTTTATCGGAATAACATTTATTCTTTACAATTGAATATGTCTACTAAATCCTAACAAATAACTGAAAGTATGTTCTTCATAAGAACCGGAACACAATAACATTTATTTAGTTTCCTTATCAGTTTACTAGATCCAGAATGTGGTAAGTGTTACAACGTTTGCTTCACCTTCCATATCTGTATTAACCTTTCTAATTTAATCACACTCGTAAGATATCATATATCTAAGAGTTGACTTGAACTTAGATAGGTTTATCTCAACTCACTTGCCTAGAATAGAAACTTCAATAAGTTCTCTATTTAAGCACATGCCCTAACTTTCCTTTTTAATCCTTTAAGCACTTGAAAAATGTTTCATATTGTAGTCTTCATAAGACTTAAGAAAGATCACAAGAGCTATGTCTTTGATTTCCTTTCATAAAGAAAATCTGAAGTTTATTAAATAGTTTATTTATCCTTTTGAATCGTATTAAAAATATTGACTATTTAATTAACCTTTAAGCAATGATAGAATTAAGTAGATACTTAAATCTTACAATTTTGAAAACAACCTTTCCAAAATTAGATGTGGTCATTCTTATCCAACGTTTGAATTAATTGTCATCGTATGACTGAATGATCATCTTGGATCGTATCCAATATATGACTAATTCGTTGAAACTTATTTCAAATGATTTAATCATATCAAGAGCTTCCGCTTTCATTAATAATTAAAGTCTCGGAGCACTGCATCAATTATGTAATCTCCTTGTCTTTAACTACTATAACGGGATGGCTCATGTCATTGCTTATTTTAAAAGGATTAAAATTACTTAACCATATTTGAGAACGTTTCTCAAAGGGTAACAGTCATAATTTGGTTTTACTAATCGAGAATAAAACATAAATATAAAGTTTGCTAAAACTACAACATAAAAATGAAAATAAAAGAGTGTTGTTGTTTATACACGCAAAATCAAAAATGGTCTTTTGATTTATGATTTTGCTCCCACTAGTCAACTACTCCCAATTGACTTTCAAGAATCTTTAAAAATTCTTTAGTGGCCAAGATCCCATCAGGTTACCCCGATTCCCGATGAGGGCCGATCAACCGGAATAATTCGAAAGGTATGTAACTCTTACCAATCACTTCTCTATGTGACTCTTGGTGGTTGACTAGTCAACTCTTTGACAATTCACATCTTTATGTGGTAGTCAACCCCTTGCCTCTAGAATAAGACGGTCCTGACGAGGGCCAATCACCGCAATACTCTAGTCAAGTTATAACCCAATATTCGCGAGATCTCATACGATCATATCTCAATAACGACGATATACCCGTGGTAGGTCAACTCCCGACGAGGGCCGATCAGTTGGATCCGAACAAAGGCTCTTCACCGTCGTTATAATATTGGGAGACAATTTTTCGACTTGATTTTTGTTGTGGAAGTATTTACGTAAATTAATTCACTTAATTAATTTTAATTACGGTCTCATCAAATATATCTATCTCTATAGACATACATCCTACACATTTATCTAGATCGTGCCTAGTCATGCATCTATCGTATCATATAAAATAAATACAAGCACAAAATAAATAAATGCGTAAAGTAACCGGTATGATCATGGACTTTTTCCTAGGTGCGGTTTGAATACAAACCGATTTAAACCGCGGGTCACAATATAAGGGTAGCTGCAACCGCCAATAGGATCTTTAATGCTCCATTCTCCAAAGGGATCTTTATTTTTCTTTCTTTGGTCTCCATCTTCTGCTCCATTCTTGTTACATTTAATTCTATCTAATAAAATAAATACACCCGCCGCATACACGGGGAGCTAACGGAATGGGATAAATGCGAAAAATAAACTATGTCACGCTCTTCATAACGGCTAGGACAATTTTTAAACCAACGAAAAATTAAATCATTCACATCTATCTTATTGGTTGAGTCAAAGATGATCAATCGGGTCCATATAATCATATTATATCTAATCCATACAATAAAATCTTATGAAAAAGATAAAATTAAAATTTAACTACTTGCGCCTTAATTAATCAATTAACATTTAATCTATTAAATAATTTTATCCAATCAATTAACTAATTAACATTTAATTAATTAAATGATTTTAATCGAAATAAAATTAACGATTAATTTTAAACCGATTTTAATTTTAATTATAATTAATTAGAACTATTCCAAAATAAATCAAAATTAAAATTATTTCTCTTTTGTTTTTTCCTTTTTTGATTCGTAATCAAAAGGATGCTTTTAGTTTAGAGCCTCAGCCACTTTTCAAAATCAAAATTTTGGAAGTGGCTTGCAGCTAAGCCTTTACAAATCAAATATTTGGAAAGGCCAGCTTATTCCAAATCAAATATTTGGAAAGGCCAAATAATTTTTAGTTTAGTTCGCAGCACTTTCCAAAATCAAAATTTTGGAAGTGGCTTGCAGCTTGCCTTTTCCCAAATCAAATATTTGGAAAGGCTGCAGCCTATTCCAAATCAAATATTTGGAAAGACCAATATTATTTTAATGTCATGTGGCATCCCAATGACCCAAACTATTTGAACCATTGGTTAGCCACATGACACAACCAAACAAAGGAGATATTAATCACAACTATGAACAATATTGAATCACAAATACACAAAACAAAACGGGGGCCACCGCATCACACCAGCAGCCGCCGGCAGCCCGGAGGCCGCCGCCGCCGGCGATCACACGATGGTGGTGCCGCCGCCGATCGGCTGAGCACCACCATTGCCGCCCCTTTTTTTTTTTTCGTGTATCAATTTTGCAAATCAAAAATCTTTCATCTTTTAATTACGTGATTTAAAAGATAAAATTAACTACGCAAAATAACATGCTTATTGCTTAAGCTCGAAGCTTGCTCTGCTACCACTGTTAGGAAATCTACGCGGGAACGCAGCGGAATTTAAAATTTATTTCCTATCGACCCAAGATCGACTTCGTTTAAGCAATAAACAAACGAGTTAGTAGACGGTGACTACCTT